>JACEFZ010001477.1:555000-793408 GCA_014155875.1 Cepaea nemoralis
CACACACACACACACACACACACACACACACACACACACACACACACACACACACACACACACACACACACACACACACACACACACACACACACACACACATATATATATATATTTTTTGTGAATTGATACCATAAATCTAATTACAATCTGGATTTCACATCTCTTGCATGAGCAAGACAAACAATGACAGCAAACTAAAATCATTATGTTATCTCAAACAAGATTTAAAATACAGTTGAGGTGGTGTACATATAAACAAGTAAAGTTAATTACCTTTTTCACAAGCTGAACAAAATGGGTTTATGGTAAGTAAAGTCAAGTAAAGGACCCCCTTTTCACATGATGAACTTAATGGGTATATGGTAAGTCAAGTAAAGGAGCCCCTTTTCATTAATAAAAAACTGCAATGGTCTGTGATGTGATAGAGCAATCACATTTGATAGGCCTGATGCGTGGGGAATAGGTGGCCAGTATTTTCCTCTGTTTCCAGGTGTTAAACTCTCGCCCAACCATGCTTGTAACATTATCAGCACAGCCCCCCTATTGACTACACCCTTTCATGCCATGAGTATATTTGGTATATAGTGCCATCTGCATATTATTAGACCAGTTGACACTTGTCACATAAAGCAGTCAATATTATGCTGGCTGCATTTATTTCCCAGATTTCCTGGTATCAATGTTAGGTTAGATAAACCTGATCACCCAGGTCAATGAAATACAATCCCTGCCTTGATTCAAACACATGACTGCTAGGCCAGCAGGCAAGAATGCTAGTCACTGCACCACTGCAGCTTTAATAGGGTATATGGTCCCCCAGCCCCATATTTTTGGACCAATGGGAACTCAGTGGGTGATGAGATCAATATCACACCTGCCACCATCTCTTCCCAGAAGATGTTCTGGTTCTCCTTTTAGGCTGGGTCAACCTGAAAGCTCTGATCAAGGGGAAAAAAGAACACTGCCTCATGGGAAATTTAAACATAGGGTCAGCAGGCAATAGACCTGGTCACTGTGCTTCCACATTTATCTGGTATACATATGAAGCCAGTCAACTGATTAGTACAGGATCAACATCATACTGCTCAGAGTAAGCCAGCAGGTGTGCTGTCCCCTTCAGCAAATGTCACAGTGTGTATAAACTGGTCATTGCGATAAGACACCATTGTAAACAGTGTGAATTCATCTGTTTTACAGAGGAACAACACTTACATCCAAACACAATAATCCTTAGAAAAGGTTCTTTCATCTGTTGCTGTGTCTTCATGTAACAGCCAATTGTTGAGTATTCCCATTGTCCATAGTTAGTGTTCTCATAACTTGTGCTCTCAATGTCAAGATATGAGGTCTGCTCAAAGAGTATCAGGTCTTTGATGGGAAAATACAATTGTTCACTTGGAGGTTTAAAACATGAATCCAGTTCAAAGTACTCCCACTGGGACTGAACACACTATACCAGCAGTCCTGTCATTTATGGAAGCATTTCAGGAAGGACTCTTTGGGAATGAAGTACATCATGGCTATCATGTTCAGCATAATGTCTTATAGAGACCCAGACCGGGCCCCTTTTGGCAGCATTTAAGCTTGCAGAACAGTGAAGGATCTCCAGGAAATTTGTCACGAGAGTAGGAAACATGACAAACTAGAGGAATATTGTGTTTGGCCAAGAAGTTCTGAATCGGTTTGCAAAGAATGTGTATATATAGACCTATTGGTAACAGGAACTTGACAGCACCATTATGACAATGCACCCACCCAAGCTTCAGAAGCAGGCATTCGACATACTTTGAACAAATTGTGGGAAGTGGTAAAAATTACGACAACTAGAAACTTGGAGGGGAAAAGAAACAAGGAAAGAACTGCAGAGATGTTAGACTTCCTAACAACATGACAAGGAGGAACATTGATAACACAAATGATTGGCAAATGCAAGTCAGGAGACTATGTACAAACATGACCAATGCCATACATACAGCATGGCTGTATGAAGAATTCAAGATGATATCAGAATCATTTGACGGCATAAAATTAATGACTAATTTGCTTGTGTAAGGTAAGTTTGTGACATCATAAAGTAAATTGCTTTGCACTGTTTCATCAAGCCTGTGGCTCAGAATGTCTGACTTCGACATGCATTTTTGTTTCAGGTTTGCTATCCTTAGTCTTTGGCTGTCCTTAATCTACCTACAAGGCAGCAGGTATTTATATATCCACATCTGCTTCCTATCCCTTGACCTGTCCAGAATGGGACACCCTATCAGTAGCTGGCATACTACTGGCATGGCTTTTGGGGTCACTGAAACACACAAGCTACTCGACCACTTCAAAATGGTGACACTGACAGAGAAGAGGTCAATTTGAAATTGTAAAATTTGTTTTCATTACCTCTGGATGAATGCTTGGTAACATGAGCTGCTGAATCAGGCCTGCCATAATACCAAGTGCCTGTGTAGACACTAAGGGTACCATCTGAACCCAAGACCTAAAGACATTGAGTAAACGTTCATTAACTATTCTTGAAGCTTGCTAACAAATTTCAAAATGAGAAGATTAACTGATTCAGTGCTAAAGGATACTAATTTGCCAGATGTGACTGCCCATTTGGACAGAAGAATGATGTATCGCCATACTAGGACCATCATGTTATTTGTTTTGGATTGCTGTATCTTCGGCAATTGTAATGCTCAGTGAATGGATTTTAACATTATAATTCTTGTTCATTTGATTGTTTTCCATGTCTGGTTCAAAAATACATTTTGTTTGGCACTGAATCAGTTAAATGCTTAAAAAAACGTGTTGACAATATTTATAACTATATCCTTAGCATTCATTGACAAATAGCAATCCACATGAAAGACAAGATTTAAATGGAAAACTCCAAGATGCAGAACAAAAGACATCCAGTTTAAGGAACAACAGTAGCCAAAGCACAAATTAATACGGTGGGCAGAGTAATTGTACCTGCAAAAATATATATTGCAAGTACTGGAACAAGGTTTGATGTCATTTGTAATGGATTACTTTCACTGCCAGGGTAGCGGGGTAGGGGTATACCCTATCAAAGGAGAAGTAAGGTGCCTCCTTCCCTCCGCTAGCCTACGGGACACCCTTGGGCAAGGTGGAGTACCCGTTTAGCCCCCCCAACAGGGTAACGTGAAGCCATGGGAGCAGGTGGTGGATTGGACTTGGGAGCAGCCGACAGATAGTTGTTGGTTATGGTTTCAAGTCAGTGACGGTGGGCAGAGGATCTCTCAGTAGAGACAATGGCTACGGTCATCCGATCAGTATGGTCACTGCCAGGAAGGAAGAATGGTAGACTTCCCTCCTTATTGATTCCCGGGCAGAGGAGGCTCGTCAGCCTTGGTTGGTATCTCTTCTAAGAGAGGGAACTCTAAATCTCAAACCTCCGCTGCCTTGCGGGTATACCCATATGGGAAAGGCTTCGGGAGTAAACCCTGAGGACAAATCCGGAGATGGAGTCCCTAAGGCAGTTCCATGTTGTAAACAACATAGTTCTGGCAACTCCTGCGACGGCACCGATGCCAAGTTGCATTGGCTACTGCCTTTCCCTTGGTCAACATCGGCGACGTGGAGAGGGGGAACCTGCTACTGGGCAACAGCTGGTTCTCCGATTTCCATTGCCCAGGCTTGTGCCCTGAAGAGGTCACTTCAGCACCGCGTAAAGCGGTGACACAACACGGGAAGTAGCATTTGCCGGTTATAAGTCTTAATGCTCGATTGGCGTAGAGCAAGGCGCCAGGGGCTACTTCCGACGGTGGGAGAGATCATCGTATCTCACTAGACAGCTACCGCCCGCCTAAGCTGGGCAGCCCCCAGTCAATAAGGTGTTGTCTCGCCACGGTTCATCTGCTCCTGAGGGTGTGTGGAGCTTAGGGGGAAATCCTGACACATGGACCGCAATCTATACACCTAACAGCAAGAAAAAAACAAAACAACCGGCCCTAAGGCTGGGAACATGGAACGTAAGAACCATGACCCCTGGCATCTCAGACGATCTAAATGAGATTGTGGATGCCCGCAAAACTGCAGTGATAAACAACGAACTGCTAAGACTGGGGATAGACATTGTCGCCCTGCAAGAGACCAGACTCCAAGAATCTGGAAGCATCAAGGAGAGGGACTTCACTTTCTACTGGCATGGCAAGCCGTGCGGAGAGACCAGGGAGCATGGAGTTGGCTTCGCTATCAGAAACAAGCTGCTCAATTCCATCATACCACCAAGTGATGGCACTGAAAGAATATTGAAGCTCCAACTCCAGACAGAGGCAGGCCCAGTTAGTATTATAAGCGTTTACGCCCCAACACTAACTGCAGCATCAGAATCTAAAGACAAGTTCTATGACGACCTTAGCAAAGAAGTCAGTGAAACACCAGAGAAACAACATCTTTTTATCCTGGGGGATTTCAATGCCAGGGTTGGCTCCGACCACAAATCATGGCCTTCATGTCTAGGACAGTTTGGCGTTGGGAAGATCAATGACAATGGACAACGCCTCTTGGAATTCTGCAGCCACCATAATCTGTGCGTGACCAACACCTTCTTTGACACGAAACCTCAACACAAGGTGTCATGGAGGCACCCCAGATCAAAGAACTGGCACCAACTCGACCTGGTGCTCACTAAACGCAGCAACCTCCGCAATGTACGGATGACTCGCAGCTATCATGGTGCTGACTGCGACACCGACCATTCACTCGTCTCCAGCAAGGTGAAGATAAAGCCCAAGAGAATCTACAGAAGCCGAACAGAAGGAAGACCACGCATTGACACCAGTGGCACCCAAAATAAAGAGAAGGTCAACAAATTCATGCAGGCTCTAGCGGATACTCTGCCCGGCCCCACAGACGGAGATTCCACCGAGAGATGAAGTCATTTTCGCGACACCATCTACAATACAGCACTATCAACATTTGGCAAGAAGCAAACTAAGTCAACCGACTGGTTTGAAGCACACTCCGAAGAGATGCTCCCAGTCCTGGAGATAAAGAGACATGCATTCTCGATGTATAAAACATCACCTTCAGAGAAAACACTGCAGGCATTGCGAACGGCCAGAAATAGAGTACAACAGATGGCAAGAAGATGTGCGAACAGGTACTGGCTACAGCTCTCTGCTCAAATTCAAACTTGTGCAGACACTGGAAATATAAGAGGAATGTATGAGGGCATCAAGCAAGCTGTCGGTCCATCAAAAAATAAGATGGCCCCTTTACGATCAACTGAGGGGGTAATCATAAAAGATCGAGCGAAACAAATGGATCGCTGGGTAGAACACTACTCAGAGCTATACTCAGTGGATAACACTGTCAGCGAAGAAGCTCTGGAAGCCATCGATCAACAGTCCGCCATGCATGCCTTGGATAACGAACCTTGCCTCACAGAAATCAGCGAAGCACTAGACTCTCTCAAATCCAGCAAGGCACCTGGAAAAGATAATATTCCACCTGAAATTTTAAAATGTAGCAAAGAAACAATCATCCCAGAACTGTATGCAATATTACAGCTCTGCTGGAGAGAAAAATCAATACCACAAGATATGAAAGACGCAAACATTGTTACCCTTTATAAAAACAAAGGCGACAGAAGCGACTGCAACAACTATCGCAGCATTTCCCTTCTCAGCATTACAGGCAAGATTTTTGCCAGAGTAATCCTTAAAAGATTACACATTCTTGCTGAAAGAATCTACCCCGAATCGCAGTGCGGATTTAGACCCAACAGGTCCACCATCGATATGATTTTCTCACTCCGGCAGCTCCAAGAGAAGTGCAGAGAACAGAGGAAGCCATTATATATAGCCTTCATCGACCTCACAAAGGCATTTGACCTCGTGAGCAGAAGCGGCCTTTTTAAGGTCCTTGAAAAGGTTGGATGTCCACCCACCCTTCTTAGTCTCGTGAAATCATTCCACGAAAACATGCAGGGGACCATTTTATTTGACGGCTCAACATCCCAGTCATTCAGCATCAGCAGCGGAGTAAAGCAGGGATGCGTGCTTGCTCCTACACTCTTTGGTATCTTCTTTGCTGTTCTCTTAAGGCAAGCATTTGGGACTGCCACTGAAGGCATATACCTCCACACAAGATCTGATGGCAAACTTTTTAACCCATCAAGACTCAAGGCAAAGACCAAAATAAGACCAAGATGCGTAAGAGAACTACTTTTTGCAGATGATGCAGCACTGACTACTCATACAGCAGAAGATCTCCAAAGGCTCATAGATCGTTTTGCAGCTGCCTGCAAAGACTTTGGGCTCACCATTAGCCTAAATAAACACAGGTGATGGAACAAGATGCTGATGCGCCTCCGTCAATCAAAATCTCTAATTGTGAATTGAAAGTCGTCCACGATTTTGTGTATCTGGGATCGACAATATCAGATAATCTTTCATTAGAGACAGAAATCGACAGACGCATTGGAAAGGCAGCCACAACATTTTCCAGGCTAGCTAAAAGAGTTTGGGAGAATAATAGACTAACAGAGCGTACAAAAGCTCAAGTATATAAAGCTTGTGTTGTTAGCACACTACTCTACGGGTCTGAATCCTGGACCCTGTACTCAAGACAGGAAAGGAAGTTGAATTCCTTCCACATAAGATGTCTGAGACGTATCCTGGGCATAACATGGAAAGACCACATAACAAACAAACAGGTGCTTGAAAGAGCAGATATTACCACAGTGCACACCCTCCTCAAGCAGAGACGCCTCCGGTGGTTGGGCCACGTATCTCGAATGGAGGACGAACGTATTCCCAAAGATCTCCTTTACGGAGAACTAGCCACAGGAAAGAGGCCAACCGGAAGACCCCAAATGCGATATAGGGATGTGTGTAAACAAGATATGAAAACCATTGGAATAGATCCAGACACGTGGGAGAGAGTTGCAACAGACAGATGCTCCTGGAGAAGAGATGTATGAAACGGACTGGTGCTCTTTGAGCGCAATCAGATCCAAAAAACTGAGGAGAGACGGCACAGGCTCAAAGAGCAGTCACTTACTGCGGGACTTGCCTCGTCTCACAGATGCGGAAACTGTGACAGAGATTGTCATTCTCGAATTGGACTATACAGTCACCAGCGGTGCTGCCAGGCACCTCCCAAGCGGCACAACTCTATAGTCCTTCAGGACTGAAAGAGGCCTACTACTACTACTACTTTCACTGCACACAATATCTTGCTGAGTGCTCCAGTCTCCTCTGTAGATCACACAAGGAGAATCTTGGCACAGCACACAAATTTCACAGCATCAGCAAGGATCCAAATATGTATATAGCAGACTCAAATATGATGTACATTTATTTTGGACGTAACTTTTCTAACTTTGTGATAAAAACTCCGCTGTGGAGCAAGCATGACAGGGGGTTTCTGATCATCAAAAGTCCCCCTTCTCAGAATATTTTGGCCTTTCACCTTCTTAACACTCTCTAGCCCGCCCAGGTCCCGACTCCGGGTGTCTTTCCCATGCCGTGTGTTCGAGACATTTGGTCTTTTGCATTAAACTTGCGTTGGCTTGTGTTGTTCCATGTTCCATACCTGTGAAATGTCTGCTCTTAAGTCATTCTTCCCTCAGAGAGAAGAGCCTTATGCACCCTCTGTTGCCTCTGCACCGACGCTTGCTTGTGCCGATGTTCGTCTTCATTGCCATGTTCCTTCTTTGTACCCCATTCATGGCATCACACTCAAGGAAGCCGGCTCTTCCTCAGTGTTCCTCGGTCCCTCTCTTGGTCTCTGCTGTGAAGTGCAGTCCTCGCAAGACAACTACCATCATGGCATGGAGGCTGGACTTCAACCGACATTTACCTGACTTGGTAACTGCTATCGTATGGCGATTTGGCCTCACTGAACAGTCCAGTTCTTAGATGTACTGCCCTCACTCGGAGGGAAGGCTACAGAGTCAACACGAGACAGAACAAGTTCTAGCTCTTAACTGAGAGATTGGTTGTGATGTTAGTTGCCCTGCAGTTACAGACAGAAATGTTAACCATATTACTGTAGGGACTTGTCCCACTCTATATTTTGGCTATTCCACAACCGGCACGAGGCCTTTGTGACTGCCCTCATTCTGCTTGAGCCAGAGACAGATGTTATAAACTCTGATCTTCTCCACCACCAAGGTAAACTTGAAATAGGAAATCAAGATGAAGGATTATTGCACTGAGAACATTCACACATACGATGGATGGATCAGAATAAAACTCAATAGCCAGAGCAGCAGAGGGCTTGAAAACTACAGGAGAAATGCTGTTGACATGGTAAAATTAATAACCCGATACACCTCCTACAGTGTGGCGCTATCATCATTTGGAGGCAACAAGTTTTAATCTCGTTTTAATCAATTGTTATGGACAAAGGCATTTCTAGTTCTATTATTATCTGGTGTTTTCAATGTGTCATATCCAGTGCCAGCATCTTTTTTTCACCGCTTGATTCAATGATATTTGTTTTGTTTATTTAGTATGAGTTCTACATTGGTGATTCTATCATACCATTTCAGTGATGTTACGTTATCTTTTTATTATCTGTTGCTCATTACTTCATTACTCTACTGTATTGCTTGCTTGTGTTCGTTGGCTTGAGCTCCAACGCGAAGTCCTGTATGTCGGATGAAGGCATCCTGTTGTCCAACATCAGTGTGATGTCATACAGGACCTGAGTTTTGCGTGAGTATCCGTTGTCCCATGTCTGGCTTATTGGTGTGCAGACTGGTGGTTCCTCGCCATACAGGCAGACACTCTCCAACTTCGGAGGAACTCTACTGTATTATTACAACATAAATGCCCTACATACTTCTACTGATCCATCAACCATGTTCTTGATGACATTGCCATCTGCAGTGATGACCCGAGACACCTCAGACTGGATGTATTTATTACGAGCACTCTCACAGCTCTGCAAGCCACTGGTTTTAAATGGGTAGCTTTGTCTGACCATCAGATGTCGGGCTTGTGTGGAGTTCTCCCCACCTGAGAATCAAACACAACAGAAATTACTCTAACACAAATATTCTAAACAAACAGACAGTTTATGTGTGCAGTCACAAATCTTGTGGGTATTATTTCCCATGGGAGACACTACTGGCCTTTAATTTGAAAAGTGCCTAGTCTAAATCCAGTTGTGGATAACTTGAGAAAATAAGCATTCCTATGATGTTATACTGTCTCCAATCCTGAATTTGTGGAATGGATACATAACCTTCTCAGATAAGAAAGGAAAAAAATAGGAAATAATCTCAAATGTGTGTTATACACTTAAAAGATCATTTAATAGTAAAATCATAAAGAGCAAGTTTTAATTGGCCACTGATCTAACAAGATCCCAAATATTAGAAAAATGACTCAAAACAATAATATTTATAACATACCAATCAAGGTGGAAGGCAACGGGAAAATAATCAGATGAATTTCTCAAGAATAAGTTACAGGTAATCATGAAACTAGAAGACAAATGGTGTTGTGAGATGTTCAGAGTCGAGTAAATAACCTGACATGACATATCAAAGAGGTGAACATAATTGTGTATTTGGAGTATGAGATTTGAAAAATGCATTATGAATCTGTGATATAAAAATATATTCTCTAATTCTCTTAAAGGCTTGGCTTCCATTCTACATTTCCTCTCCCTTGGTACAATAAAATGTGGTTTTACAGAAGAACATAAAATACCTCAGAAAGCCAACAGGAGTAAGATAAATTGTTTTAAAATAGACACCAATTGAGTGCAGGAAGGTTTAAACATATGAGTCCAGCAGCATAATATGCCACATGGCAGGCAACCTTTTTTTTTATAGAGCCTATACCTTTGTATGTATGTGAAACATGGACAATAAGCAGGCAAGCTGAGAAACATCTAATAACAGGGGAATGTGGATTCTTACGAAGATGCACAGAATACCAAAGATGGACATAACAATGAGGCAGTATTTCCAGAAACAGATGAAAACCATAAATTTAATAGAGAAATTAGACATAGACAATCAAGGTTTCATTAGAAAACAGCAAGTGAAATGGTTCAGCCATATAAAATAATAATTAGGCTACCAACTACCAGTGGAACCAGAAGAAGAGGCCAACCATGTAAATGATGGACAGAGGGAATAACAGATTCAGAAATCTTGATATATTCAGCCCATAAATGTGGACTCTCCCACTATTTATGCTTCACAAGATATAAAACGAACAAGATGAGATGAGATGATGAATCAAAATTATTTGGACACATTTTGAAGAGAAATAAACTTGAAAAATTAATGACAGCTGGAAAACGTGATGGGAAAAGAGCATGATGTACACAAAGAGATAAATACCTAGATGACATTCTATGCTTATTGGCACAGAATGTGATAATGATGATTTTTAACTGTTAAACTGAAACGCAGGCACTAACCAGCCACACTCTGCAGGAAATATTTTACAGCCAGTCCATCAGGGCAAGTCACATGCAGTTCCTGGAACTCCTGTTTTGGAGCTGCAGCAATCTTCATTTTAGATATCTCAGTTTCTTCAGGAATCATCTAAACATCGAATACTCAAATAAACACATACTTCTATTGCATTTTTTCATTATTCAAATTAGCAGAAATGAACTCTAAGCATCCATGATGGAAATTAGATTTTAGCATCCTAATTCTGGTGACAAGAAAGATCTTGGCTGCAGCAGGATATTACAATATAAAATTAAAGACAAAGGTATGTCAAGATCCTGTAGAGAAAAATACAAGCACAAACACCTGCACACATCTCACAAGATCTCAGGTCAGGAGAACAGAAATCAACATAGATGGAAGTCACACACCAGCCCTTTGCCATCCCTCTTTTTATCTCATCTCATCTCATCATGTTCCTCTTGTACCTTGCGGTGTCGAGGTGAAGTATAAACAGCGGGAGAGTGCCCGCTTATGGGCTTCATGTATCGATATTCCCATGGACTCTGTTATTCCCTGCGTCCATTGTTTACATGGTCGGCCTCTTCCTCTGTTTCCATCTGGTCTGTACATCATTGCTTGTTGTGGTATACTGTTAGTTGGTAACCTACTTGCATGGCCAAACCATTTGACTTGCTGCCTTCTAATAAAATCTAGTGCAGCTATAACCCCCACTTTAGTCCTGATTTCTTCATTTCTGATCTTATCTTTTCTTGATACATTGAGTATTCTTCTCAGGAATCTCATTTCTGTTGTTGTGATTTTTCTGTTCTCATTTTCTGTCATTGTCCATGTTTGGCATTGGTAGCACAGAGTTGGTAGGAAGATTGTGTTGTAAAGTGCTTTCTTAGTAGTTATTGATACATGTTTGTTCTTTAGTATTGGTGCCATTTGTCCAATGAGTTGGTTTGCCTTATTGCATCTATTTTCGATCTCGTCTTCTGATTTGCCATTTGATGATATTATACTTCCTAGGTACTTGAAACTCTTTACTTGTTTCAAGGGATGTTCGTTTAGGTGAATCGTTGTTGCTTTTTCTTCTTTAGTTATAGTCATTACCTCTGTTTTACTTGTGCTAATTTTCATGTTATGTTCCCTACACATTTCGTTTAGACTATTCATGTGGTCTTGTAATTCAGCTTCTGATTTTGCTATTAGTGCTTGGTCGTCCGCAAACAGGAGTTCTCTAATGGTTAGATTTGCAGATGGTTCTTCTTCTGTGTTCTCAGTCATGCGGTGTTCTTGCGGTCTCTGTTTGGCTGGTTTCTTTACATATGTTGTCTTTATAACAAGAGAGGGGACAGGACACAACCTTGTTGTACTCCGGATCTTATGGTGAAGGGTTCTGAGTGTCCTCCAGTTGCTCTCACTATGCATTCACTGTTGTTGTATAAGCTTCTACATAGGTTTGTTAGATGAGTACTCACTCTATATTTTTTAAGGATTTCCCACAGCTTGTTTCTATCTACTCTATCAAATGCCTTTTCTTGGTCGACAAAGGCTAAGTAGAGTGTTTCACTGAATTCGATTGATTTTTCTATAAGTTGTCTAAGAGCAAAAATGGCATCTGTGCATCCTTTGTTTTTCCTAAATCAAAGTTGTGTTTCACTTAGCTGGGGTTCTATAAGAGTTTGTAATCTTTTCTCAAGAATTTTGCAAAATATTTTCCCAGTATGACTCAACAGTGAAATGCCTATGTATTGTGTGCCGTCTCTTTTACTGCCTTTGTTTTTCCAAATTGGGATAATTATGATGTTTCGCCAGTCTCGTGGTGTCTGTTGTTCTACCCAAACGTGGTTGAATAGTCTACGTAGCCATGCTGTTCCTACTTCTCTTGCTGCTTTAATTAGTTAATTTGGTATTTCATCTTGTCCTGAGTTGTTCAATGGGGCTAATCTGATAGCTTCTATAATTTCTTCTTTCAGTATGTCTGGTTCTAGTTCTTCGGTGGCATCTGTGTCGGTTTCTTGAATTCCTGTGACATCTGATGGGATGTTGAGAAGTTGTTCGAAGTACTGCTTCCATCTTATTAGAATTTGTTTTTGTTCACTTATTGATTATCCATTGCTACTGGTACTATTGGTGTTGGAACTCTTCGCTGGCTGTTGAGGATGGAGACGGAGTGCCTATGGGAATGCCCTGAATGCTGTAATGTCGGTTCCTAGATCAATCAATCAATCAATCAATCAATCATTGGTTCTCCATTTTCGTTGATAATTATTTCAGTTTTCCTCTATTTCCCTCTTTTTATAAATCCAAATATATTTGACTATTCATTTATGGTATGTTGTTATTTAAAATAATTTTTTTATTAGTCATGCTTACGTCATTCACTGACTCTGTGGCAAAGGGGTTACAGTCCCGCATACCACGTTCAAAAACAGCTGCAGGCGATTTGACTGCAAACTGCCTTGCGTTGGTTTTCATAGAGTGGTATGAGTGTCAGTTGTTCAGAAAGCAATTGCAAACTACTGAATGTAAACCTGCCAAGAAATCACAAACAGTAAAAAAAATTCTGGGGTTCACTGCGACATCCTGTAAAGGATATGTTTCATGTCATTCATGAAAAAGATTATTACAACTGGAAATTCGGGCATGTATGGTGTGTTTATTATTTACTTTTCCAAGTTATTTAACTATTATTTTTGTTTATTTTCCCACTGTGATTTCTGTTCACCAGGCCTAGATCCTTATATGGGCTTGTAAAAGTGCTTGTTTTTTTTTCCCCTATATATTTTTGTTTAATTTCATTTCTCGAAAGTGCATTTAGAGGCAATTAATGTTAGACCAATGGAAGAAACTTGCTGGAGTGTGAATTACCATTGCTTTCTGAACAACCAGCACTCATGCAATTGTATGAAAACCAATGTAAGATGATCTGCTGCCAGATCAGCCCACAGCTGTGTTTCGAATGCGGCATGCAGGATTATGATTTGCGTTCAGAACCCCTTCGTCACAGAGCTGGCTTTCACATATTTAGGCCTCTGCATAATAAAGTTGGGTGGCCTGTTCTCTTTTCACCACCTTTCCTTCAAAGAATGTTCTGGGAATTATCTGGTACTCATTATATGAGATTGTACTGACTGATTAGACAATAATTTCTGCCTTTGCATGGAACTGAACCCAGAAAACAAACTAACCACTATGTTACTCTGGCTCCTAAGAGACAATTAGTGAGTATTTTATTGGAATAAAAGAAAGTAAACCAAAATCAGACAATATATGTAAATCCAATCACAAGCACAATTTTTACATAGAAAATAACTTTGAAAATAACATTACATATTTAACAAATTTTAAAACTAAACTTTGGGTGTTTTAACATGAAATGAATATTACTCCAAGTGGCTAAGTGTTAAAGATGATTAAAAACTCTATGACTGTTAAATTCTAAGTGTACTGGAATTTCCTGGCCAAAACTTTCAAAACAGACAAGACAATGTGCATACTGACAATCACCTACAAGGGACAGACCAAAGAATCATTAGAAATTGGGAAAATGTGTCAGTTCAATGTGGTTGAAATATGCCACATCTGGTGCAAAGCTTTTCTTGATAGAATTTGGAACAAATTGCAAAATACATAATGCCATAGGTTGCCAGAAGTGTTCAAATAGGTTCAGTTATGAAAAGGTTTCAATTGATGGATAGCTAATGAGGGATTATTATTATTATTATTATTATTATTACTATATTATTATTATTATTATTATTATTATTTGTGTGTGTCTTGTAGATGAAAAGGAAAGAAAATTCCTTGAAGCATAATTACCATTTAGTGCATTTAATTGTAACTATAAGGATCGTTCATTTGAAATACATTCGTGCCGCACCGCGCGTAATTGCGTACGTTGAACATGATAATGGCATAGTCATGTGATAAGTGTTTCGGAGACTCTTGTGGGTCGTCGCTAAAATCTACGGAGTTCGTGCTTTGTGCGACGCTTTCCGTGCTGTGGAAAGAGACTGAGCCATATGGGATAAAACCCGGCGCGACATTTTTTATGTGATAAGTACTAACCAATTAATAAAAGAGCATGTGCTTATCATCCCATGATGCATAGTTTCTGTTTCTGACCGTTGAGAAAATGGCTGGGTTGATCCAAAATCTGTCCAAAGAAGCTCAAAGAGCGGTGATTCAGTTTCTTTCATTTGAAGGATGTCGACCAGTGGACATTCATCGAAGAATGCAGGCAGCGTACTGTAACACATGTGTGTCGAAGACAACAGTGACAGGCTGGGCACCAATGTTTTGGAAAAGACATCAGTTCACGACAGATCTTCGACGGCCAGGTCAAGTGCATATTGTTGCAACAGAAAAAAAACCATCGCCAAAATTGATGCAGCAGTACAGATGAACTGTTGTCGAAGCATACGTTCGCTAGCGAAAGAATTTGATGTGTCAATTGGGACAATTCAAAAGGTCGTTCGTAAGAAACTGCAATATCAGTAGGTGTGTTCACAGTGGGTACCACAGATGTTGACCGACCACCAAAAAGAGGAACGCATGGGATGGTGTTTGAACCACTAGCTGCGTTACAGAGTGGAGGGTGATGCATTTCTCTTCCGCATAGTGGCAGGCGATGAATCATGGTGTCACCACTTTGAGCCGAGCAGCAAAAGAGAGAGCATGCAATGGAAGCATGCTGGGTCACCAAAAGCCAAAATATTCAAGTTACAGGTTTCCGCTGGTAAGGTTATGCTGAGCGCATTTTTCTTACCATGAAGGGTTATTGTTAGCCACCTTTAAAGAACCTGGTGTCAACATCAACTCTACCGACTACTTGCAAACACTAGACAAGCTGAAAAAGCCATCAAGAATAAACGACCCGGCATGCTTTCTCGCGGTGAGATTTTGTTGCATGATAATGCTCGTCCGCATGTCACAAAGATTATGCAGGAAGCTTTAGCAAGGAAGAAGTGGGAAATTCTGCAACATTCATTTGTTCTGACCTCTAAAAAAAAACTCTCAAGCGGCAATGAGTTCACACAGATGCAGACGTAATGAACGCGGTAAACACTTGGTTCAGTGAGCAACCACAATCCTTTTTTGTGAATGGCATTCGCAGCCTACCTAAGCAATGGGATGCCTACGGCAACTTCTTCTGATCAACCCACGGTGCATAATTCATTCAAAATTAATGCTTTGTTTAATTCTACCACACCTGTTAATGTTTCTTTCATGCTTTTGTAATAAAGCCGTGGGAACGGGTTTCAAATGAATGTCCCTAATAAATATCCAATACTAAGCATGCCAGAAAATGTCAATAAATAATTGCACAAAAAGACAAAGAGCTAGAAACATCAAGGAGATTTACATGCAGCTCTTTTTAACAAATTCCATAAGCTAGATATTGGTATCTAGCTTTGTTTATGGCATTGACAAGTTTAGAGGGTGATTAACTATTTCTGAAGAAAAACATAGTTTCAATTAAACAAGCTGACTTCAAATGACAAGAGTACATACAACATGCTGTCTTATCTATTGTGCGGTATTTCCTTTGTCTGTCTTTTGCCATAGCATATTATGTATTCTACAAAATAACACACATACAAGCACAATCATGACACAACATACTTCCTGTGAAACTATTTCCTTTTCTACTTCTGGAAGTGCATTCCCTTTTGATTTGCTTGTGAGAGGCATGACGACCTGTGTTTCCATTTCAACAGGTTGGATATACACTGGTGGCTCATAAGGTTGTACTGAAATAAAAAGAAAGCTTTATATATCAAGCCGGTCTCTGTGGCTAAGGGCTTGCGAACGCTGGTTTGTGAGCCCGTATACCCGGGTTCGAAACACGGACACGGCGATGCTGGTTTTTTCGAAAAAGGTATAGGGGCCGGTCGTTCAGAAAGCAATGGCAAACTACTGAACGTAACACTTGCCTAGTACATCAACAGCAGCTGAAAATGCTGGTGTTGACTGCAACATCCCGTAAGGGATACGCAACACAATTTTTTTTTTTATAAATATATATCAAAAACATTAAAAGATGTACATTAATTTACATACACTGAATCCATTAATTTCTGTCTAATATGAAATGTAAAATCAAGAACAACATGAATGCACTCAAGACATTCCCACACGTACTCTGTCCCCTTTTTCAGTAGCCAACGAAGAGTTCTCATGCTGATGGTATTGGAACGAAGCCTCACTGAACACCCGTCTGCAATTTGCTCTAATGGGTTGAGTGTCATCCAGACGCTCCCTGCTGAATCATCCTCTCCACATGTAGATCCTTTATTTACTTTTGCTGCACTTTCTACTTGATCCCAGAGGGCTTTCACCATCTCCATCTTATCATAATTTAGCTCGCCACTCAAAGGAGTGGGACCCTTAAAATGCAAGTTAGCTGAGGAAAGCATGGCATCCACAAACTTTGTGCACATATGTCACTTTCAACACATTCTGCACCTAGATACATACTGTGTGTTTACTGGTTACTAGCTTGAAACCTCGTCGGTAGGCGTCCAGTGGTTTTGCATGTATCACCTTGTACTGGGAGGGCGCGCTTTAGCAATGCTACTCTTGGCCTGCGTGTGCGTGAATAGTCCATCTGTCTGATAGATATCTGGTTGATCCTGCCAGTATTCATACGCTTGTCGCTTGTCACTACCCTTGTCTTAAAGCTGAAAATTAAAGGAATTGACGAGGCTCTAGGCTACCATTTGTATTCGAGAGCCAACATATACAGGGATAACTGGCCATGGCAGCCTAACGTCCACTGCAGTCGTCTTGCCATGCTCGCCACTGGAACCAGATGGACGCAGACGAGAGAGTGAGGTCGATGGAGTTGCACAACCACTTCCTTACTATAATCCAAACTAAAGCGCAAGTCATTCGTCCTTTATCAAATCAAAAGATGCAATGAATGAATGGTCTTCATCATTCATGATGGACGAACATCCATTTACAGGATATGAGAGCCGCAGTAATACAATGTTTCCTTGCCGGTCCAGTGGTCATGTGTTTCTCTTTTCCATTTGCTCTCAACTGTTCCCTGGAGGGTGTTATGATGTGTGACATGCCTAAACCAGGCAAGCTTTTGACATTTCCCCACTGACAAAAGTGGTTCTTGATGGCCAAGATGTGGATTACCTACAGGTGTTAGTTTTGTGCTCCCCATACCATATGAACATGGTCATGTTTTGAACACCCACAGAAGCAGATTTAAACAAAAATTCAACTGTGCTCCCAGCATGACCCAGCCTAAAATGGGTACCAGGAGTACTTCTGGGAAGTGAAGGTGACAGACATGATTCTGATATCGCCCATCATGGGCCAATTGGTCTATGGAAATATGTTTGCTAGCACCATATACCCAATGCACCTCAAGGTGTGGAAAATAGTTGGTTTTTACTACATGATGCATTTTTAATGACTGTGCAGTGTTTGAAAATATTTCCAGTCCAAGTTTTGTATTTACCTATTGTTGCATGAACTGTCATTTACAACTAGAGGAATGGCTGGCCGAGTGGCTAAAATGCTGGATTCTTCTTTGGGAGACCCAGGTTCAAATCCTCAGTAAGGTGTGGAGTTTTTTTCTGTCGGGGGCAAAAAGAATACTCTAATCTGCACAGTTCACAACGACTGCACTAGCCAGGTGGCCTTAATTCCTCAGACTCAAGAACAACACACACACCCCCCCCCCCCCACCCCCGCCTTACACCGCAAGGTACTATACTGGCAGTAAATGACACTTTTTTTAAAATGACAGTTGCATGAACTTTACAGAAGGTGGATACAAACTTGGGCAGGCAATATTTTCAAACACTGCACAGTCATTAAAAATACACCCTATAAAGAGACAATACAGGGTGTGCAGGAGTAAAAAGTCAGGGCAAGCATGCAAGAGAAAGACAATGTTACACCAGATAACATCAAGAGATAGATTGGAAAAAGCTTGTTTAAGTGCACCATGAAGATACAAGTCAGAAAGTGTTGGAGACTCATTACAGCTGAGCATCAATACACTGATGTTTTCAAACATCTTAAAATGGATTAGCAACAGCAGTAATAACAATATATACTAAAGCACATTAAAAATGCACCACTATTATATATATATATATATATATATATATATATATATATATATATATATATATATATATATATATATATATATATATACTGACGACAATAAGCTGGGGGAAAAGTGCGGGAATGCATTTTCCCTGTGTTTGTCACTACGTAAAGAGCAAATGGCTGCTGGAATTGAAAGTTCATGATTCAACCCACCGGTTTGTGTACAGTCTACATGAAAAGAATGAAAGTTACACAGCAACACAATTTCCAACAGCTATGACCCTGAAAATGTATACACATTGTGGTAGTATACTCAGTATAAAAAGGTGGTCGAGACAAAACACCCAGTACATGTGCTTGAAATGCCAGAATTATCTGAAAACGACAGTCAATGAGTCATTGGTATGTTGGAGACCGAAATGAGCTTGAGGGCCATTGCCAGAATGATGAATTGCCACCACAACACAATTGTACGTCTCAATGAATGTTACAGAACCACTAGCAGTGCCTGGGATAAACTTTGGAGTGGCCAGCCATGAGTTACTACCCCTGCGCAAGATCGTCATATTGTGCTGAGTCACCTAAGGAATCATTTTCTTTCAGCAAGTCAGTTCATCATCAAGTGCCCTGCCAGCTGGCGTAGGCGTTCATGGCTCTCCACAGATCTCGGTCTTTGGTTTTCTGGATCAACTCTGCTGATGATATTCCTCCATGCCACCGTCTCAATCCATCCAGCATTATTTCTCTTGGTCTGCCTCTGCCTCTCTTCCCCTCGGTCTTTCCAGTTGTCACGATGTTCTCCAATGCCTCTCTTCTCATCACATGACCGAAGAAAGATGTTTGTCTCTTTCTTACTGTTGTATATAATGTTTTAATTTCCTTAGCCTGTTTCACGCAGTTGTTGTTACTTACTCTGGCAGTCCAAGGAAATCGCAACATTTGCCTCAGGAACCACATCTCTGTTGCTTCTAATTTCTTTTTAATTTGTTCATTTACATTCCAAGATTCACTGCCATACAGCAAAACTGGTTCTACATAGCATTTCAGCACTCTCTTTCTTACATTCAGTGTAAGTCAGTTAGCAACAGCAATAATGGACAGACGTGGGCAAGTCTCTTGAATGACAGTCATATGACGACTCAGAGATACAGGATTTACTGCAAAATGACCTTATGCTGGGTCAAACTTATAATGGGCAGAGCAACATGTCAAATAGACTAGACTGCAGTGGAATGTTGTCCTTTTCACAGACGAGAGCAGATTCAACCTATCCTTTGCTGATGGCGAAACGGTGTGGAGAGCGATTTGCAGATTGCTGTATTTGTCAGCACAACCAAATTGGAGGATTCAGTTTTCACCATCACTTGCCTCTTCACATCTTCCATGGAAATGTTATTGCTGTAGCATATCGAGATGAGGTTCTGGATGCATTGGTTGCTCCTTATTCACAAATTATTCAGACTTGCAGCTTCTCCAGCAGGATAACACATGTGCCCACACAGCATGCATTACACAGCAATATCTGCAGCAGCAGAACATTGAGACGATTTATTGGCCTGCCTCATTAACAGACATGTCCTCTATAGAACATCTGTGGGACGAGCTTGGACACAGAGTCTACAGGCAATGTTCTCCAGCTAATCTGCAACAGTTTGAAGCTGCCTTTACACGTGAATGGGACTTGATTCCCAGAATTTCCTTCAGAGACTTGTGCGTTCCATGCGGAGCCGATGCCAAGCTTGTTTGCAAGTATACGGTGGACATACCAGATACTGAGGATTGTGTGAATGAATTTTTTTATTGGTTGCAATTTTGGTTGTCTACCTTGCTTGCACAGAATGAATTAATTTCATAACAAACAAATGTAAAAAAAAAAAAAGAAGCCCCAGGAAGGTTAAACTGGTCAACAAATGCCTGCAGAAGTTGGATGTGTCGGCCTAACAATGCAAGAATGCAGCTCTGCTGTAAACAGGCACAACGCAATCATGTCCCAAAAAAAAAACAACTCTGGATGAACACAGCATAAGAAGAACGAACGAACGAACGAACGAACGAACAGACTTTATTTTCAAAGGGTAACAAATTGGGCACGCAGGCCCGTCTTACATTCGGCCCTTCCAATCACTCATCTTTCTTTCATGAACAGTGCATAGGAAAAAAACATTGTCACATGAATTTTGTAAACATAAACAATGCATATGACTATGTTATAAGACACATCCACCACCCACCCACACATCCCCCATTCACTCCAACTCCCCCACCCAACCACACACACATACAATACATTCCCCCACCCATCCACCACATCCCTATACATCTCCCCACCCACACACACCTCTCATCCACCACACATCCCATCCACCCACACCCCAAGCACACATACATTCAATAACCCACACATCCCCCACCTACACACATCTCCCCACCCACTCACATATCCTTTACCCGTCCCATTTCCCACCAACAATCACTCACCCAATATCCTCCTCCACCCACACACCTCCAACCACCCAACCAAACACACATTCCTCAGCCACACACACATCTCCCCGTCAACTCACATATTCCGCACCTACCCACACACAAATTCCGCACTCACCCACATAATCTCCCATCTCCCCCAGCCCACTCACTTATCCCGAGCCCACACCTACAAACATCCCCCACCATCTCCTAACCTGCACACACTCACCCACCCACATATCCTCTACCCACCCACACATCCTCTACCCACCTATCCCCCAACCAAACATCCCTTAACCACACACCCTTACTCATATACAATCACCCACCCACACATCCTCTACCCAACCACACATCCTCCACCCAACCACACATCCTCCATCCACCCATTCCCCCAGCCACACATCCCTTAACCACACACCCTTACCCATATACACACACATCCCCACCCACGCACAATCTCCCCACCCACACAAACATCCCTCACACACATCCCCACCCACCAACACATTCCCCATTCACAAACACACACCTCCATCCACGCACACACAACCCATACATTCATCCCCTCACACATCCCTAGACACACGTACTTATCCCTCAACCACTAACACCCAAACGTCCCTTACCCACTCATCAACACATACATCTCCTATCTACCCACCCACACTCACACATCCCAACCACCCATCTAAGCAAACATCCCCCACCCTCACACACATCATTCACCCACCCACAAACCCAACCACACCTTCACTTACCCACACAAACATCATTTATCCACACCCAGCTCCCCTCCCACACAATACCACACCCACACACATCCCAAAGACACATCCCTCACCCACACACACATCTATCCACACATCTCCTACCCATCCACACATCCCTCAACTACAGTCACCCTCACTACCCACACATACATCCTCCATCCAGCCACACACACCCCCACCCAGCCAGACATATCCCCCACCCACACACACATCTCCAAATCCATCACCCACACTCATCACGCACCCCTCCCCCAACCCACACACATCCCCCACACACATTCACCCACACATCTCTCACCCACACACACTCCCCACCCATCCACCCAAACATCCCACACCCACATACACATCCTCAAACCCACAACCACCCCCACCTGCACACATCTCCCACCCACCACATATCCCCACACCCACATCTCCCCACCCACACATATACCCCCACCCATCCCATAACCCACCATCAATCATCCACCAACATATCCTCCTCCACCCACTCACCCACAACCACCTAGACAAACACACATCCCCACTCACAAACACATCTCCCCATACACCCATACATCTCGCACGCACCTACACACAAATCCCCCACCCACCCACACAAACCCACCCCGCCCACCCACACACATCACGAATCCACCCACACACACATCCCCCGATCCCCCAACCTACTATTATGATCAAACTCCCACACTTTACACACACATACAGTGACGATTGTCGTGAGCATTGTCGCAAAATTGTAAAAAAAATGGAGAAAAATTGTACATATACATTTTGTAACTTAAAAATTAGTGATGCAATTCAACTCTCCCCCCCCCCTCTCTCTCTCTCTCTCTCTCTCTCTCTCTCTCTCTCTCTCTCTCTCTTTCTCTCTCACTCACTAGCGCTCTCACTCACATTACAGTAATGTTATATTATACATGATAAAATCAAGTGTCATACATACAAAATGATAATGTGAAAGATGAAAATACACAAAGAATATGGAATGGCATGTTACAGGACATGCGAGCACTGAATTCTCTCTCTCTCTCTCTCTCTCTCTCTCTCTCTCTCTCTCTCTCTCTCTCTCTCTTCTCTCTCTCTCTCTCTCTCTCTCTCTCTCTCTCTCTCTTACATAGGCACACACACATTCCCTCCCCCCCCCCCCCCCCCCCCCACACAACACATATCCCTCACATACACACCCATACATACATCCTCACATATAGACAAATACATGATACATGAAGAAGAAGAAGAAGAAGAAATGTAAAAATGAATGACCAGCATGGATTCATAGGAAAATGAATAAATATTCCAAATATGTAAACTTGAAAACACTTATATTCCTGGATTATACAGGTGGTGTGTTTTTAATGTGCTTCAGTATATTATTTATCTTATCACTAATATGTAATTAATGTCATAATAATATGTCATTTATCTTATCATTAATATATAAGTAATATTATAATATTATATCATTTATATTATCACTAATATATAAATAATCCATAATAATATTTAATTTATCTTATCATTAATATATAAGTAATGTCATAAAAATATAGCATTTATCCTATCAGTAATATATAAGTAATGTCATAATAATAAATATTTTGTCTTACATTTAATATATAAGTAATGTACATCAAAAATAGAACTGAATATTAAAGATATTATATGTCCAGGAATATAACTAAAGGACACACATTCAAGACTTAACTTACAATATGATTCTCCCGATGGCCCAAACTGGCTGATGGCCAAAACCATTCCATCAGAGAGATGTGCAGTGATCGACCCAAACTGACTGCTAGCATATCGTTTAGTTCTTCCTCTCATTTCAGCATTCTTTTTAAAGTCAAAGTTTTGTTCACTTGTGACACTGTCGATATTTGTTGAAAGTGTTCCTGTGTGAAATTGAAGGGAGAATACTCATTAATCTAGGTTGGTCCACTGGTATAGAAATGACACAGGGAAAAAAAAAATAACAGAGACAAGAAGATAAAACTCTTACAGATCACGTTAATGACAAAACAACTCTTTCCATACAGAGCTGTTTCCATAACACAATATTTAAACATCATGGTAAAATGTATATGTACAGACATTACTATGAACAGGGCATGAAATTAGGACAGTCAGTGTTTGATAGGATGAATTTTAGAACTGAGGTGTGCAGGCTATTTGTCCTTGCTGAGATCACACAGTGTGTAATTGGTAACACCATAGGGCGTGTCCTTTATTACACTATTTACTGTCCTTGGTTACACCATTCTGAACCCACACATTGAGTTATTTCTGATACTTAACACTGTATTCTTTTTGATACCACACATTGTGTTTTTTATGATGTCATACAGTGTGTTCTTTCTTATGCCACACAGTGTGATCTTTATGATGCCACATATTGTGTTCTCTCTGATACTACAAATTGTGATCTTTCTGATGCCACTAGCTGTGTTTTTTCTTATACCTTTAAGTGTGTTCTTTATGATACCACACATTGTGTTATTTCTGAGACCACATATTGTGTTATTTCTGATGCCAAGTATTGTATTCTTTCTTAAATCACTCAGCGTGTTCTTTATGATGCCACAATTTGTGTTATTTCTGACACCACACACTGTGTTATTTCTTACAAACATTGTACTCTTTCTTATACCACTAAGTGTGTTCTTTATAATGCCACAAAGCATGTTCTTTCTTATGCCGCACTGTGTTCTTTACAATGCCACAAAATGTCATGCATTGTGTACTTTATTATATTATACACCACGTCCTTGTGTGTGTGTTTTTTGTTGCTTAATTCAGTGTTTTCTTGCTGACACACCCTACTAGAGGGGACTAAGTGGTCTCGAAGTATGATGTCCGCCTCGAGTGCTGGAGGTCCTGGGTCAAGCCTTGGTGAGGGCCGGGATTTTTTCACGTGGACTTCTAGTAACAAAATTTCCCCTGGTCTCTGGGTAGTGAGATCGGACACCCGTGTGTATTGTTGCGCACATAAAAAATCCCTTGGCAGTTGGAAATCGAAAAAGAGTAGCCTAACGGTGCTGCCCAAGCAAAGTTTTGAGTTAAAAATCTACCCATAGTATTTCAGGATCATTGCTGGTGCTAAGGAGTTCGTGCACTGAGCTGAGATTCTCTGGACTCAGGCTTGAGTTAGGAGTAGAACGGAGCACTTATGGGTTACATCCGTGTGCCATGATGTTGATCCATCGACTAAACTAAACACTCCACAGAGTTTGTTTTCTGACACATCCCACAATGTTTTCTAGCTGATACCCCACAGTGTTTTCTTATTGACACACCACACTTTGATTTATTGCTGGACACCTCACAATACTTTATTGCTGACATCCCATAGTATTTTCTTGTAGTGCCAGAGTTGCAGTCTCTCAGAATAAGACATGCTAGATTATACTGTTCTGGATTTTGTTTGCTGCTTTGTTTAAGAAACACTTAGGCTTGAAGTATCACTTTTTATACAACTTGAAGAATATAAGCAGTGATGATGGATTAATTTCTATCCCAGCAGGCAAGCAGCACACTCATTCTGATTTTGTTCTGGTTTTCTCAATTTGACATTTTACCACTGCAGCAGCCATTTTGGTTTACAAAGTGCAAGAGCACATGGAACCTACCATCTTTCATTCTTATCAGAGAAGGATAGGCATCTGATCCACCATCCAGAGCTGACGAGGGAATTATGACATCATGAATGTTTTACAAAAATTGTACTGCTACGTGAAGCCATGTGTGCAGGTGGTGGATGAAGATGGAGAGCAGCTGACATATAGTTGTAGGTTATGGTCTCCACCTTCATGACGGTAGGCAGAGGATCTCCTTTTTGGAGGAGACAATGGCTACGGTCACTGACCAGCTATGGTCACTGCTGGGAAGGAAAGCAATGGCAAACTACCTTCTTTACACATGCCAAGAAAATCATGTTGTGTTCACTTATCGAATTGACTACACAAAGGCTTTTGATAAAGTGAGACATGTCAACATGATAAGGATGCTTGAAGATCTACAAATTGATGGGAAAGACCTTAGACTTGTAAAAAACATATATTGGAAACAACAAGCTGCCATAAGAGTTGATAATGAAGTAAGCCAATATCAGCCTATTAAGAGAGGTGTGAGACAGGGATGTGTAATGTCTCCAGATCTGTTTTCCCTGTACAGTGAAAATATTTTCAGAAATATTGAAAATATGGAAGGAATCAACATTGGGGGACGATGCATCAATAACATTAGATATGCAGATGATACAGTCTTGATTGCAGACAATGAACAGGACCTGCAAAATTTAGTAGATGCGGTTGTTACACACAGTGAACAACAAGGGTTAGAATTACATTGTAAAAAGACACAGATTATGGTCGTCACTAGGAAGAACGAAATACCACAGTGTAATATACAAGTAAATGGGAATATTCTTCAACAAGTGAATAGGTACAATTATCTTGGAACAGTAATAACATCTGATGGGAGATGCCTTGAAGAGATTAGAACAAGAATCGCCATGGCAAAAGTAGCCTTTAGCAAGATGAAAAACATACTGACCAATAAAAAGATGTCAATTGAAACGAGAAAAAGAGTGTTGAGATGCTACATAGAACCTGTACTTTTATATGGATGTGAAGCTTGGACAATGAGCAGCCAGGCTGAAAAACATCTGATGGCTGTAGAAATGTGGTTTCTGAGGAAAATGCAAAGAATACCATGGACAGCCAGAAAGACCAATGGAAATGAACATGGCACTTTTCATGCCAGAGGCAGACACAAAACCTATAAATCAATCACTCTGATCTCTTAAAACTTCCTGAATGTATTCATGACAGTTTCATTCATACTTTAAGACATTACCTAATTTTATTAGTGATGCAGTTACATCTATACATAATAGAGGTGTACAAATCAAACAGATCAATCTGTTTAAATATTGAAATTATATACTGTAATAACGATGATAGATATTGACAGAGATAAAGAAAAGAACCACCATTTTCAAGAATTCTTTTACTAGAATGACAATATCATGAAAAATAGAAACATCACTACAAACATTTGAAAAAAAAACTGTCATCTACTGCCTATGGTATTTTGTGGTGTAGGACAGAGGGGTCTTGATCCATAGGAATTACAGCCACCTGGCTAGTACAGTCACCGCAAACTGTGCAGGTTAGGGTTTTCTTTTTGCCCCCGTCAGAAAAATATCCATCAGCTTACCGAGGATTCTAAACCATGGTCTCGCGAAGAAGAACCCAGCGTTCTTAGCCACTTGGCCAGCCTCTCCTCACACATAAAAATGCCCTTAATTAAAAGGTGTAGCGTGATCTGTTCTTCTAAATGGATGCACAAATTGCACAATAAAATGATGAAGAAACTGGGTGTGTTGGAGATGGAGTTTGTCAGAAGAACACTAAGAATATCAAGGTCAGAGGAAAAACACTAAAGCACTAGCAGCTGCAGGTGTTACTAGATCACTCATTAAGACCACAAACAAAAGACAAATGAAATTGATGGTGTATATTAAAAGCAGTGGAGAAATAGATAAATTAGCCTTACATGGAAAATAACTAGACATAAAAATAAAAGGAAGACAAAGATGTATGACGAAAACTTAAACAGCTGGGCAACAAATAAACATATTAGAAACACCAACTTTATGAAAACATAAGATTACAAACTGATTTTGAGAGTCATGATCATGAATGCCTGCTCATGAAGAAGATGCAGCAGAAGATGAATTTATAAATGACTAGCTGACGACCCGGCCTGGCATCGCCAACCCCCCGCCAGATGAACATGCTTGAGCAGTGCGTACTCGATTGATTTCTAGATGAATGTGCTTGAGCAGTGCGTACTTGATTGGTTTCCAGTCTTGCTTCCTGTTGTTCGTCTGTTTCTGAAGCTCATAATGCCTTTTTCTTTCGTGCTTGAGGAAAAATTGTTGATTTTAAACTAACTAACTATTTCAGTTGGATCTGCTGAAGTGAGAACAACATCTGTACAAAATTTAATCTCAATCACGTGGACTGTTCGGGAACGCATAAAGGACACACACACAAACATTCTCTTTTATACATATAGTAGATAGATTTTAATTCTTCTAGCCTTAACACAAGATAAAGATGAATATTTTAAATGGATTATCAACACTTTTATTTACTTATAAATGTCTGCTCCAGATTAGGCTCATGAAGAAGAAGCAGTAGAAGATGAATTTATAACTGAAAAATTCTCTTTCTTCTAGTCTAAACACAAGACAAAGATGAATATTTGAAAAAGATTATCAACACATCTATTTACCCAGGTTTACTCCTCCATCTCTTGGCATTTCCTTCTCAGACCTATCAGAAGCCAGAACTGATGGCTCGGCGTCATTGTTAGCTGCATCTAGCTCTGCTGCATACTCTTCAGGCAAATTCATGTCTTCACGTGGGTTGATAATGTGAACAGCAAATATATGGCCATCTTTCTTCACAACAGATCTAATGGTAATTGAACCTACCAATGATGGAAGCAGGTAAACAAGAACAATTACTTAGAAATAATGGGAGTAGGAAATTAATAACAATTACTTGCACATATCGGCATCTGTGGCATAGGAAATAGTTTCACAATTCCCAGACACAAAGAGTTAAGAGTTTTAAATCAGCAATGGGCAATTTGGAAGCAGATTTCTTTGCACTGATTTCAATGGTTGGATGTTCTGAAAGCAATGGGAAACTATTGAACGTAAAATTGTCTAGTAAATCACAATGGCAATAAATGTTGAGGTTGATTGCAACATTCTGTAAGGATATGTAACTAACTTTTAACTTGCTCATGGTATAAATATATGCATAATAACAATTAATAATGATGAATGAGGCAAAATAATAGTCTTATTTTTCTGCCTTTCTCCCACAACCAGGGCTGTGCCGTGCTATGATACAGAGAGGCAGCATCATAATGAGGCAGCATAAGCAGCAAAATCAAATTACAATTTGAACCATTCAGACGTGGCATTTCAAAGACTTGCACCATACTGAGAAAATCTACTGCACGGCCCTGCCCCCAACCAACTTATTCCAGGCCCTTAGTAGACTTGCTCATGATTGGTTGGATTTTATAGCTAAAGTTTCTAGAGGTTGAGATAGCCAATTTCACACCAATCCTACATTGCTTGTTGTAATATAATAACCTTACAAATGATTATATAAAATAATTATTACTCAACAATGATCAAAGTAAAAATTATTAAAACAATTATTTACCAGTTATGGGAATAGTGGAATAATTAATATTTACTAATGATGCAAGTGATAAAATACGAGAAGTCTTTAAGTAACTTCTTCTTCTTCTTCAGCATTCCGAGCCATTGAGGTTCTTTGCTGCAAATACAATCTGTCTCCATTCGTCTCTCTGGTTGACCTTCTCTTGCCAGTCGTTGATTCCAAGTGCTTGTAGGTCTGTATGTATATTATCTCTCCACCGCCTTCTTGGTCTACCTCGGGGTCTACGGTCATTTATTTCCTGAGTGTAAGCGAGTTTTGTTTCCCTATTATCTTCCATTCTTTCTATATGCCCCAGCCATTGTAGTCTATTAGCCTTCATGATACCAGTGATTAGCGGGGACTTAAACAAATCATAAATGTCTTTGTTACTTCTTCTTTTCCACTCTCCACTTTGTGTATCCCTAATGGGTCCAAAGATGCGTCTTAAAATTTTGTTCTCAAAGGTTTGTAACAAGGCTTCGTCTCCTTTCGTTGTACTCCAGGTTTCAGAGCCATACAGCACAACTGGTCTGATCAGTGTTTTGTATATTGTGATTTTGGTGTTACGAGATAGCGCCTTTGATTTTAGTAGATGTTGTAGTGCATAGTATATCTTATTTCCAGAGTTGATTCTAGTTTGTATTTCTTCCCTTATGATGTTGGAGCAGTTGAAGATTGTACCCAGGTATTTGTATGTTTCCGTTCTTTTAATGGTCATATTATCTATTTGTATGTGGCCAGAGTTTTTAGCCATTCCGTCTCTTGAAATTACCATATATTCTGTCTTATCTTGGTTGATAACCAGCCCCATCTGTTGGGCTTTTTCCTTTAAGTGAGTCAATATTTCTAATGTCTTTTGTTCACTTTGCCCTATAATATCTATATCATCTGCATAACCAAGCAGCTTGGATGTTCCTCCAATATCACATTCCTCCTTTACCTTCCTTACAACTTTCTCTAGAGCCAGATTGAAGAGTAGCGGCGATAGTGCATCACCCTGTTTCAAGCCAGATGTTATTTGGAAGGGGTCTGATTTCCTGCCTTTATATGTTACTATATTATAAGTATCTTCCATGCATAGTTTGGTCATGTTAATTAACTTCCTTGGTATTCCAAATTCCTGCATAACATTCCATAGACTATTCCTATGGACACTATCATAAGCCTTTTTAAAATCCACAAAAATGTTATGGAGATCTCTTTTATATTCCCAATGTTTCTCGGCTATTTGTCGTAAGATAAATATCTGATCTATTGTTGATCTGTTTTGTCTAAAACCCGCCTGGTAGTCACCTAATATGTCTTCTGAATATGGTTTTAGTCTATTTAGTAATACTGCGGATAGTATCTTATAGCTTGTGGACAGTAGTGATATTCCTCTATAATTTCCACATTGGACTTTAAGTAACATTAATGTTAATAATAACTTTTTTTTTTAAATAGTGCGAGCCAGAAATTATGTGTGTTATTTCTCAACACATGTGGTCCACTAGCTTGTTGATGCCTTCTAGGAAAAGGTTTTTGGGTGGGGCCTTAAATCATTTTTGCATCTCCTTCATTATCTCATCATCTGCAAACCTATGACCTCACAGGTGTTCTGAATATTTTACTCATAAAACGTCTCACAGGTTTCATGAAAAACAAATACAGATCACCATAGTATTTACCTTGTATAACTTCAATTCTTTCTGTGTGTATAATCCCCCCATCACATGGAAATAGTGTAGAAGTAGTTCCAAGCATATATATGAGCTGGTTTCCAGTGTCATAGCCAAAGAACTGAAAACAATTCATCAGATCATAATGTGTACACGTTTCCTAGCAATTATCATCATCAACGCAACCATGAACTCTGCCAATTGGCATAAGCATTCATGTATCTCAACAGATCTTAGTCCCATGGTGTTCTGGATAAATTCTATTAATATTTCTCCATGCCACCATCTTAGGCCATCTAACATCCATAACGGGATGTGCATGGGTTATGGAAATGTGACATTAAATAAAAAAATAGTGCTGACATTATGTAGGGCCAGAGTTAATGTTACAGCTAAAAATAAGTTGTCTCTGACAAACCCAGTTGAATCAGTCACTCGGGATGTGTCTCCTTTATTTGTTTTGCTATACTTTCCACTTGATCCCAGAAAGCCACAACCACCTAACTCATGTCATGAAGTATTTATATGTGATGTCACCAGCACTTCTTCAAGCACCTCCCCTGTCAGTTGAAGGATCATTTTCATGCTGCCTGCTCCTGGCAATGACATAAGAAAAGGTTATCTAGAATCATTATCTCTTACAGTTATATGTTCATACCACCCACTGTGCTACCATGTCCCCCATCATTGAGTTATGCCTACATAGATACGTTACCCATAGTTACGTTTATATAAAATAGTTCACACATTCATGTACATATAAATTGATTCATCTCAAGTTATAGGTACCCCATATACTAATTTGTTTTCTCACAAATGAATGTGTCTATATAATATTCCTTCACTGAGTTTTCTGTTCTAAAATATGTCATCATTGAGCTAAGTATAAGCCAGATTTCTTCTATGAGTAATGGACACTTAACAGACACCTACTGAAAGCAAATAAGTAAAAAATAGTAAAGGAATCTTTTACACAACTTAAGGAGCATTGGGCATCCATTGCTGGACCCATATTTTCATTAGCACTCGGTGGCTGATGTGGTTGACATCACACCAGCTGCCTTTACTTCCCAAGACCATCTTTGGTTGGGTTGACCTCAGAGCCCAGCTGAATTTTTAAAAATGTGAATCCACCTTCATTTGGATTAAACCCATGACTTTTAGGCAGGCAGGCAGGCGAGCCTCTAGCCACTACACTTCTGTGGCTCCCTTGGAAGCAAGCTGAGTTGAGTTGAGCCAAGAACCACCAACATAGCACTCAGAACATTCCCATATGTGCTCTGTCCCCATCTTCAACACCAGTGAAGAGCCCAATACTAATGATACTAGTTACTATCTGATTATGTGTCCGTCTGGCCTTTCCTCGGAGAACTGAGTGTCAGTCAGATTCTCTGGTCACTCCTTGCCAACCATTCTCTCCAGGCAATGATGGTGTATCTGTTCTTCCAGACTATACACAAGATCCTAAAGTATTCACTTAGCTGGCAACCACAGTGGATGTAGCGAGACTACTGGTGAACAAGAAAACCAAAGCTAGGACCAAACTGACATACTTCCTCAAAGCTGGGCAAAGGATAGAAAGCAAAGTCAGTTATTTTGTACACTTGCCACCCATCCCTGGTAGGGCAAACGACTGGGAGTTGGTGTTAGGCCTAAAGGACCATGGCCACATCTGAGTTATCGTGCACCAATGGTGCAGATACAAACAATTTGTCCACCTGCTCATTTCTCAACACACTAGCATGCACTGGGGATAAGACTAGGAGCACTTATGGGTTACACCCGTGTACCGTGATGTTGATCCGTTGACTAAACTAAACTGGGGATAAGATAAAGCAGATGTTCCCATCTTGAATGCAAATGTAAATGTAAACATAATATACCTACCGGTAAAGATGCCTCGTCTACAGTGTGATTGTCCACACTTTCATTTTTATCTGTCTGTGAGTTGTCTAATTGTTCAGTCATGTTTTCATAATCCTGTTTATTTTGGCTATGTCTGGATCCACCTCTTTTTAGTTTATCTGTTTTTTCCTTTTCTTTATCTTGCTGTAGACAAATAATATTGTGTAGGATGAACAATACTTATTCTAAGGATGTTAAACATAATAATTACATAGTAAAGTGGATCCATTTATAGTGTTAATGTATTCCTGGGAGTAAGGTGCTAAGTTCATATTTTAGGTATATTTATTCATTTATTCATTCATTCAGTCAGTGGGATGTCCCTTGCAGAACTTCGCTCACATAATAACCTTCCAGAAAACTTCTTGGTCTAAGCAAGATGTCCATGTGTCTGATACACCTATCTGGATATCATCTGCCACATCCTGCACCTATCTTCTCTTTGGCCTTCCCCTTTCTGTCTTCCTGGGCATATACCCCTCCATTATTGTTCTCTCCAAACTTTTATGATGTTTCAATTGACCAAAATATTTCAAATGTCTTTGTTTTATTGTCTTTAGTAGCCAACCTTCTTCAATATTCAGCTCTTATCATACAGATGCAATTGTTCTTTTCTGTATCCAAGATTTTTCTTAAAAGCCATCTATACCATTTATATTATAAGGTATTTCTGCACTGTTCAGGTTGTTTAGGTATAGGATTTGTTAAATCAAGAATCAACATCATTGTACTGGGACAATCCCACAAATGCTCTGTCCCCTTCTTCAGCAACTAACAAAGAGTTCTCATGTTGAGGTGCCAGTTACAGCCCGATTGAATGCCCTCTTGCATTATCCTCTACGGGGTAGACATTTATCCAGACCCTCTGTGAAACCAGCTGAATTAGCAACTCAGGATGTGTATCCTTTATTTGTTTTGCTATACTTTCCACTGAATCCCAGAAAGCCACAACCACCTAATTCTTGTCATGATCTAGCTCACCACCTAAAGCAGGGTGGCGAGCCTTTTCAACAGGCGGGCCAAACTTCATTTCTTGCCGGGCCACGCACCTAATTTTTTTTTTTGTTAATTAAAGTAAACAAGCAAGCGTTCTACAGCTTCGACCACATTGTCGTTTCCCACTCTGCGGGCCGCAACATGACTCCCGGCGGGCCTCGTGTTGGCCACCCGTGACCTAAAGGAATGACAGCAGCCAGTGTCAGCCTGTTCATTTCCTTGTACACCCACATGCCCCAGAAATCATCAATGATATGTATACTCTTGACCTGAGTTTTTTCAAGTGATACTAATTAATCCATATATTTTATTTGTCCAAAAGTAATTACTTAACATTAGTCAATCACCCTGCATGTGATGTAACAACACGTTAAACCAAAACAATTTATACAAAAATGTGACAGTGGAAGAGAAAGGCACATCAAGGTGTATATAACATATGTAATATGGAGATAATTAACGACCTTGAATTTGACATCTGCTGAAGGCACTGGAATACCTATGGATTTTAGAGACAGCAGGGACACTAGATCTGTCAGCAGGAAATTGTTTAACATGTATACAAAAGACATACTAAAATCATAGTAACAAAGTTTTGAGAAACTCTGACTACTACATTTCTATCACAAAATTAACATGATGATAACATACTTTTTAGTACTATAATATACAAACTGATTTATTTTTAGTGCAAATGTAGAGCAACAATAAAGATAAAATAAAAACAATTAAATGAACCATATTAAAACAAATGCAACAAACATCACACAGTTATAATAAAGGTCGCATGAGAATAATAAAATTATTAAATTACTAGTTTGGGTTTATTATATTTTCTCTTTGCAGGTGTTATCAATGTACCTTCTCCTTAATTTTTTGAGCTGATCTACTCCTCCTTTCAGACTTATTCCTTTCTTTCTCATCTTCTTCATTGGCCAGCCTCATCTGTTCTGCTTGCCATGCTTTGATAGAACCTTGACGGATGTATGGGTTGATGAAAGTGGTGCTTACTCTCTCAGCACTGGAGGATGATGATACTCCTGGAGATTTGCTCTTGGCAGCTATATATGGATATGTTCAGAATTCATTAAAATATCATCATTGCAACAATGTGACAAAAACAAATTTTTGATAACCACAATCAAAATTAATAACTGAATTTGTCATCATTTAGCAGATCCTTTGCAGAATGACTCTTTCATCACAGCACAGTGAAAAGCTATTTCTTCTGCCTCATACACCCTCATGACAAAGGTGTCTGCAATGTCCTGTGTCGATCTTTGTGCTGATCAATCTCTGCCTTAAATTATAAAGGTAAAAAACACAAGATAAGAAAATATTACACACAAGAAGTGACCCACTCTTCTAGAAATATTGCACTTCTGCATGCACCCAGGGAAACCTCTTCCTCTAGGTCATTTCCATAGTCTTGTGGATTGAGACCTTCCTACCCAAGCCCTTATTTTTGCTGTGGAAAGCAATGCCCACGTATTGTCTTGCTCTACTATCAGTGACTGCTGATGAAGCTTGGCTATAGTGGTGGGACTTTTAACAATATTTCTCTCTTTTTGGTATCCTTTGTGTTGCAGGATGCCCTCCAGTCAACAGTGTCCATGGCTCAGAAGCATCATTCCTATTAGGCAGGATGGCTAATTAGCCCAGCATGAGACAGTAAAGGTTGTTTTAAATCTTGGTTAGGTTGTTCCATAGCAAGCACAACCCTTTCTCCGCAGCCTTGTTCAGTAATTTAACTGCTTGCATTCTTTGAATGTCCTTCCTTTAGTCCCAGCTGCTTAGCGCAGTGTTTGTGGAATTGGAAATCAGATCTTTTGCACTTAACTGTACAGTGTAAAGTCTGACTATACAACCGTCTTTTCTCAGACTAGTGATTAGGTCACCATACATTTAACACCTTGAAGATGTGCCGCTTCTCAATTCTCAATTCATACAAAAGAGTCAGTTCAATCAGCATTAACTAAAAACCCGATGAAATAAACACCTCAATTTCTGGTCTTCTCTGGGACTTTTGAATTATGTCAGGATGTCTGCCGTGGTCCTTTAGGCCTAACACCAACTCCCAGTCCTCTGCCCTATCAGGGGATGGATGGCAAGTGTACAAAATAACTGACTTTGCATTCTATCCTGTGCTCAGCTTTGATGAAGTATGTTGATTTGGTCCTAGCTTTGGTTTTCCTGTTCACCAATAGTCTCGCTACATCCACTGTGGCTGCAAGCTAAGTGAGTACTTATCATGCACCAATACTCCATAAAGGGGTGCAGATCTAGCCAATCTATTTGCCTGCTCATTTACCATCACACCAGCATAACCTGGGGAAAAACTCAAAAGTTTGCCCTCTATTTTTGATTGTTGAATGAAAGTCTGCAACTCTGCCTGAAGCATGCCTGTCTTTACCTTTCTCATCATACTTTGTGAGTCCATTACAACCACAAAATGCATGTGCTGTTTGTCCTCCAGCCAACAGAATGCCATCACGACTGCCTGAACCTCCATTCTTAGACTAGATGTTGTGGTATCATATGCCAGGATCTCCTGCATCAAATGCCGACCACTAACCTTCATTCCCACAACAATTTGTGACCAGGCAATATGATTATCTACATGGATGGCTCTGCACAGAGAAACTTAAATAAACTAAAAAGTTTACTTTCATCTTAATTTTGGAAGAATTACATCCCTCACTCAGAATAGAAAATTACTATCAGAAACATGCTTAATACATTCATTTTCTTGACCTCCTGAAGGCCAATTATTTTAACTCTGGTTTATTCATAATGATTGCAATCATCTGACAATAAATTGAATGGATATGCTAATATAGGAAGTAAGCTGGAATATACATCAACAATTTACATACAATGTCCACACTGCTGTTTTACTTGTGCCCTGAGTATGTATTGAAAATATAGGGAATAACTCTCTTCTTTCAGCTGCACTGTCTTTTGCTCTATTTTTCAATGTTTATGTTCACATATGTCCAAATTTGTACCTTCAAAAGTCTACATATAAACAAACAGAAAGTAGACTGTGTCAACAGTTAGTTATCTCTGATATTGTGAGTATTCACAAATATTGTGTGAATTACAAGTATGAAATCAACCCAACTTAAAATCAAGATCATTACACAGATGGATTAACTAATTCAGATGTTTCAAACCAGTTTGATTTTATCAAATCACTAACATCTTTTGGTTTCATTCTTGTCACTAAATTTAGAAATATATGTATAATCTAGAAGTAACTTCATAGTGTAATGGATTGTTGCTTACATAGAAAATAATTGTAATGGTAAAGAAACGAATAACATGAACTTACATCTTTGTGGCGATCTCTTTCCTTTCTTTTCAGTTTTTTCCATGGCTTTCTGTTTCTCTTCCTCATCTTTTTGTAAACTAGCAGCTTCTTTGGACATTTGCTCTGCCTTGTATTCTGCTTCTTTTATTTTCAGCCAAGTTTGAATAGACTCTACTGTATTCTCCAGGTAGTTTCTAGTCACAAACAGTTATGTTTTTGAATTTTGGTTTTGGCAACAGCAAAAGATTCACTAAACATATACATCTCCAAGGTCAGCATAGCTGAATGGATAAGAGCAGTCATTCTTATATATCCGCTGTGCTGATGCCAAGGTAGCTGGTTTAATCCCTACACTGGTCAGTTGGACTAAAATGTTGACTTCTTGTCCTTGACTTAGGGACGTACATTACAAGTACCTCTAAAGTCAGAGTGGGTTCGCCTGATGCAAAAATCAGCCCAGTGCACTATAAGTAGTTGCATGTGTATGGATTATGCTTGAGTTCAAAGCAGGAGAACACAAAACAAAATTGTATCACTCCATTAGTGTTCCAGCCTCCTCCCACAGATTACACAAGAAGAATCTCAACATAGTGCACAACTCTGTATCACTCCATTAGTGCTCCAGCCTCCTCCCACAGATTACACAAGGAGAATCTCAACATAGTGCATAACTCTGTAACACTCCATTAGTGCTCCAGCCTCCTCCCACAGATTACACAAGAAGAATCTCAACATAGTGCACAACTCTGTATCACTCCATTAGTGCTCCAGCCTCCTCCCACAGATTACACAAGGAGAATCTCAACATAGTGCATAACTCTGTAACACTCCATTAGTGCTCCAGCCTCCTCCCACAGATTACACAAGGAGAATCTCAACATAGTGCATAACTCTGTATCACTCCATTAGTGCTCCAGCCTCCTCCCACAGATTACACAAGGAGAATCTCAACATAGTGCATAACTCTGTAACACTCCATTAGTGCTCCAGCCTCCTCCCACAGATTACACAAGGAGAATCTCAACATAGTGCATAACTCTGTAACACTCCATTAGTGCTCCAGCCTCCTCCCACAGATTACACAAGGAGAATCTCAACATAGTGCATAACTCTGTAACACTCCATTAGTGCTCCAGCCTCCTCCCACAGATTACACAAGGAGAATCTCAACATAGTGCATAACTCTGTAACACTCCATTAGTGCTCCAGCCTCCTCCCACAGATTACACAAGGAGAATCTCAACATAGTGCATAACTCTGTAACACTCCATTAGTGCTCCAGCCTCCTCCCACAGATTACACAAGGAGAATCTCAACATAGTGCATAACTCTGTAACACTCCATTAGTGCTCCAGCCTCCTCCCACAGATTACACAAGGAGAATCTCAACATAGTGCATAACTCTGTAACACTCCATTAGTGCTCCAGCCTCCTCCCACAGATTACACAAGGAGAATCTCAACATAGTGCATAACTCTGTAACACTGGCTACGATCAAGATGTGTGTACATGCCAGAAATAGACATGCTATACATATTTCTTTTGTAGGTACTTTTCTCATTTAGAAATTTTGCATGGACAACCTTGGCCTTTTCTTTTATATTTCCAACACTTGAGGGATTTTTAATGTGGACAACTGATCGTTTTGATTTTCCACTGTTGAGGGATTTTGTAATAAAAGTAATGTGCACACAGTCCTCTAAGTTTTTCACACTTGTTACGAGAACCCAAGATGCCTCATCCACTACCCCATTATTGAGGTGAGGTGTTGGAGGGGTGTAAGTATACTGTGCTTTATCTTATTTTATAAAAAACAAAGTCCAGATCGAGAAATGAACCAGGTCTATGTAAGCCATTAGGTGGTCATTGTAATCTCTGAGCCACCATGCATTTTTAGAATGGAAAGTATTGTAACATATATGAATCTCAGATAATGTACTTCAGTGATCTTTGTGAGTATTAATTTACAAAGACATTGGAATAAATCCCGTGCTATTACAAGATTATCACAAACAGTATTTAATATTTAAATGCAGCAAAAATGGATCATGTCCATGCTAGGGCTCATGTGTGAAGAAATGAATAGTAACACTGCAACCTACCATGAAAGTGGAGGTCGTCTATGGTTTCAACTGTTGCACGGGCAGTATGGGTTCAAGCATTGGGATGTTGCAAAAGGACACCCTTACTCAGGGAGTCCACGTCTTTTAGATTTGATTGCAGGTCAAAGATGATTCCTGAGAAGATCTGTATACGTATCACAGATGACAGTTTTCCCTCTCAGCATGTAGGGCTGGCATGCTACCTCATCAATATAAAAATGTAGCTGCAAAATCCAACCCATCAAGAGCATGCCTATAAAGGGCTTGGTATGAGTTCGCTATAAGCCAATGCTCCACTGGGAAATAAAAGCCAGTAGAAGAAGCACAAAAAGAGGCAAAAAAAAAAAAGAGGCAAGCCCAGCAAGTGATGGATAAGCAGAAAAGCAACAATGCTCGCACAAGTGCCTTTTTTCAGAAAATGATTTCTATGTCATGATTGTAACATACTCAGAGAGCTTGCTGAAAAGGGGGCCCTGTCACTAAGCATGGGTGATCTTGGTTTGCCATCTCACATAATTACAAGTCTTGGTTCAGATCTCTTTTCTTGTCCAAAATACACTGGTGGCCAAGACATCCAGGTATTTCTCTCTTTGTATTAGTCTGGCTCTTTTCCCAACTTTTTTTGCCAGGTGTCACTAAATTTTCCCCTTTTATTTCTCCTCAATATGAGCCCAAAAAACTTGACTGTCTGTCAAATTTCTCTAACTAATTTACTGCTTGTCTTGTTCCAGTCATATTGGTGTTTCCTTTCCTCTGGACTAAACTAGGCAGGCTGAGAGAGGGATGATGCATGGGCAATACATGGTGTCTAAATCCAGCCCAGGCTTTGTGTTATCAAAAGGTACAACTCCATTTTACAAACTATCGTCTGTTAAGACAGCTGAGAGCCAGTCAATTTATGGCTTTCATCTTTTCTTGAAGGACTGCCTCATTCTTTTTTCTGTCCATGCATAGTATTCTTTGTATCTTCCTCAGAAACTCATTCCTGCTGCCATCAGATGTTTCTCGGCTTGTCTGTTTTTCCATGTCACATGCACACAACAGTATAGCCTCTATATAGCACTTTCAAACTCTATTTCTCATTGCAGTTGACAGCTTTTTATTGGTATTATTTTCCTTCTTGCAAAAGGCTACCTTTGCCTTGGTGGTCAAGGCCAGGCACCAGAAGAAGAACATTTGTCTTGGTGATCAAGACCAGGCACGTCAAGAAGAAGAGTGTTTTTTAACAAAATGTTACAATAGTAAACAGACAACGGATGATCAGTTTTGTATGGCTTACCTAAACCCGGTATTTGAGTGCAGTTCATTATGCCAGGTTGAATGATTTTGTCTTTCCCTGTTGTATGGATTGTGTAGAACAAGCATAATGGCATCTTCTCTGTTTTCTTGGTATACTTCAATAAAGGGAAGGTTATATGTGGCTTCTTGAAGAACCTATTGTAGGTAAATGTGTTAGTGATTAGAGCGATTATATTGTTTCTATTTGTAATATGATATTTTAAAATGTCAAATGTCCTTTGCAGGAAGTTGCGGTCAACCCAAAAACCAGGTTGATTTACTAGGCAATTTTACGTTCAGTCATTTGCCATTGCTTTCTGAAGGAGAAGTTAACATTAAAGTCCATTGACCTGGTGTTGGGACTGATCCCACTACTCTGTTATCAGTGTACCGGAAGTTCAAGCACATTAAAGCCCTTGACCTACCTGACCTCTGGTAATTAGCATCCTTCAAAGAATCTACTTTCAAGTTAGTGTTATTGCTAAAAATAACATGCATGATTATGACTTCCTTATATGGAATATTTTGGCAAAACTGTTTATCGTGATATCCATAATTTTAGTTTTGCTAATAAAGAATTCGAAAGTCAAACACAAATTTTACACGAAATATAAATGAATCAATTAATAATAAATGTGTGGAGCACTGTTGACAATAGACATAGAGTGTTTTGTAACATATGAATACTGTATACAATAAAACTATTGATAATCCTCAAGGATGTTTGTAACAAAAGACAGTTGTCTCCATCCCCAACCATCTTGACTAATCAGCAATGATTATGTCAGGATCATATTAACCTCTGTTTGGGCTAAACAGTTGCCTCCTTGTAATTTATATTGTAACACTAACACTGCTCACTTGAATCCATGAACCACCTTGAAATCCACAAACTATCTAAACTGCCTTCAAGATTGCCCAATCGCTGCGACTGACATCCGTCAATTCGATGTGGACCTGAACGATCAGGACTTCTCACTGGCAATGAGTTGCAACGTTGATGCAGCAGAGAGTGGAGTCCATACCACTAACCAGTCAGCACCTTTCAGCTTACCATCCAGGAGGCCAAGGATAACCAGATAAGTGGCTAACAACCCGTTTGCCACTGCACAGCATTCACAAAATTTAGGTCCTCTATTGGCCAAATATACTAATCGATGATTTTCAGCTGCACCAAATGAACTTTACCATAATATAACATCCTTGTAGACTTATCAGAGATCTGCGTATCTCTTATGTGTCAGTGAGTTCCCCGTGGGTCTCGCGTAGTGTTATTAGCCTTAAAATATTTTCTGTGTAATTGTAAACATAACAACCAGACTTTGTCATTATCAAAGTAGATTAATAGCATCATCAGATTGTGTGACGAGTGAAAGGACTATATCCATACTTATAAATCTGTCTTATCTCCTGTTGTGTGAGAATGAATTAGACAGTGGGGGAACATTTTTCATCCAGGCATGTTAGCAGGAATAATTTGACATACTGTCTTCTGTTGTTAGTACAGTGGGTCATCATAACTTTCCGCCTGGCACTGTTTAGAAGTAGTGATCCATTCTGGGACTTTGAAAATCATTCTTCTAGAATTGCGAGCCATTTGAACGCTTCTTCAGCAGTGGTTAGATTCTCTATTCGTAGAAGTCTATTTAGTATCTACTTTGATCTATTTTCCATCCTAGTAGAATACGCTATGCTAAAATTGTAATTTCTTTCACACTTTTAAGGCTTTCATTTGAAGCCCCCTCGCATATTAAATTATTTCACAGCTTACTGATGAGTATTACCATTATCGTAATGGACAGATTACCTGCAAAAAGATGTTTGGCTTGTAGTGTTCTGCAAAACACCAGGTGTCCAGATTTCTCTGCTGTGTTTCTGTAATCTCTGTAATGCTCGCACTAATGTCCTTAAGGCCAATTACATCTTCACAAAAATCTTCTAAATCTTTTGGACTTGAGGGAACATCAAAACGAACTGCAACAACCAAAATAAGTGTATAACAGCAAACAACTGAATTCAAAACAATCTACTGCCATTGTGTATGTGAATAATGAAGAAAGAAACAATGTATCGTAGACTTTATTGACTGGCATATTTCGCTGTATCTCGTCAGAAAAAAAGTTCAAAATATAATAAAACAGCATAATGAATAAAAAAATTATGGAAATTGGACTAATCTTAGCAAAGGAAAGGGGCCATCTTCTTCAATACGACACCATTTAACTGAATTTGGGCATGTGGCTGCACATTATTGATTTTTAGTGTGCTATTTGCAGGCTTCGTGGCACAGGGATTACGGACTCAGTTCGTGATCCCGCATACCTGCGTTCAAAACACAACTGTGTGCGATTTGGAAGCAGACCGCGTTGCATTGACTTTTTTATGAAATGGTATGGGCCGCGGTCATTCAGAAAGCAATTGCAAACTATTGAACGTAAACTTTCCAAGAGATCACACCAGCAAAAAATACTGCAACTAACTTCAGTATGCTGTTCACTATATATAATCAAAAGTGACTGAGGTATGCCAAGGTGCCTGCTATACATGCAGGTAAACCACAATTATGTAAGCAATAAGACATGATTCATTCATCCATCATGTGTCATGCTGCTAAACGTGTGCGGTCATGATTCGCCATCTCACTCAATCGCCAGAGTTGTGGATCAGCTCAGAGTTCTTGTCTCGACCATACCATGTGGCCAAGCCATCCAGGTATTTACTTCTCTGCCTTCCCCTTGTTTTCTTCCCCTCGATCTTGCCAGTTGTCATCAAGTTCTCCAATTTATTTCTTCTCATAACGTGACCTAAGAATGTTGACTGTCTACGTCTAGTTTCTATAATCAGTGTGCGATTTTCATTTGTTTCTTGTAGGACTTGCTCATTGGTTTTTCTGTCTGCCCATGGTATTCTTTGCATTTTCCTCAGAAACAATATTTACACAGCCATCAGATGTTTTTCATCTTGTCAGCTCATTGTCCGCGCTTCACATCCATATAAAAGTACAGGCTCTATGTAGCACCTCAACACTCTTTTTCTCGTTTTAAGTGACATCTTTTTATTGGTCAGTATGTTTTTCATCTTGCAAAAGGCTACCTTCCACATGGTGAATTCTTGTTCTAATCTCTTCAAGGCATCTCCCTTCAGATGTTATGGCTGTTCTGAGATAATTGTACTGTTTCACTTGTTAAAGAATATTCCCATTTACTTGTATTTTACATTGTGGTATTTCCTTCTTCCTACTGTGGTAGCAGTGAAACATGACATTGTAGTTTTAGTGTATATCAGTTGAAAGAATACATTAGGCTACTTCTTTATATGTTGAAAGTTTTCTGAAGTATCCATCTAATGTGATACAGTTAAAAATGCCAGGCAATAAATTGTGCAATATATTGTTTATGTCTTCATTAATCAAACAAACTGAGTGTTTCAGGAAAAGATCATTTTTGTTACTGAAAACACACCCCAAAAAAAAAAAATGGCAAAAATTCATTCTATTAATAATCAGGACAATATTAGCAATGGTATTAAGTGGCAAGACAAAATCACAAATACTGAAGTATTGGAAAGATCAGGTTGTGTGACTGTTTATTCCGTGCTCAGTCTTCGTAGACTTAGATGGATAGGGCATCTTAGGAGGATGGATGATGGTAGAATACCAAAGGACATCTTTTTTGGTGAATTACAGATGGGTAAGAGATCTCAGGGTCAGCCTCTACTACGATACAAAGATGTGTGTAAGCGGGACATGATTGAAACAGGCATTGATAATGATAATGGGAGCAAGTCGTCGCTGATTGTGTTGCATGGAGGGCAAACATCAGAAATGGAATACAAAGGAGAAAATTATTGCAGATAAGTCACACACTGAGCGTTTGAGACGTAAGATGGTGCATGATGGTGGAAATGACCATGTGTTCACATGCACCCCCTGTGAACGGACATTTACAGTGCAAATTGGCCTTATCAGTCACATTCGCTACCGCCATAGGTAAAAGTTATTAAGCCTTTTTAAAGCACAAACTATCGTCTGTCAAGACGGCAAGGTGCCAATGATGAATGATGAATTAGCAATGGATGGAATCAAGATTTCATAGACATATTTGCACAGACAATCAAGAAGGATAAAGATCCTACATGTAATGAATAAGGATTAAGAGAATAACAACCATTGTAGAAAATTATAAGTCAAATGTCAATGTTAGGTTTTAAGATGCCACAAACAATGTAAGTAAAGTTGTAAAGTTTACAATTTTAAAAATAATAAAGATGGTTTAAGATAACAGTTAGCAAAAAATAATTAAACAAATAAATCTTACACAATCAATACGATCAGCATTACAGTACAATTAGGTACCAATAATTCAGACTTCATAACAACACATGATGCTGCCAACTGCTGCTACATATTCCTGTTTTCCTTCTGATGGATTCACTTATTCTTCTGCTTTTGTCCTAACCACTTTCCATCTAGTTCAACATGTTTCCTAGTATCTCCACTAAGAGCAATCAGTACAATGTTGCATAATATTTTTGTTGCCTAACTAATTAGGTTTTATTGGATGCTGTTATTTTACACAGGTTGTTAGTGGGATTAGAATTAAATTGTAACAAAACACAAATTGTAGTAATCTCCAAGAAGAAAGTGATACCACAATGTAACATCTAAGTAAATAGGACAATTCTGAAAGAGGTGGATTTTAATAGCTATCTTGGAGGAGCCATAACATGTGACGGAAGATGCCTAAAAAGTTGTCTTTTGCAAGATGGAAAACATAATCACCTACAAAAAGTTATCAAATGCAGTGAGAAACAAAAAGTATTAAAGTACTGTATAAAATTTATACTATTGTATGCATCAATAACATTAGATATGCAGATGATAAATACAGTCCTGATTGCAGACAATGAACAGGACCTGCAACATTTAGTAGATGCGGTTGTTGCACACAGTTAACAACTAGGGTTAGAACTGAATTGTAAGAAGACACAGATTATGGTTCGTCACTGGGAAGAAGGAAATACCACAATGTAATATACAAGTAAATGGGCATATTCTTAAACAGGTGAATCGGTACAGTTATCTCAGAACAGTCATAACATCTGATGGGAGATGTGTGTTTTTTTGGTTTTGCATATCCTTTACAGGACATCACTGTTAACATCAGCATCTTTCAGCTGATTGTTGATTTCTTGGCAAGATTACGCTCAGTAGTTTGCCATTGCTTTCTGAGCGGCCGGCTCACATACCCCGTAAGTTACCGACGCGATTCGAACCACTGCTGATTCTCACCGTCGTCACAGTTACTTAGAGAATATACAAGATTACGGAGAAAAGTTGCTAACCTCTAGGCCAGGAAGCCGGTGAAGGGAGATGCCTTGAAGGAATTAGAACAAGAATTGCCATTGCAAAGGTAGCCTTTTGCAAGATGAAAAACATACTGACCAATAGAAAGATATCAATTGAAACAAGAAAAAAAGTGTTGAAGTGCTACATAGAACCTGTACTTCTATATGGATGTGAAGCATGGACAATGAGCAGACAAGCTGAAAAGACATCTGATGGCTGTGGAAATGTGGTTTCTGAGGAAAATGTAAAGAATACCATGGACTGACATAAAACCAATGAACAAGTCCTTCAAGAAACAAATGAAGATCGTAAACTGATTAGAGACATTAGACGTAGACAGTGGGCATGTTATGAGAAGAAATGACTTGGAGAACTTGGTGATGACTGGCAAGATCGAAGGGAAGAGACCAAGGGGAAGACTGAGAAGTAAATACCTGGATGGCTTGGCCACATGGCATGGTCGAGACAGGAACACGGAGCTGATCCACGACTCTGGTGATCGAGTGAGATGGCAAAACATGACAGCCCACGCTTATCAGCATGGCACATGATGGATGGATTGTATGCATGTGACACATTTTAATAAAGCAGACAAGCTGAAAAACATCCAATAGCAGTGGAAATGTGGATTCTGTGGAAAATGTGAAGAATGCCATAGATTTACAGAAAAACAAATGAGACAGTCCTGCCAGAATCATTTGAAAACTAAAGTGATTAGAAAAATTAGATTTAGACAGCCACGATATTCTGGGCACTTTATAAGAAGAAATAAACTTAAAAACTTTGTGACAGCTGGACAAAATTGTTGAGAAAAGAGCTAAGAGGAAGCCAAAGAGATAAATATATGGATAGCTTGACCACATGGCATAATCAGCACATAAACAGAGACTTGATCCAAAACTGTGATGATTGTGTGAGATGGTGATCCAAAACTGTGATGATTGTGTGAGATGGTGATCCAAAACTGTGATGATTGTGTGAGATGGTGATCCAAAACTGTGATGATTGTGTGAGATGGTGATCCAAAACTGTGATGATTGTGTGAGATGGTCAGCCAAAGCTGTGATGATTGTGTGAGATGGTGATCCAAAACTGTGATGATTGTGTGAGATGGTGAGCCAAAACTGTGATGATTGTGTGAGATGGTGAGCCAAAACTGTGATGATTGTGTGAGATGGTGAGCCAAAACTGTGATGATTGTGTGAGATGGTGATCCAAAACTGTGAAGATTGTGTGAGATGGTGATCCAAAACTGTGATGATTGTGTGAGATGGTGATCCAAAACTGTGATGATTGTGTGAGATGGTGATCCAAAACTGTGATGATTGTGTGAGATGGTGATCCAAAACTGTGATGATTGTGTGAGATGGTGATCCAAAACTGTGATGATTGTGTGAGATGGTGATCCAAAACTGTGATGATTGTGTGAGATGGTGAGCCAAAACTGTGATGATTGTGTGAGATGGTGAGCCAAAACTGTGATGATTGTGTGAGATGGTGAGCCAAAGCTGTGATGATTGTGTGAGATGGTGATCCAAAACTGTGATGATTGTGTGAGATGGTGAGCCAAAACTGTGATGATTGTGTGAGATTGTCAGCCAAAACTGTGATAATTGTGTGAGATGGTGAGCCAAAACTGTGATGATTGTGTGAGATGGTGAGCCAAAGCTGTGATGATTGTGTGAGATGGTGATCCAAAACTGTGATGATTGTGTGAGATGGTGAGCCAAAACTGTGATGATTGTGTGAGATGGTGAGCCAAAACTGTGATGATTGTGTGAGATGGTGAGCCAAAACTGTGATGATTGTGTGAGATGGTGAGCCAAAACTGTGATGATTGTGTGAGATGGTGAGCCAAACTGTGATGATTGTGTGAGATGGTGAGCCAAAACTGTGATGATTGTGTGAGATGGTGATCCAAAACTGTGATGATTGTGTGAGATGGTGAGCCAAAACTTTGATGATTGTGTGAGATGGTGATCCAAAACTGTGATGATTGTGTGAGATGGTGATCCAAAACTGTGATGATTGTGTGAGATGGTGAGTCAAAACTGTGATGATTGTGTGAGATGGTGAGCCAAAGCTGTGATGATTGTGTGAGATGGTGATCCAAAACTGTGATGATTGTGTGAGATGGTGAGCCAAAACTGTGATGATTGTGTGAGATGGTCAGCCAAAACTGTGATGATTGTGTGAGATTGTGAGCCAAAACTGTGATGATTGTGTGAGATTGTCAGCCAAAACTGTGATGATTGTGTGAGATGGTGATCCAAAACTGTGATGATTGTGTGAGATTGTCAGCCAAAACTGTGATGATTGTGTGAGATGGTGATCCAAAACTGTGATGATTGTGTGAGATGGTGATCCAAAACTGTGATGATTGTGTGAGATGGTGAGCCAAAACTGTGATGATTGTGTGAGATGGTGATCCAAAACTGTGATGATTGTGTTAGATGGTGAGCCAAAACTGTGATGATTGTGTGAGATTGTCAGCCAAAACTGTGATGATTGTGTGAGATGGTGAGCCAAAACCACGTCTATAGGCATGATGAAGTAAATAGATGCATGAATATATAATACTCTCTATATTATATAATATAATATGCTGATGCAGTGGTAAGGGGTTCAGCCCCTACACCAGACAGTTGGACTAAAATGTTGACCTCTCCGCCCTTGACTTGGGGACATAAATTACAAATACCTCTGCAGTCGGAGTGGGTTCGCCTGATGGCAAGGGACACTGTTAATAGGGAAAGCTAATCCACATGCAAAATTCAGTCCAGCACTACTAGAAGTAGTGTGTATGGACTATGCTTCAGTTCAGAATGGCTACATTATCATTTAAAAACCAGGACAAGTCACAACACTGACACACCAAATTGTTATGAAGGTAACTGCAGTGCTCCAAGATGGTGAAGGAAATGTTGCTGTGAAATGGAACTGGAGACTACCACTATTATAATGTCATGACCATATGTACAAGGCCTTATGACTTAACATGCGCACAAAAGCATCTGTTATGGAATTGCCTTTATTTCTCCTTTTCTTGCTGCCTGGCATGGAAAATTATACCACTGTGAAAGCTTTTCTTTTGATCAAGTGAGATATTGATATCTTTTCACATTGTGATGCACTCTGCAATAATTTATCTGTTTATTTTATTAATCTTCTAGTGACCTGTCTGCTATCTTTTATCTCATTTTTCATTAATCTAACGAGCTATCACACTACAATCTCATTTCACACTTCTCATGTGCTAAAGAATGTGGAATGTTTCTTCTGATGTTCGTGACCAATTCCTTTTATATCTTGGCCACTTATGTAGTCCCAAGTAAGATACATACTAGGCCTTAATTTTTACTAAGCCATAGCACTTATGGGATTGGATTATATACATTTTATGAGGCTAAATCGACCACAGAGTTGTAATGATCAAGACAAAAATAACTGTTGGGACCGAACTTGGGCCACTGTCTTGGTGGGTAAGTGCACTAATCATATGCCACCAAGGCTAATTTATATGTAAATTATCTCAAATACAAAAGAAATTGCAATTACCAGAGTTGGTAGTAGAATAACGTTGACTATGCAGACTTCCAAGATGGCTTTCTGTGGGTTTAACCATGATCCCTTTCTTGAAATCAAAAGCTTCACTTTCAGAAGGCTTGACATTGTCTATTTTCAAATATATTTTCTCAGCTGCAGTATTGCATGTTTCTGGTAATACAAGAAGAGGAATATATTACTAAGACATCATATGTAGAAATGACAAAATGCAAGGTTCAAATGATGTCCGATACTCATAGTTTTTAAACAATTAAAATTAGTACAATCATAAATCAACTGGAATGAGTTGGTTGAGGGCATATGGCCCAATGGGATACAAAATGCAAAGGTGGTTGGGGGAAGGAGGGTGGAGGTTTAAAGGCAAAGGGCTGACTTCATTTCACAGGGTTCTTTCCCATATGGCTTAGTCTTCTTTCCACAGAGCCAAGGACAAAAGATGAAGAAAGATCAACTGATATCCCTACTGAGTATCCTAGACATGTCAACATGAACTAACTCGTACAAGATACTGGATAAAACCCACAATCACCAGCTCAAGACGATTGCCACTTTATGGACAGACCATAACACATCATTATTCTGCACCTCAGAATGGTTCACAATCTATTATGAAAACACATGTATACAAAATTCAAGATTGGCAATGTGGATTGGCACTGCAGACAGCAGATCACACACTCCAAAATTGCCCAAATTACAACATATCTAGGGAAGTTGCTGCTGCTGCTGCTGCTTCTTCTTCTTTGCTGTCTTGGCAGAAGACCTTTTATTAATTCATAATTCTCAATATAATGCATGACACAGCAAATGCTGAAACATGCTATCTATCTCCAAGTCTAGAAAAGACTTATACATAAGAGGCTTAGTGTACTCTGCAGCCTAGCTGTGGAACACTCTTCCAAAGTGAATCAAAGATGTCATAAACCTTCATACATACTATCACAAACTATCTGAACGCTATCTCAGTACAGACTACACTGTTCCCTTTAAAAAATCTTAGTATACTAAGCATTGTGGGTGTGTTGGTATAATAGTTAGGACGGCATGCTGACAATGGCATAAGCACAGTCAAATGGGGGATCATTGTTAGATCTCATCATTTGCTACAGCAGGGAAAGATTGGCCACTTCAGTGCACTCAGGCCAACAAAATATGATGGTCCAAATACTTCACATAGCCACTGCAGGCTTCTGCTACAGGAGACAACACAATAAGCATTCTTCTTTCTTGTTCTGTTGTATATTTCCCAAAGCCTTTTTACAGTTACCATAATGTTTATTAATTAGTCACATAGTAATGATTTTTGCAAATTTCCCTAGTATTTATAATGCATATATTATTATTGGTAATGTTGTTTAAGAATAACCCAATACATGATCTAAGAATAAAATAATGTTTGAAAGAATACAGATAAAAAGAGCAGAATGCTAAATGGGCCTGTGTACCAAATTATTAACCTTTTGAAAATAAAGTTAATTCTTTCTCAACAAAAGCCCTTACCAGACACCTTAATAGTACCATATTCCATAACTATTTTTTCATTATTGAAAATAAGATACATCATGATAATAAATTTACTGTTAATGAGTCATTAAACAGATAGCAGATTTGTTTTGCAGTGATAGTAATTTCATGAATCAAGTGACAATTGTTAAGTGATTCACAGCCTAATATAGCTATGGTAATGAAAAAACAAGACATTGTGTATGGAGGGTGGGTGTTTATATCAAAAGATTCACACATTTGTAAAGGACAAACTATGCAATAAACACTTGAATAAATATATTTAACATGATTAAATACATTATTTTAAAAACTCAGTTGCCATTTAGAAGTAAAACTTAGAAGAAAAGATATATTAGAAAATATTTAACTGAACATGTGAAACACATAAAAAACAAACATTAACACTCAAAACAAAAACAATGAATATAATCACCGCATGCAAGCAGTGAAATTAGGAGAAAATCAATACCAAATGTGAATTACAGTGCTGCCAAGTTTATATTACCTCTGTCCAATGTAACCATCAATTCCATTATAACATCTGAGACTGAAAAACATACTCAGTACTGTTAAAACAGATGTATGCGCATATTGACATGCACACATGCACAAACACACAACCACATTACAAATGCATGTATATACACATGCAGACAGACACACATACAGACACATACACATAGACAGACACACAAACAGACACACAAACACACATACAGACACATACACATACAGACATACAGAAAATAAACAAACATATATACAGGCAGGCAGATATACAGACACTCAGGCAGACAGACACACATTGAAAGACAGGCACACACAGACACACACACACAAACACATCCAGTGCTTTGTTAATTTATTATCAATCAATCAATCATGTGCCATGCCGATAAGCGTGGACTGTCATGACTCAAAATTTCACTCGATCACCAGAGTCATAGATCAGCTCAGTGTTACTGTCTCGACCACGCCACGTGGCCAAGCCATCCAGGTATTTACTTCAAGGTCTTTCCCTTGGTCTCTTACCTTCGATCTTGCCAGTTGTCACTAAGTTCTCCAATCCATTTCTTCTCATAACATGTCCAAAAAATGTTGACTGTCTACGTCTAATTTCTCTAATCAATGTACGATTTTCATTTGTCTCCTGTAGTACTTGGTCATTGGTTTTTCTGTCTGTCTATGGTATTCTTTGCATTTTCCTCAGAAACCACATTTCTGCAGCCAACAGATGTTTTTCAGCTTGACTGCTCATTGTCCAAGTTTCACATCCAAACAAAAGAAGAGGCTCGATGTAGCCCCTCAACACTCTTCTTCTCGTTTCAATTGACATTTTTTATTGGTCAGTATGGTTTTCATCTTGCTAAAGGCTACTTTCGCCATGGCGATTCTTGTTCTAATCTCTTCAAGGCATCTCCCATCAGATGTTATGACTGTTCCGAGATCACGAGCAGCAAAACAATGCTAGGGTTGACTGTGACGTCCTGTAAAGGATATGCAACTAACTTTTAAATGTATGTCAGAGGAACAACACATGAAACATGCAAGCTTACTTCGTTGTACTTCACTAAATTTGGACAGTTTTGGTCTACCAACAGAACTGCCAGAATGAACAGGATGTAATTTGCAACTTCTTCATCTCTTTCACCTGGTTAGTTATAGAAAGCATATATATATATATATATATATATATATAATATATATATATATATATATATATATATATATATATATATATATATATATATATATATATATATCTATATATAAAAGGCGATCTCCGTCCGTCTGTCTGTCTGTCTGTCTGTATGTCCCTATGTCCTTTATGCGCTCGCGAACGGCCCATCCGATTGAGATGAAATTTTCTACACGTCTTCCTTTCATTCCAGCGCAGCCCACTGTCATATTTTTTTAGTGTGAAATCGGCTGCTTACCCAATATTATTTCATTTTTTACTTTTCATTATAATTTCATATATCTCAGGGGACCTAACTCTGTAAAAGTTATTTCAAGAGGGCATAACTTTTCTGTATAACTTATAGTCATATTGTGGCATCGTTTTCAAAGATTTATAAACTCTTTGTCCATAGTTATGTACCGGCATATGAGTTATAATAAATAATGATACAATCTGTAAGGCATTTTCAAAGTTTTCATAAAAATAATGCACAATGCATAACATTGTAACTCATCTTTTTATGCTTAAGAAGTTACTGTAGTCATGCAGGTGATTAGAAAGAGTTTTCATTAAAAATAATGGATGGTATGTGGAAGGACATTCTTTTAAGTTACTTTTTTTGTTGTATGAATTTAATGAGAACTTATATGACTACTTATATGAATTAAATGAGATGCTCCCCACCAGGGACTGGGCGAAGCCAGACAGGGTCAGGCAGACAGATAGACAGACAGACAGACAGACAGATAGACAGTCGGGAACAGGAACTTATATGACTACTTATATAAATTAAATGAGATGCTTCACACCAGGAGCTGGGCGATGCCAGGCCAGGTCAGACAGACAGACAGACAGACAGACAGACAGACAGACAGATAGTCGGTAACGGGAACGAGAACTTATATGACTACTTATATGAATTAAATGAGATGCTCCCCACCAGGGACTGGGCGAAGCCGGCCAGGGTCAGGCAGACAGACAGACAGACAGACAGACAGACAGACAGACAGACAGACAGACAGTCGGGAACGGGAGCTTATATGACTACGTATATGAATTAAATGAGATGCTCCACACCAGGAGCTGGGCAATGCCGGGCCGGGTCAGACAGACAGACAGACAGATAGTCGGGAATGGGAGCTTATATGACTACTTATATGAATTAAATGAGATGCTCCCCATCAGGGACTGGGTGAAGCCGGGGTGGGTCAGCCAGACAGACAGACAAACAAGTAGACAGACAGACAGACAGACAGACTGATAGACAGATAGATCCCCTCCAGGGACTGGGCGAAGCCGGGCCGGGTCAGCTAGTATATATATATATATATATATATATATATATATATATATATATATATATATATATATATATATATATATATATATATATATGTATATATATATATTATTGTATTATTTCTGCAAAAAAGACAACAAGAGTACAAAAACACTCAAATGCTATTTATTTCTTGTGTGATAAAATTGTCCTTTACACACCACAACCACTGTGCCCAGGGCAATCTTCAAAGGAGCAGGAGATAATGAAAGTGTTAATAAAGTATTGTAGAGAGTTACAAAAAGCCAAGCTGGCAAGCAGAGTGGCATCCTGTAAAATTTAGTAAGTTTTTAGTGTAATTTCATCTGCTATCTCCATTTCAAATTATGCTCATACATTAGCTGGGCAACCTAATTCTATTTTATTTATTAATCTGATGACATGTACATTTGTCAATTGTCATTTCAACAAGAAATGACACAATCTGAAGTGATGATGTAAAAAAACAAGTGGCTGAATCACCATTGTCAAACTATATAAAAGTAGCAAACCGGATGGCTTGACAATGTAACAAGATTATCACAAGACAATGGCCTACAATGTAACATGATTATCACAAGACAATGGCTTACAATGTAACAAGATTATCACAAGACAATGGCCTACAATGTAACAAGATTATCACAAGAAAATGGCCTATAATGTAACAGGATTATCACAAGACAATAGCTTACAATGTAACATGATTTTCACAAGACAATGGCTTACAATGTAACAGGATTATCACAAGGCAATGGCTTACAATGTAACAGGATTATCACAAGGCAATGGCTTACAATGTAGCAGGATTATCACAAGGTAATGGCCTACAATGTAACAAGATTATCACAAGAAAATGGCCTACAATGTAACAGGATTATCACAAGACAATAGCTTACAATGTAACATGATTATCACAAGACAATGGCTTACAATGTAACAGGATTATCACAAGGCAATGGCTTACAATGTAACAGGATTATCACAAGGCAATGGCTTACAATGTAACAGGATTATCACAAGACAATGGCTTACAAAATTCTTTAGCACTTAGACACAACAAAAATAGAGAAAGAGGTCATCCTTGAAAATGATACATTTGTGGGAATAGCTGAGAATGCAAATACCACCATGTATCAAACTCACACAAGAGCTCTCGCCATATGATTCTTCTTAACCTGATGCTGAAAGGCAAAATAGTGATGGAGAAGCAGAAGAAAACATTTCACCTATGAATATTTAAAATTGGATTACTGCATGTAAATGTCTGCCTGTATGTTACACAATCCTCAATCACCTCATGAAATGGCAGCATGCATAGAGAAATATACATATCATAAAGACAATCCTGGAGTGATAGCTCATACATTCATTCTCTCACTCACACACAGACATCAACTCTCCCACCCACACAAACACCCATTCGTCCTTTCTCTTACCCAAACAAGCACCTATCCATCCATTCTTCCACACACACATACCTCTATGGTTTAACGTGTCCTTGTGTCTACATGCTTAGTTACCTATGCATGTGCATATGTAAATACATGACTGTACATGACTGTGAGATGCACCAATGTCTCCAAATAGGAAGAACAGCATAGATTTCAAAGACAGCATATCTTATTATATATCAACTTTTACCTTATAAAAATAAAATAACAGTAAAAATGTTAAACAACGTCTTTAAAAGAGAAAATAAAAGCACCAATATCTATATGCAAGGTGAACAGCATAGATTTCATGGACAGTTTACCTTACTAAATATTTAAAAATTGCGTCATTCAAAAATACAAGTAACAATATTAATTGATTCTCTGCCGCAGACCGATAGGTCGGTTCCATGGACCTATTTTAGAACCCACGAACCAACCTATCAGTTTGGTATATATAGTGCGTTTATTGATCCATTTCTCCGTTTTAGTAAACAATTTTTAGTGTCCCATTGAATTAAACTTTACAACGAAAGATTTCACTTCCGCCTGTGTGCAAGAGCACGCTAGGCCCCATTTCTTGTTTAGGAGAAATTGAGTTTGGTGTGATTCGAAATAATTGTTGTGATTCGAAATTTGAAGTGACAATACCTTCTGGTTCTGGACCTCACATATTTTCATAAAATTACCGTTTTAAACAATTTTATATTATAGTTATTGTGATGTAAAGGACTTTGTGAAAGATTCTAAAACTTATACCACATGCAGTAGTCAGTTAATTTAGAAGACGATCATAGTAGTAGTAGTAGGCCTCTTTCAGTCCTGAAGGACTATAGAGTTGTGCCGCTTGGGAGGTGCCTGGCAGCACCGCTGGTGACTGTATAGTCCAATTCGAGAATGACAATCCCTGTCACAGTTTCCGCATCTGTAAGATGAGGCAAGTCCCGCAGTAAGTGACTGCTCTTTGAGCCTGTGCCGTCTCTCCTCAGTTTTTTGGATCTGATTGTGCTCAAAGAGCACCAGTCCAGTTTTGTACTTCTCTTCTGCAGGAGCATCTGTCTGTTGCAACTCTCTCCCACGTGTCTGGATCTATTCCAATGGTTTTCATATCTTGTTTACACACATCCTTATATCGCATTTGGGGTCTTCCGGTTGGCCTCTTTCCTGTGGCTAGTTCTCCGTAAAGGAGATCTTTGGGAATATGTTCGTCCTCCATTCGAGATACGTGGCCCAACCACCGGAGGCGTCTCTGCTTGAGGAGGGTGTGCACTGTGGTAATATCTGCTCTTTCAAGCACCTGTTTGTTCGTTATGTGGTCTTTCCATGTTATGCCCAGGATACGTCTCAGACATCTCATGTGGAAGGAATTCAACTTCCTTTCCTGTCTTGAGTACAGGGTCCAGGATTCAGACCCGTAGAGTAGTGTGCTAACAACACAAGCTTTATATACTTGAGCTTTTGTACGCTCTGTTAGTCTATTATTCTCCCAAACTCTTTTAGCTAGCCTGGAAAATGTTGTGGCTGCCTTTCCAATGCGTCTGTCGATTTCTGTCTCTAATGAAAGATTATCTGATATTGTCGATCCCAAATACACAAAATCGTGGACGACCTTCAATTCGTAATTATAGATTTTGATTGACGGAGGCGCATCAGCATCTTGTTCCATCACCTGTGTTTTATTTAGGCTAATGGTGAGCCCAAAGTCTTTGCAGGCGGCTGCAAAATGATCTATGAGCCTTTGGAGATCTTCTGCTGTATGAGTAGTCAGTGCTGCATCATCTGCAAAAAGTAGTTCTCTTACGCATCTTGATCTTATTTTGGTCTTTGCCTTGAGTATTGATGGGTTAAAAAGTTTGCCATCAGATCTTGTGTGGAGGTATATGCCTTCAGTGGCAGTCCCAAATGCTTGCCTTAAGAGAACAGCGAAGAAGATACCAAAGAGTGTAGGAGCAAGCACGCAGCCCTGCTTTACTCCGCTGCTGATGCTGAATGACTGGGATGTTGAGCCGTCAAATAAAATGGTCCCCTGCATGTTTTCGTGGAATGATTTCCCGAGACTAAGAAGAGTGGGTGGACATCCAACCTTTTCAAGGACCTTAAAAAGGCCGCTTCTGCTCACGAGGTCAAATGCCTTTGTGAGGTCGATGAAGGCAATATATAATGGCTTCCTCTGTTCTCTGCACTTCTCTTGGAGCTGCCGGAGTGAGAAAATCATATCGATGGTGGACCTGTTGGGTCTAAATCCGCACTGTGATTCGGGGTAGATTCTTTCAGCAAGAATGTGTAATCTTTTAAGGATTACTCTGGCAAAAATCTTGCCTGTAATGCTGAGAAGGGAAATGCCGCGATAGTTGTTGCAGTCGCTTCTGTCGCCTTTGTTTTTATAAAGGGTAACGATGTTTGCGTCTTTCATATCTTGTGGTATTGATTTTTCTCTCCAGCAGAGCTGTAATATTGCATACAGTTCTGGGATGATTGTTTCTTTGCTACATTTTAAAATTTCAGGTGGGATACTATCTTTTCCAGGTGCCTTGCCGGATTTGAGAGAGTCTAGTGCTTCGCTGATTTCTGTGAGGCAAGGTTCGTTATCCAAGGCATGCATGGCGGACTGTTGATCGATGGCTTCCAGAGCTTCTTCGCTGACAGTGTTATCCACTGAGTATAGCTCTGAGTAGTGTTCTACCCAGCGATCCATTTGTTTCGCTGGATCTTTTATGATTACCCCCTCAGTTGATCGTAAAGGGGCCATCTTATTTTTTGATGGACCGACAGCTTGCTTGATGCCCTCATACATTCCTCTTATATTTCCAGTGTCTGCACAAGTTTGAATTTGAGCAGAGAGCTGTAGCCAGTACATGTTCGCACATCTTCTTGCCATCTGTTGTACTCTATTTCTGGCCGTTCGCAATGCCTGCAGTGTTTTCTCTGAAGGTGATGTTTTATACATTGAGAATGCATGTCTCTTTATCTCCAGGGCTGGGAGCATCTCTTCAGAGTGTGCTTCAAACCAGTCGGTTGACTTAGTTTGCTTCTTGCCAAATGTTGATAGTGCTGTATTGTAGATGGTGTCGTGAAAATGACTCCATCTCTCGGTGGAATCTCCGTCTGTGGGGCCGGGCAGAGTATCCGCTAGAGCCTGCATGAATTTATTGACCTTCTCTTTATTTTGGGTGCCACTGGTGTCAATGCGTGGTCTTCCTTCTGTTCGGCTTCTGTAGATTCTCTGGGGCTTTATCTTCACCTTGCTGGAGACGAGTGAATGGTCGGTGTCGCAGTCAGCACTATGATAGCTGCGAGTCAGCCGTACATTGCGGAGGTTGCTGCGTTTAGTGAGCACCAGGTCGAGTTGGTGCCAGTTCTTTGATCTGGGGTGCCTCCATGACACCTTGTGTTGAGGTTTCGTGTCAAAGAAGGTGTTGGTCACGCACAGATTATGGTGGCTGCAGAATTCCAAGAGACGTTGTCCATTGTCATTGATCTTCCCAACGCCAAACTGTCCTAGACATGAAGGCCAAGATTCGTGGTCGGAGCCAACCCTGGCATTGAAATCCCCCAGGATAAAAAGATGTTGTTTCTCTGGTGTTTCACTGACTTCTTTGCTAAGGTCGTCATAGAACTTGTCTTTAGATTCTGATGCTGCAATTAGTGTTGGGGCGTAAACGCTTATAATACTAACTGGGCCTGCCTCTGTCTGGAGTTGGAGCTTCAATATTTTCAGTGCCATCACTTGGTGGTATGATGGAATTGAGCAGCTTGTTTCTGATAGTGAAGCCAACTCCATGCTCCCTGGTCTCTCCGCACGGCTTGCCATGCCAGTAGAAAGTGAAGTCCCTCTCCTTGATGCTGCCAGATTCTTGGAGTCTGGTCTCTTGCAGGGCGACAATGTCTATCCCCAGTCTTAGTAGTTCGTTATTTATCACTGCAGTTTTGCGGGCATCCACAATCTCGTTTAGATCGTCTGAGATGCCAGGGGTCATGGTTCTTACGTTCCATGTTCCCAGCCTTAGGGCTGGTTGTTTTGTTTTTTTCTTGTTGCTAGGTGTGTAGATTGCGGTCCATGTGTCAGGATTTTCCCCTAAGCTCCACATACCCTCAGGAGCAGATGAACCGTGGCGAGACAACACCTTATTGCCTGGGGCTGCCCAGCTTAGGCGGGCGGTAGCTGTCTAGTGAGATACGATGATCTCTCCCACCGTCGGAAGTAGCCCCTGGCGCCTTGCTCTACGCCAATCGAGCATTAAGACTTATAACCGGCAAATGCTGCTTCCTGTGTTGTGTCACCGCTTTACGCGGTGCTGAAGTGACCTCTTCAGGGCACAAGCCTGGGCAATGGAAATCGGAGAACCAGCTGTTGCCCAGTAGCAGGTTCCCCCTCTCCACGTCGCCTATGTTGACCAAGGGAAAGGCAGTAGCCAATGCAACTTGGCATCAGTGCCGTTGCAGGAGTTGCCAGAACTATGTTGTTTACAACATGGAACTGCCTTAGGGACTCCATCTCCGGATTTGTCCTCAGGGTTTACTCCCGAAGCCTTTCCCATATGGGTATACCTGCAAGGCAGCGGAGGTTTGAGATTTAGAGTTCCCTCTCTTAGAAGAGATACCAACCAAGGCTGACGAGCCTCCTCTGCCCGGGAATCAATAAGGAGGGAAGTCTACCATTCTTCCTTCCTGGCAGTGACCATACTGATCGGATGACCTTAGCCATTGTCTCTACTGAGAGATCCTCTGCCCACCGTCACTGACTTGAAACCATAACCAACAACTATCTGTCGGCTGCTCCCAAGTCCAATCCACCACCTGCTCCCATGGCTTCACGTTACCCTGTTGGGGGGGGGGGGGCTAAACGGGTACTCCACCTTGCCCAAGGGTGTCCCGTAGGCTAGCGGAGGGAAGGAGGCACCTTACTTCTCCTTTGATAGGATATACCCCTACCCCGCTACCCCTAAGACGATCATAATTTCAAAAGAAATCTAACAGTGAAAGTTCCTCATATTATGATGGCAAATGCCGACTTATGCTTGCGCTATTAGGCCACACTTGTGCCACTATATTTACTTTGCCTATCACAAAGTATTTAAGGAGTATTTAGACAATTAAATTTAAAAGAAGAATAATTATAACTAAATAGAAAATAGTGTTTATTTTGTTTCTCAGTACTCTTCAGTAATCTGTCTGGTGTGTTCCTGACATTTTCCATTTTGTGTGAACATTATGTGCTTCAAAATAATATGTTTTAATTATGTCTTATTGGTGTTGTGGTGCAGTTCTTGTGATATTATTGAACAAAAGTAGTGTATGTAACAATATTCAGCAAATTTAACTGGATTAGCTGCTGTGGATACAAAATAAAGCCTTGGTAAGTGAAATTTAAAAATATTTTTTACCTTTTTAATTTCAATTGTTATTACTAAACCTCTCATTATTGTCATAATATTTCTAACCTATCAATTAATTATTAACACAGTCATGTTCCCTGTGCAATCCTCCTTAATTTGATATGTAATACAATATATCTGCTACCATTTTAACCATTTTAAAAACATTATTGTGACACACCCCTACTTCAAATTTTCTGCCTTGAATTTATGTTTGGTCAGGACCACTTTTCTGTTTGGCAGGCAATCAGTTAAATAAAGTCTTTAAGAAGGAGGAGGAGGAGGAGGAGGAGAAGGAGGAGGAGGAGGAGGAGGAGGAGGGGAGGGGAAGAGTATGGGGAGGGGAGGGGGAGGGGAGGAGGAGGAGGAGCCAGTCACTAAACACCATATCACCATGTTTGCAGTAACACTTTATTTTCCTATAAGGTTCTGATACCACGAAGCAGTTAAAATGCCCATATATACCTCTATCCTGTACACTGCTGTCTGGTGAAGGCACAGTTTCAGTGAGCCTTTTCTCCAATAAAGGACCAAACTTAAAGTATGGAAAAGGATCATCCCAAGGAATAGGCTGTTGTGGAAGGCCTTCCTTGATTTTTTGCAGTGGAAAGCCATTGCGATCACATTTAGTTAATTCCATACACTCAAACACAAACTGTTTGAGAGCATGGTCAGTTTCTGCAAGATGAAAACAAATGGAAATAAATTTATTGACACTTTCAGATATTATCTCATAAATTATTTCAAATACTACATGTGATTTTATCACATGACCTCCTGTGTGCCAATGAATCTATAAACACATTGGACTAACATCGCCCTAAACACCTTGTAGCATGTTAACAGAGCCCTTCACTTTTTACATAGGCCAGCATGGTCTTTACATATGTAATGGAGCAGTCCCAGACTTTTTGTAAGAGGAAAATGCTTTGACCATAGCCATGGTATATTTAAGGACAATCTATATAAAGATACCAACAACCTCTATTCAGCTGCTGCTTGGTTTAAGGAGGAGCTGTGGTGGCAGAGTGGTTAGTGTGCTTGCCTGTCAAGACATTGGTTTAGGTTCAGCAGCCCTCTTGTGCTGCTGCTGCTGCTGCCCTTTATACCTCATTGAAAAATATCCCACAGCCAGTTCACTTCGATGAGTCCTATCTTTTGCTATCTCATGTAGTCCATGTCCTCTCCACATTATTCACTTCTGTCTCAAATTCTCTTCTCTTTGTATTTTTTCTTACCTCTATTTAACTGATTCAGTGCCCAAAAAAAGTTAGGTTTGTACTAAACATGATAAAACAATCAAATGAACAAGTATTGTAATGTAAATTTCCGTTCAATGAGCACGGACATTGCAGAAGATTTCATGACACAAACCAAATAACATGTTGACCCTAGTATAGTGATATATTGTCCTTCTATCCAAATGGGAGGTTATATCTGGTGATATATTATCCTTTGGCAGTGAATAAGTTAATTTACCCTGTGGGTTCCTGACAAAGGAATTTCCAGTTCTACTATTCACAGTTTTCTCAATGTGTTGTCTATCCTACTTTCTTCACTTGTTGATCCACAAATGCTCAGCAGTTGCTGGAATATATTTTCTGACCAATATAGCTATGGGGTCAACTCAGCTTCATAAAAATTGTTATCGGACAATTTTTAGGGAACTGCCTGGGAAAGTAAGACAAGGACAAAGAAAACTGACCACCTGACCTCATTATGCCATGTCTCAAAGCATGCATAAAGACTTTGCCATGTCTCATAACATAAGTGAAGACTTTGCCATGTCTCATAGCATAAGTGAAGACTTAACACTTCCCGCTGCAATGGCAGTATTCGACATGGGACTAGCTTCACCTTCTTTCTTCAGGTTTATGTGTCAAAGTATATGAAGAAGACTAGGGGAATAATAGAACTCTAATGGTCATGGAAAAAATCCTAACACAATTGGGGATTACATTCTAGATGAATATATTACTAAGTCAGTAAACGTCTCTCTCTCTCTGTTATATATATATATATATATATATATATATATGTGTGTGTGTATGTGTGTGTGTGTGTGTGTGTGGGTGAGTGTGTGTGTGTGTGTGTGTGTGTGTCTCTCTCTCTCTCTCTCTCTCTCTCTCTCTCTCTCTCTGTCTGAATAACAGAAAAACCGTAATGATAGAAATTACCAAGAAAAGATGTCTTGTCAAATTATATGTATTTTTATCTTTGTCCATTAAGGTAAGAAAAAGAATAGTGAGAAATTATGTGATAGCTGCAGAAATGTGGTTTTAAAGAAAAAATGATGAGAAAATCATGGATGAATCATAATGAAGATAATCTGAAAGAAGTTAACTAATGAAGATAATTTAAAAGAAATTAACTCCAAAGAGAACTGGCTACTCACACCACAAGAAAACAGTCCAGATTCTGTGGGTATGTCATCAGAAGGGGAAAGCTGGAGTATTTCATGAAAGGATGACAGTTGGATGGGAGCTGAGGAGGGAGAGACTGAGAGAGAAGATGCTAGATAGTTTGTCATCATGGCATGAAGGAACATTGGTATCAAAAATGATTGGCAATATATGAGACAGAAGACTGTGGACAGACATGATCACCAACGCCCTTACGGGATGAACTATAAGAAGAAGTAACACATATACCTGATTTAGACAGACCCAACGTTGCACAGTGGTGAAAAAGTTCTTGAAATCTAGAAGTTCTATTTCTTGCTTCTATAGAACCAGGCTTTAACATATGACAATACTTTGAAATGGGAAGCAGCTGTAGCATTTTCCTTTCCACCTCTGAAATTAAAAATTAATCAGAATTAGAAAATATTTCTCTATAATGTGAAACAAAAAAATCTTACATATAACAAAACAAGAGAATATAAACACACATGTATTAATTTAACACCAAAGAATCTGAAATGTTAAAATCATTGTTTCAAATCACGAATAGGCTACCAAGCAACTTTGTTTAAACAGCACACTAAATCAGGAATTGTTTGGCAACAAATCAGCAGCTATGCCACTACAGACTTAATGCATTTAAATGTTGTGCCTTATGGGAGAAGGTCAATGCAGGAATGCTACAATCAATATGTCACAGGGATAATTAACATATGTACTGTTGTATTATTAAGTGTGGAGTGGCTGGACAGGGGTACGCCTTAGCAAAGTAAGGGGAAGAGGTTTTCTTCCCTCCATTAACCTATAGAACACTCTTAGACAAGGTGGATACATATTTAGCCCCCCCCCCCCCACCCCTGCAGAGTTATGTAAAACTATAGGTACAGGTGGGTGGTGGATGGAGCAGAAGAGTAGCCTACAGATAGTTATTGTTTATGGTCTCAAGTTTCAGGATGGCAGGCAGAGGATCTATTTATAGAGACAATGGCTACAATCATCAACCAGTATGATCATTGTTAAGAAGGTTTTCAATGGCAGACTACTTTTTTTTACAAATGATTAGAATGTCATGATTCATCAGTTCACAAAAAGCAGAGCTGATCCAAGGCTGATGATCATGTGAGATAGCAAACCATGACTGCTCACACTGATCAGATTGCAACATGATGATGACGCTATTTTGACATCAGGATAAGGACACCAGGACTCTCTCATGCTATAACTAAAGGGTTTCTTATAAAGCACATAGGGTCTGGCTCATACCACACCTCAAGACTTACTCATATCACATATAAGGGCTTGCTCATATTACACTTCAGGACTTGCTCGGACAGCAACTAAGGACTTGTTCAAACAGCAACTAAGAACTTGCTCATATCTTACCTAAAGGTTTATTCTTATTTCAACTAAGATCTTGCTCATAAAACACATAATGGCTTTTACAAACCCCACATAAAGTGTTGTTCCTACCACACTTGAGGACATGTTTGTACAGCACTTAAGGGATAGCTTATACAAAACATGAAAGCTTTTTCATTTCCTATGTAAAGTGTTGCTCATATCACACCTAATGACATGTTTTTACAGCACAAATAGGGTTTGCTCATACAAAACATGAAAGCTTTTTCATTCCTCATGTAAAGTGTTGCTCATGCCACCCCTAAAGACATGTTTGTACAGCACATAAGGGTTTGCTCATACTGAAACCATGGACTTGTTCATACAACACACAAGAATTTACTAATAGAATACTTGAAGGCTAGCTCATACTGCAACCATGGACTTGTTAATACAACACACAAGATTTTCCTCATACAATATTTAAGGGCTTGCTAATGCTGGAGACAAGGACTTGTTACTTTTTAATACTCTTCTGTAAGGCTTATATTCAAAGGCACAAATGTTTTTCAGCTGATTTGTTAAATGTCAAAGTTTTCACACCTGTATGTTGCCACGGGAAATAAACTTAATTAATATACTTGGTTAAACTACTGAACGTAAACTTGCCAAGAGATCGTGTGTCGATGGGTGTTCTGGCTGGAGTAAAGTCCAAATTCTCTAACTTTACTTTCAACGGCGGGCATATGTGACAAAGTCTCCAGCTTCCCCATCATCTTTTGCTTAAATTGGGGAAAACTCTCTTTAAAACCCTTATGTAATTTTATAAGAATTTATATTTTTATTTATACCTATATATCTATGTATAGATAGTCCATGTCTATAGTATAAATCAACTGCTATTTGATGTTATTAATTTAATATGAAGAAATACATTACATTAGTGTAGTGGGAGAGTTATAATGTATAAAGTAGTGTACCCAGCCAAATCTACAAGTTTAGCGACAACATTTCCACATTTGGTTGGAGAATTTAAAGGCAACAAACTCCCTGGCACGACTGACTTCCGGTCAGGGGAAAGATAGGCAAAAACGTTCTTTTTGTGCTAGACATTGGGGTAGAAGCATGTGCGAGTAAACTAGGCTCTTAGAATACTTACAGAGTGATAAGAGATTTTCTGTGGCAAATAGTACGCCAATATATTAGAAACTAATATATATATATATATATATATATATATATATATATATATATATATATATATATATATATATATATATATATATATATATATATAGAACCTAGCACAAGTATGGTAAAAAAATAGGAAAGATTTGACACTTTCAGTGCCAAGCTTTGGATGTGCCAAACTGTGCGACTAACTCTTTGTGAAGCATCATCTACCACCATATCACTTATAATACCTACAAAATAGGGTTAACAACCATTGTGCAACCAAAGAACTGACATATATATATATATATATATATATATATATATATATATATATATATATATATATATATATAAAGAAAGACCTTGTGATCGATATAGTAAGGACAGCTGGGTCTGTCAATTCACCAGGAGAGGAGAAACTGATGGGAGAGCTGCCTAACTGACTGGCAACCTCGAGGACAAGATAACTGAGTTAAGTGGCCAGACTTACCGTTGGCCACCACCATCTACATTCCAATAAAAATCTATTTCAGGCCAGATTCAATAATTAAACATTTTAGTTGACTCAACCTAGAACAATAGACAGTTGTATAATACAGGGAAGTGTATCCCTTTTGTGTACAGGGCTGCCTCCCTTGAAGCACCCAATGTGTCTTTTATGATTAAACAGTAACATCGTTAATTTCATATTTTACAAACTCTAGTTGTTACTTTAGTCATAGTAGAGTGAGAAGATATGAAAGTTTGTCTCTTCTAAATATCTGACTCTGTCTCTCTCCGTGTCGATGAGAGTGATTAGAGTTAGGGGGCTTGAGCTTTTATTTCATGCAGCGTAGCTAGACGACTTTGGCAGACTGTCTTTATCAAACAAGTATAGTTGTACGCCATTCCTGACTGCCTGAACACTGTCAGAAGACTAGACCTGTTCTGGGACATTTAATCCTTCTGGAATTACGAGCTATTCAGTCTTGTCTTCTTCAGTGACTTATTTTTCTATTCATAGAAGGTCTATCCACAGCAACTTTGATATATTCTCTATCATAGTAGCTGATGCTATGCTACAGATCGAAACAGCACAAAATGCCGGTGTTAACTGCGGCATCCTGCAAAGGATTTTAATATGCTTGGTTAATAACTTGTTTCAGAATCAACATCATTGCACTCAAGATATTCCCACCATTCAAGATATTCCCGCACGCACGCACGCATGCATGCACGCACGCATGCACGCACACACGCACGCACGCACACACACACACAAAATCATCCTCATTCTCAATAACCACTGAAGAATTCAAATCTGATATTTCTAGTAGCAGTTTGATTACAAATCTGCCTGACTTTTCCTCTTCATGTTGATTATCATTCAGAACCTCTAATCACTCCTTTCTGAATGAGTCTCTCCAGATAAGGTATGGGGTCTTACACTCTCTACCTGGTCCCAGGGAGTGTGACTTTTCCTCTTCATGTTGAGTATTGTTCAGAACCTCTAATCACTCCTTTCTGAACGAGTCTCTCCAGATAAGGTATGAAGTCTTATACTCTCTACCTGGTCCCAGGGAGTGTGACTTTTCCTCTTCATGTTGAGTATCATTTAGAACCTCAGATCACTCCTTTCTGAACCAGTCTCTCCAGATAAGAATACTCTGTTAAGTTGAATTCTCTACCCGGTCACATAGAGTCTTCACCGCATAACCTTTATCATAAAGTAGCTCTCCAGCCTGAGGGGCAGTGGCAGTAGCCAATCCATCCCCACCATCCCCATGTTCATTACCCCACGCACCTGCTTGCCCTGGGCAGAAAATATGCAATAAGTTTTGCAACTTGCAATGTGTTGAGCAATGCGAGCCACTCCACTTGGAAAGTGCCTATTTCCACCTTCCAAAGCAATTTTTTTAAGTTCATTACAAAGTCAATATGTCTGACTGTGCCGTCCGCCAACCATAGGAAGGTTGCTGTAGTAGCATATGCCAAACTCTCCTCTTTTAAGTAGTTTCCACTGGTCTATGCAATGAAACTCAATCCTTACCTCTCACCATGTGCTCATCAGTGTATAAAATTACATCGCCTGGGCATGAGTAGTCCTTTATCAACTATTACACAATCACTTCTGTATGTCCATTCTCAGCACCTTCAGTCTAAGTCTAATGTAAATATAATTATGTGCAACTCTTTACTTTTAGGTGGCACCATGACCCATTATTTTCCAGACACTATCCTAATTTCACAAGCTTGACTAATTGTGTCTTCAACTTGTCTGGCATCCAGGAATTGCCTTTGTTCAGCCTTTGTTCCTTGCTTTGTACGGGGGGATGTTCCCTGTCTCCTGCAACCTGAAGGTAGGTCCAGATTGACCTGGAGCACCCTGTAATTATATATGGATGGCAAGGGTTATGCTGCAGACACACAATAGGCATATCCTTTGTAGAGCCTAGAATGACTTGCATGATCTTATTTTATATGCACATTAGTTGCACTAGCTGGCTATCACATTTTGTAAGCTCTCCCAGACCATAATAAACCAATGAAATAATCAGCTGTTTGTAGTATGTGTACATCATCTTTTGTCCCATGTCCACTGTATGTTGATACCAACACTTTCAGAGCATTGAGTCTCTTCTTGTTTCATGCACTACCTCACCCCCACATGATCACTGAAGGAGAAACTTCTGTTAAACTGTTAAAGGCTAATCCCAGGAACTTGAGTGTGTTCTCTCTAATGATAACACTGTTATTTGTTGGAAATATGCCTGCTCTTAGTGCTCTGACTTTTGATGTTCTGTCTGTTCCAATCCTTAAAGGTATTAATTGCTTGTTTTTGCACAGCAATGTCTGTTCTTATTTTACTTTCTGTAATCACATTTCCATCGCCAAACAGCAGTGAATCTATATATTCAAAAGTGCTTATCTTCTATAATTTCTTTCAGTTGATTAAATATATATGTCGATACATTTATTTTATCAATTGTCCTTATTTTTTTAGGGGTCTGAGTGATCTCGAGGTATGGTGTCTGCCTCGAGTGCCGGAGGTCCCGGGCTCAAGCCCTGGTGAGGGCCGGGATTTTTTCACTTGGACTTCTAGTAACAAAACTGACTCTGGGTAGTGAGATCAGACGCCCATGAGCATTGCTGCGAACATAAAAAATCCCTTGGCAGTTGGAAATCGAAAGAGAGTAGCCTAACGGTGCTGCCCGGGCAAAATTTTGACTTAAAAATCTACCCAAAGTATTTCAGGATCCTCACCGGTGCTACAAAGTTCATGCACTGAGCTGAGATTCTCCGGACTCAGGCTTGAGTTAAGAGTAGAACAGAGCACTTATAGGTTACACCCGTGTACCGTGATGTTGATACGTCGACTAAAGTAAATTAAACTTTGCTCTTTTTTTTGTTGCATTGAGATATACATTTTGTTTCTAACTTTGCTCTTGCACTGACTTAATTATTTTTTCAGTTCCCATGTGTTGTTGATAGTAACACAGCGTCATCAGCATATTGAAGTTCAGATATTTATATTCCTTTGATTACAATGGGATCATATTGTTCTTTGTCAGTACTTTCTCTAACATTACTCATGATGCTTTCAGCATATAAATTAAACAGACAAAATGCAACCTTGTCAGTAATATAAAAACAAGAAATATCCCCAAAAAGGAACCTGCTTTAGCTCTGTGATGTGATAGCACCATCACATTTTGTATTTACTGAATACAAAAAACTGTCATTTACTGCATATATAGTACCTTGTGGTGTATGGCAGGGAGGTCTTGAGCCTGAGGAATTAAGGCCACCTGGCTAATGCAGTCGCCTCGTACTGTACAGGTTCGGGTTGTCTTTTTTTCCCCCAACATAAAAAAAATCCACACCTTACCGAGGATTCAAACCCGGGTCTCTCAAAGGAGAATCTGGCATTCTAGCCACTTGGCCAGCCACTCCTCGTATTCAATGAATGCACGGAGGAATAGGTGGCCAATCTTCTCCTCTGTTGGTGGGAGATGAACACAGGTATCCAATCTTACTCCAAATGCACTCATGACATTAGCATCACAGCCTTGTATCAACTATACTGATGGGCACTTCCCTGTCAATGATACTGACCCATTATTCAATTTTTATTACATCTCAAAATGAGATGGCTTTGACTATCAAAATTCCCCTAATATGTACTGTATATAATGAGGATTACAGTGACCTCTTTTCTTAAGAAATTTGTTTTTAAAAAAAATGTAATCTATCAATGAGAAAAATTATCAGTCATTTTAGCAGCTCAGAGGTTGAGACAAAAAGGTTTCAGGTGTGTGAAATAGCTGTTTATGCTCAAAGCGAACTGCTGAAATTAAAATAATTTACCCTCTGCATTGAAACCATAGTTTGGTTCAAGATGATGTGTTCTGATACATATTTCGTCATTAATGTTAATCAATTTGGGAATTTCATTCTTTTCCTTAGCAGCTGGGATAATATCAAAAAGTTTTGACAGCGCCTGAAAATAAATGTGGAATGCAAACATCATTATCATCATGTAACATGCAGGTAAGCTTGGGTGGTCATGGTTCGATATCTAATATGATCAACAGTCATGGATCAGGTATGTGTACTTGTCCTAATTATGTCATGTGTCACTAATCAGATAATGGTTTTCAACTGTTTCTTGAAGGACCACCACACTTGTGTCTCTGTCCATCTATGATGTAATACAAAAGGAAAAATTAAAGTAAAGGACTCTTTTAATGTGCCTGAGGCATTTTGGACATATGGTCTTAGCTTCCCTATTGTATAGACCAGGCATGTTGGACATATGGTCTTAGCTTCCCTATTGTATAGACCAGGCATGTATGTTGGACATATGTTCTTAGCTTCCCTATTGTATAGACCAGGCATGTATGTTGGGCAATGTTCTCAGCTTCCCTATTGTATAGACCAGGAATGTATGTTGGACATATGTTCTCAGCTTCCCTATTGTATAGACCAGGAATGTATGTTGGACATATGTTCTCAGCTTCCCTATTGTATAGACCAGGAATGTATGTTGGACATATGTTCTTAGCTTCCCTATTGTATAAACCAGGCATATATGTTGGACATATGTTCTTAGCTTCCCTATTGTATAGACCAGGCATGTTGGACATATGTTCTTAGCTTCCCTATTGTATAGACCAGACATGTATGTTGGACATATGGTCTTAGCTTCCCTATTGTATAGACCAGGCATGTATGTTGGACATATGGTCTTAGCTTCCCTATTGTATAGACCAGGCATGTTGGACATATGTTCTCAGCTTCCCTATTATATAGACCAGGCATGTTGGACATATGGTCTTAGCTTCCCTATTGTATAGACCAGGCATGTTGGACATATGTTCTTAGCTTCCCTATTGTATAGACCAGGCATGTTGGACATATGTTCTCAGCTTCCCTATTGTATAGACCAGGCATGTATGTTGGACATATGTTCTTAGCTTCTCTATTGTATGGACCAGGAATGTATGTTGGACATATGTTCTCAGCTTCCCTATTGTATAGACCAGGCATGTTGGGCATATGGTCTTAGCTTCCCTATTGTATAGACCAGGCATGTATGTTGGACATATGTTCTCAGCTTCCCTATTGTATAGACCAGGCATGTTGGACATATGGTCTTAGCTTCCCTATTGTATAGACCAGGCATGTATGTTGGACATATGGTCTTAGCTTCCCTATTGAATAGACCAGGCATGTATGTTGGACATATGGTCTTAGCTTCCCTATTGTATAGACCAGGCATGTATGTTGGACATATGTTCTCAGCTTCCCTATTGTATAGACCAGGCATGTATGTTGGACATATGGTCTTAGCTTCCCTATTGTATAGACCAGGCATGTATGTTGGACATATGGTCTTAGCTTCCCTATTGTATAGACCAGGCATGTATGTTGGACATATGGTCTTAGCTTCCCTATTGTATAGACCAGGCATGTATGTTGGACATATGGTCTTAGCTTCCCTATTGTATAGACCAGGCATGTATGTTGGACATATGTTCTCAGCTTCCCTATTGTATAAACCAGGCATGTATGTTGGACATATGTTCTTAGCTTCCCTATTGTATAGACCAGGCATGTTGGACATATGTTCTTAGCTTCCCTATTGTATAGACCAGGCATGTATGTTGGACATATGTTCTTAGCTTCCCTATTGTATGGACCAGGAATGTATGTTGGACATATGTTCTCAGCTTCCCTATTGTATAGACCAGGCATGTTGGGCATATGGTCTTAGCTTCCCTATTGTATAGACCAGGCATGTATGTTGGACATATGTTCTTAGCTTCCCTATTGTATAGACCAGGCATGTTGGACATATGTTCTCAGCTTCCCTATTGTATAGACCAGGCATGTATGTTGGACATATGTTCTTAGCTTCCCTATTGTATGGACCAGGAATGTATGTTGGACATATGTTCTCAGCTTCCCTATTGTATAGACCAGGCATGTTGGGCATATGGTCTTAGATTCCCTATTGTATAGACCAGGCATGTATGTTGGACATATGGTCTTAGCTTCCCTATTGTATAGACCAGGCATGTTGGACATATGTTCTCAGCTTCCCTATTGTATAGTCCAGGCATGTATGTTGGACATATGTTCTTAGCTTCCCTATTGTATAGACCAGGCATGTATGTTGGACATATGTTCTCAGCTTCCCTATTGTATAGACCAGGCATGTTGGACATATGGTCTTAGATTCCCTATTGTATAGACCAGGCATGTTGGACATATGTTCTCAGCTTCCCTATTGTATAGACCAGGCATGTATGTTGGACATATGGTGTTAGCTTCCCTATTGTATAGACCAGGCATGTATGTCGGACATATGTTCTTAGCTTCCCTATTGTATAGACCAGGCATGTATGTTGGACATATGGTCTTAGCTTCCCTATTGTATAGACCAGGCATGTATGTTGGACATATGTTCTCAGCTTCCCTATTGTATAGACCAGGCATGTATGTTGGACATATGGTGTTAGCTTCCCTATTGTATAGACCAGGCATGTATGTCGGACATATGTTCTTAGCTTCCCTATTGTATAGACCAGGCATGTATGTTGGACATATGGTCTTAGCTTCCCTATTGTATAGACCAGGCATGTATGTTGGACATATGTTCTCAGCTTCCCTATTGTATAGACCAGGCATGTTAGACATATGTTCTCAGCTTCCCTATTGTATAGACCAGGCATGTTGGACATATGTTCTTAGCTTCCCTATTGTATGGACCAGGAATTTATGTTGGACATATGGTCTTATATCATCATATGGTCATCAATTGTGGCAGCTTGTGACACAGCGCTGCCATAATAGGTGAATTTGTCCACAACACTTAGTCTATGACTGTTCACCTTGATATTTGGCACGGTGTGATTATTCCCTGGATCTGGTTGGTACATAACTACAGTCTTCTCCAAGTTGATATTGAGCCCAAAGTTGGCACAGGCATATGAGAAAGCTGAAACATTGAGTTGGCATATAGAGCGCAATCATCAGCAAACAGTAGTTCTCTGATGGTGTCGCTGTTAGCTTTGATTTAGGCTTTCAGTCTTCTGAGATTGAACAACTTTCAATCCATGCGGTAGTTGATGTCTATTCCAATGTCGTCGTTCTCGAAGGCATTCATCAACATAGCTGAAAACATGAGGCTGAACAGTGTAGGTGCCAGGACACATCCTTGCTTCTCTCCATTGGTGACAGGAAAGGGCTCAGACAGTTCACAATTTTCCTGTACTCTTGCCTGCATACCATCATGAAATAGCCGCATTATTTTGACAGACTTTTGTGGACAGCCATATTTCACCATAATCTTCCACAGTCCTTCTCTGCTGACTGTATCAAAAGCCTTGGTAAGATCAATAAAAGTGGAGAACATTTCAGAGTTCTGTTCCTGACATTTCTCTTGCAGCTGCCTTGCAGCGAAAATCATGTCAACAGTTCCTCGTTCTATTCTGAAGCCACATTGACACTCAGGAATAAGACCTTGATCGATATGGGCCGTGAGGCCCAGCAAAGATATACAAGGCAGGTGGGCGGGTCCTAATATAGCAGCTTCACCAAGTCTTTACAAACATATGGGTGAACGAGACCATGCCACAAGAATTCAAGGACACGTCAATAGTCCACCTTTACAAACATAAAGGAAACTGCCAATCCTGTGACAACCATGGAGGCATCTCCTTGCTCCAACAAAGATACTAGATACAAAACAAGATACAAAGATACTAGATGATACAAAACATGATACAAAGATACTAGACACAAAACAAGATACAAAGATGCTAGATACAAAACAAGATACAAAACAAGATACAAAGATGCTAGATAAAAAAACATGATACAAAGATACTATATACAAAACAAGATACAAAGATGCTAGATACAAAACATGATACAAAGATACTAGATACAAATCAAGATACAAAGATACTAGATACAAAACATGATACAAAGATACTAGATACAAAACAAGATACAAAGATGCTAGATACAAAACACAATACAAAGACACTAGATACAAAACAAGATAAAAAGATAATAGATACAAATCAAGATACAAAGATACTAGATACAAAACATGATACAAAGATAATAGATACAAAACAAGATACAAAGATGCTAGATACAAAACACAATACAAAGACACTAGATACAAAACAAGATACAAAGATACTAGATACAAAACAAGATACAAAGATGCTAGATACAAAACAAGATACAAAGATAATAGATACAAAACAAGATACAAAGATAATAGATACAAAACAAGATACACAGATACTAGATACAAAACATGATACAAAGATACTAGATACAAAACATGATACACAGATACTAGATACAAAACACGATACAAAGACACTAGATACAAACAAGATACAAAGATGCTAGATACAAAACAAGATACAAAGATAATAGATACAAAACAAGATACACAGATACTAGATACAAAACATGATACAAAGATACTAGATACAAAACAAGATACACAGATACTAGATACAAAACATGATACAAAGATACTAGATACAAAACAAGATACACAGATACTAGATACAAAACATGATACAAAGATATTAGATACAAAACAAGATACACAGATACTAGATACAAAACAAGATACACAGATACTAGATAAAAAACAAGATACACAGATACTAGATAAAAACAAGATACAAAGATACTAGATACAAAACATGATACAAAGATACTAGATACAAAACAAGATACAAAGATACTAGATAAAAAACAAAAGACATAGATTCCTGATAGATTTGAAGACAAATATTCACCTCATGTTCCAGTGCAGTCAGGCCCAGTCTACCTGTCATTTCCCCAAGATAGGCTGACAGCTCTGCATTTATTCCATCTGTTTTTGCTGAGACTGCATGCTCACTTGGTGGATCAATTCCTTTCTCTGTTGCCACCACCTTCACAAAGTGATAGTTTTACAAATATTTAATGCAAGGTACAGATTAATCCATGGCAAATAAAAGATAAAAGTGCAAAATGACAGGGTGTCCTACATACTAGGTTATGACTGTATGAAGTGTGATGACCAGCTCCCTCCATCACACCTTCACTTACTTACATACACATTTCTTATGTCAATTTAACAAGCCTGGACCTACCCAAGAGACAATCTCATCTCATCTCATCTCATCTCATCTCATCATGTTCCTCTTGTACCTTGTGGTGTTGAGGTGAAGTATAAACTTCGTGAGAGTGCCTGATTATGGGCTTCATGTATCGATATTCCCATGGACTCTGTTATTCCCTCCGTCCAACGTTTACATGGTCGGCCTCTTCCTCTGTTTCCATCTGGTCTGTACATCATTGCTTGTTGTGGTATGCTGTTGACTGGTAACCTACTTGCATGGCCAAACCATTTGACTTGCTGCTTTCTAATAAAATCTAGTGCCAAGAGACAAATGCAGTCAGAAAATAATACCTTTGCAAATAGAAAGTGTAGCTGATTAGCTTGTGAACATATATAAAAGGAAAACTGGCCTGTTCAGTTGCAGTCACACGGAACACATAGTGATGATTTATTCTTACAATCCAGGCATTCAAGAACATGCACTGTTTGTTTGTGTTCATCTAAATATTTCTTACACTATTAATCTACTTCTGTTTCAGCTCTTAACATGACTTTCCTACATGTTAGTCGCTTTCAACAAGATGAGATTATAATTCTGCAAATGTTTTGAGTTTCCTGGTTGTAAATGATAATGTTTTCAAGAGTGTATCTTTTGATTGCCTGTTTGTTACCAGAGCCCTTAAGGGAAAAAAAAGAATAATAACACTGTAACCTAAAATGCATGTCGTAAGAAGCGGCTAACTGGGGTGATGTGAGGTAGGCTATCTCAACCCACAGAAAACATTAGCTGCCAAATTCAACCAATCATGAACGAGTCTACTAACGGTTTGGTGGGAGTTGGCTGAGAGCCTAGTTTCACTGGGAGTTGTGAGGCAGAAGACGATGATATCTTTAGACGTGTGATATAAAATAATGTTTTCTTACCTAGCAATGTGTTTTCTTGCATTAAAAAAATAATATGTGTTCAGTTTTTCTCACACATTAATTTCCCAAGAATATACTTCTAGGCAGTCATGAGACTGTATTTATGGTGAAATGATATTGTCTAGATAGCCAGAGCAACAGACCTGACACAAAAGAGAAAACTCACACTCCCTACAGGCGTATGCAACACATGTGAGTTAGGATCTTTCCCGTGAATTCCAAACATTGCATTATCTGTTCTCTGGCATTTTGTCACAGTAGACTAAAGAAATCTGGCTTTCAGTGATGTCACTTCCCATGTGCAGTTAAAATCATAAAAAGTAAAAAGTTAGAGGTGAGAGGATTGATTACATGGGACTGGCTATGTCTTTCTCCTCAACGAAGAGGAAAAGTGGCAAGTTACCTGACAGCATCGCACAAAACATAAACTCCATAGCTTCTGCAAAGACCCTCCTCAGGACTCAGGGAAAAATTGCACTCATGGTCTGAATAACATAGTCTGAAATCAAACCTATGACTTTCAGAGCACAAGGCAGATGACTTGACCACTTCACAATGAGACCCTGGAAATGCACTTATGATTTTTTCATAGCATTTATTTCCTCCTATGGGCACCTCTAGTCAAACTTTTTGGACTGAAAGATTTCAGGGCCAGCAAAGATCACCAGATAGGTTGCCTTCAATTCAGCGGTGGCTAGACAAAGACAAGTTTAGGCAAATACCAACAGATAATCTATGAAGTTGCCTTCAGTTCATCAGTGGCTATAAAAAGACAAGTTTAGGCAAAGATAAAAAATAACCTATGAAATTGTCTTCAGTTCATCAGTAGATGAAGCACATATTAAACCAAGATAAATTGCCTTCAGATCACCAGTGGATAGACAAGGCAACTTTAGACAAAGATCACACGATAAGTTGCCTTCAGTTCACCAGTAGATAGACAAGATAAGTTTAGGCAAAGACCACAAGATAAGTTGCCTTCAGTCCATCAGTGGATAGACAAGATGAGTTTAAGCAAATATCAAAAGATAACCTATGAAGTTGCCTTCAGTTCATCATGACTAGACAAGAAATAAACTTCTTGCCAGCATTCAGACTAAATAACCTTTGATTCATTCATCCAGTGACCTGTTCTGTGCAGACGGTTGACCCTATAACTGTCTTTTGACAGATCTCTGTCATAAGTCAGATGTTGTGCCTCTGTTGTTGTCATGTGTAAATTATTTATCACATCTTAAATAAATATACATTCTGGTCTCCCCCTTTTCCACTTGTCTGGTACATTTTCCTGCATAATTACCTTTTCTAGACTTTCATTTCTTTTTATATGTTCAAAATATTTAATTTTCCTTATTTTTGTTTGTCCTAATCAATCATCTTTATATATATATACTGAGTTCTTGAAGGGTAGATATATTTGTTTTTCTTCCTGTCCAATGAATGTTTAATACTCTTTTGTAACATTTACATTCAAAGGTAGAAATGTGCTTTTTAGCCGATTTGTTAATACCCTAGTTTTGTACCCTCATGTTGCTACAGGAAACATACATGCTCGAAGTACTCTTACTTTTGTTGTTGTATCTGTTCAAATCCATAAAGGTTTGAATTACAGTAGTTTTTGTAGTGCAATGTTAGTTCTTCATTTAATTTCTCATTTTACATTGTCCATTAGCAGAGAACCTAAGCATTAAAAACTACTCACTTTTGAATAACCTTACATTACATAATAAAACATTTATACAAAGTCTGAGACCCACCTGTTCCAGCATGCAATGCATGACTAGCGCCACGCTCACACTCTCATTGGGTATGGTGTTCATCAGGTCATTGTAGTACCTCATGTCAACACCTCGTAGAGAGCCTTTTTCATTTGCACGAAAATCTGGCAGCTGGTTAACTTCTGGAATTTAACATTATTTGCAGTTAACAAGCAGTAAAGAGAAATATATGATTTAATTAGTTAGTTAGTTAGTCGACAGATCATCCTCATTGCACATCGAACCACTCAGTCCATAAGTGCTCGGATCCCCTCCTCAGCAAATCCCGCAGCGTGTAGCGGCTAACGACACCAGTTCTGTGTTGGTTTATCAGTCTTCTTTGGCTTTGGCTGCGTAGTGTTCTTGTTTGGCAAACCCTCTTTTAATTTGCTGTTCTCGCAGCAATCATCACTTGGTTCTCGCAAAAGTCTTACTTCCAAAAGCAAAAGCAAGAAATATAAAGGACATTTTTCACATGATTTGAGATGTGATTCATTACAACTAAAAGCAAGAACTATAAAGGACATTTATTACATGTCTTGAGGTATGTTGGGTGCTAGCCCCAAATGTGTACAGACAGGTCAATATCATGTCTTTACTTCCCAGGGCATTTTAGTAGTTGCCCATGTTTCTGATCCACACAGCAATACTGGTTTAACATTACAACTGAATATTTTAAGGTTGATGCTAAGTTTAATTTTGTTGCTGTTGCGCTTGCTCGCTTTAAACTCAAGCATAGTTCATACACACTACTTCAAGTAGCACCAGAATGAATTTTGCACATGGATTAGCTTTCCCTATTACCAGTGTCCCTTGCCATCAGGTGAACCCACTGCGGCTTCAGAGGTCCTTGTAATTTACGTCCCCAAGTCAAAGATGAAAAGTCAACATTTTAGTCAAGCTGTCCGGTCTAATTTCTTTTGACTTCCACATATTTCCTAGTGCTATAAGGCTCCCATGCTGTAGTTTTCTTATTTTCATAACTTTTTCTGTTCCTCTGCCCTTACCTCCATTTCTACCTAAATAGGTGTATAATAATGTCATGAGCCTGGTTGGATGAGGGTTTGATACCTGCACTTGCCATCCTCTATGAGAGGGAAAATCTAGCCACCTACTTATCCATGCATTCAGGCCTACGAAATGTGCTGGTTCTAATGCATAATAAACCCAGAGCAGGCTCCTGCTTCGAGAAATTTTCTTTTAAAAATCATAATTTTTTTGCCCAGTAGTTTAATATTCCTTTCTGGGCCTTTCTTGCCTACTATTTGCCCACAAAAGGCTAACTTCTCTATTCCAAATCTTCTGTTGATAACTAAATTTCAACTGTTCTTTTCTTTATTTGATGACTGATCTAGTAATTCTTGCATCCATTCTAGACAAACTGGCAGAGGAAAGTGAGAAGACAGGATTGTCATAACATATTAACAAAACAGAATATGTGGCACCAAGAAAGCAACAAATTCCATCATGCTCATACATAGTAAAGGTGTGAGAATCAAACAGGCCAATTTGTTCAAAAAATATCTAGGCTTCTAAATGACATTTAGTACAGCATTGTGTCCATATTTTCAGTGACCGAATGGCACACAAGGGGTATCATGGGCAGTCTGTCATTATGTATCCACATCTGTGATATCTATTGAGGATGAACTATGATGAAATTTCCAACAATAATACATAAAAGTAACCCCTTTGCAGATACTGCTGTCTAGGTATGAAGTAACTGCACTTCACAAACACTAGACCACCTCATTATGTTTAAGCAATCAGCACCTTTACCCAACTCATTTTTTTCTCATCAAAACTCTCTGGCAGCCATTGTTTTAAGCCTGCACAAAATTGAAGGATAAAATGGTATGGATGAATTACCAATGAGGAGCTCATGGTGAGGACTAAACAAAAACCAGTGAATCATGAAGTGAAGAAAAGACTCTGGCTTTGAATAGGACAAACATTGTTAAAACCTGAGAACAGTATGACAAATTGTCTGGAATCCACAGGGCAACAAGTAAGAAGAAGACCTAAAATCAGATGGAGATGAGAAATACAGACAGAAAGAAAAAATATGTGGAGGGAATCATACATAATACTGAATGTTAGGCAGCATTCGCCACACCCGACACCCCACATTGTGCCAACGGCTTCGGGCAAAGCAGTGCAATTGGGAGGGTACAAGCCATACCCTAGTGAGAGGAAATGCAACCTAAAGACTACATGTCATGGCAGGGCAGACCAGGCCCTAAGCCTTGGTCAGCAACTGGTCTAGCAGGCCCTAAGCCTTGGTCAGCAACTGGTCTAGGATGGAAGCTCTGATATGCGGACAGTTTGAGCATTGCTTTGCTGATCCAGCAGCTTCAACAGCTTGTCTTGTTCCAGACGTATGGTCGTTACCTTTCCTCTGGAGTAAACTAGGCAAGCCAAGAGAGGGATCATGCTGCATGGGCAACCATTGGTCTCAAAGCTCAGCCTAGGCTTTGTGTTATGGAGAGGTACAACTCCATTTTACAAACTATCGTCTGTCAAGACAGCAAGGTGCCAGTTAGTCATACAAAAAACCTACCATTGGACACTGTTTGACCTATTAGTGGTACATGAATGAGTTTCAGGTTGGCCAGATAATTGTAATACATTCTTCTTGAATCAGTGAGGTTGTAAAGCATCAAAGCGATGTCTTCAAATATGGCTGAGCTGTAAGATACCTGATGGAATATTATCAAACAATATCTTTTAGTAACTGGTAGTAACAAAATAATGAATGACAAGTACTGACCAAATGGTTGCATTCAAGGAACATCTTTACCACACTTTGAAACTTTTCATAATGCTCAAATATGGTTTTTCAGATCACACTAGGGATTTCTAAGCTAGGTGTATAAATGCAGTGGTACTAGCAAGGTGCCTAATGAATAGATACCAGAATCCAGACATTCAGTAATACTCAGTTGCAAGTAAGTTTACTCATGTAGAAATTTTGCCTGCACAGTGATGAATGAACTCTATACATTTTTCAACTACTTCTTTACACCTCCTTCTCATCCTCCTCTTCTGCTTCTCCTCTCCCTTGTTGTTGTTGTTCTTTTTTGTACATCTTCAGACATCAACATGAATATCTCCAGAAAATGCAGTTTCAAATAGTTGACATCTCCATAGAGCAATTTGTGTAATGTGGACATGGGACATCCTTTATGATCCTTGCCCAAAAAGGCTAGACATTCAATCTGCTGTCCAGAGATCAGGAAAAAGTATCAAATCTTTGGATTCCTTTACAAAATACATGTTCTGAAAATAGTGTCCTTAACAGGATTTCATCATGAAACTTTGAGTCAGACAGTGTACTTCTAAGCCATTCTAAACCTGATTAACAAAGTCCTCTAAGCTATTCTAAACCTGACTAACAATGCCATCTAGGCCATTCTGAATTCCATGAACAAAGTAATGGATAATGTGTTAATGCAATGTTATCTTTTCAATTTACAGCCTGTGAAGTCTAAAAGGATCTTTATTACAGAATCTGACAGAGATAGTTGTTTTGTCGACAAGGATAGCATTCAGCTTGCATGCATACACACACAAACACACATCAACTAGAAAAAAGAGAAGAGACAAAAAGAGAAAGTAAGATAAAAGGACAATTTGGGAGAGGCCAAGTAAAAAGGTAAATCACATGTTTAGCAATGAAACATAAAGAAGGTACATAAATAAAACAAAAAGTGAAGGACCCTTTTATACGCCTTAAAGCACATTGGGCATATGGTGCTAGACCCGTATTTTAATAGACCAATCAGCACTCGGCGGATGATATGGTCCATATCACATCAGAACTATCTTGCATTTATAAAAGACATTGAGTATTATACCAACTAACAGTATACCACAGCAAGCAATGATGTACAGACTAAATGCAACCAGAAGAAAGAGCCTGACCATGTACACAATGGACAGAAGAAATAGATTCCAAGGGAACTTGATATATGAAGCCCATAGACAGGCACTCTCCCACTGTTTATGCTTTATGCTTCTTTATGTGTCTTGATAATACAATTACTTTATACATGTTTATAAACAATTCTGATCTATTTAATAACAATAAACTCAAATTCAGTTCACTTCATTGTTACTGAAAAGGTCACAGTGTTTTCAATACAAACATAATGGAACAGTTTCAGTGCTTTTGTAAGTTACTGTTACATATTTTCAGCATAGTTTTAACACAGAAGTCACAGTAGCAGAGTAACTAGTAAGCTTGCCTGTCCGTCTGATGATCATGTGTTTCAAACCCCATCAAGGCAGATTTTAAAAAGTTTACCTGTGCTTCCTGGATCAACCCAGCCCAAAATGGGGACAAGGAAATGTCCTGCGAAGTAAAGATGGTTCAGCACATCACCCATCAAGTGCTGATTGATCTATAAAAATATGGGGCTAGCACCATATGTCCAATACAACTCTGTGACGAAGTCAGTGCCCCAGCCATCTCATCTTTGTACATAATCAATGTAGGAACATTAATCTCTATATATCTATGTGCATATTTACGCATCTTACAATGGTCGCCAAAATTAGGTGACAGCCAAACCCACTTATTCTGCTAGAGTGGGTCACAATCGCACTATTCAGCCAATTGTGTATAAATGGCGGCCAGGTGTTTTTTACAGGGGGAAGTGGACTGTAAATCATTCAGTTGCATCGCAGAATCTCGAGGAGTCGAAAGCATATCGAAGAAGGGTGGTTTCTCAGTAAAACTTGTGGAAAGGAAAAACCTACACCATGGCAAGATTTAGCCAACAGTTATTCTTGTGCACTTATAAGAGCTTCATTTTGAAACAGCGCCGATTCTGACAGAAGAAGCGTGCATTCTTAAAGAGAACAGGATTGGTGTAACCCTCATCGCTGATTGAAGCTACATTTGGCAGCAACAACTTATCACCAACATCCATCTACATTTCAAGCACCAAACTTATGTTTTGACTGGGCTTACTTGCCACACTTGAGCATTGTCTCAATAAAATATTATTATCTTTAAGTGCCTAAGCGCACCAAAATTAACTGAAATAAGTACTGCCCTTGGCAGAAAAATTATAAACACTCTTAATAGGTTAACGATAACTTCAAACACCAGCCAAGCCCGAATCCAGTCACCCAGCTAGGAGTCTCATGCCCTTCAGAGTCACTAGAAGAGAAGCGGAGACAAGCAATTGACGGACACAAATGTCAGCAGAAAGGACAAGAAGCAGCAAGCAGATAAGTGGCACAACACACCCCCCTCTCCTCTGCCACCTGCATCAACCATTATAACCAAGATAGGGCCAAAGTGCAAATGCCAATGATTAAAATAAGAGAACTTATGGAAGAATACTCAACAGTCAGACAGTAAACCTGTTGAGAATAATATCAATTAGAAAATCAGGGGGAATATTCAAATCCCCATATCTGTGTCGGTACAACATCCAGTGTAGTGCACTCAGTGTGTTCTGAATAAATGCTTATTGTAATTTTAAACTTTAAACCAACAGATTCTGTTGTCAGCTTAGCTAAGAGTAGACTGGAGATTTTATGTGACAGGAAAGCTTGTAACTTTATTATTGGTCTTCCTATCGCCATGTTGTGAGACATAGTAAGACTTGGGGGTTCATTTATTTCCCAGGCCCATGTAGCAGGACAACAAGGTCTGTAATCTTTGTCTAAAACATTACTATCAACCTTACCTTCTTAGACTGGTCACTGTTAGAAGCCTAGATTACTTTTGGGGCCTATAATTTCATACGGTCTAGATTTACAAGCCACTTCGATCTAGTTTTCGGCAGTGAATAGTCTTTCTTGTTTTGAAAGTCTACTTGTCGCTACTTTGGGGGAGAAATGTATCCATTAGCTAGCACTACGCTACAAACTCAAGGCATGTAAAAGAGTACTCTGTTTTTTTTTATATAGTTTTGAAATGTCTGCAACAGTCAATACTACACATACTTACTCTTTGTTCTGGATCCAGGGGATCTGTAGGCACAGTAAGATAACTAACTTCATAATCCAATCTGGCAATGTCATGTAATGTAGACGTATCTGGTTGACGCTGCAAGAGTGGCACTAGATCTCTCCAAAATACTTTCAGCTCTCGTCTGAGAAGTTCCAACTTTTCATCTATCACTGGTAAATAAAGCGGCAAACAATTTTCTATGAAAAGGTATTTCTGGTTGGTCATTTTTCCATTTCTTCTCACCCTAAGATATTAAATGACAAAACAAATAGGAGTGACATTTTGTAGGGTATCATAATGCATAATGCAATCTTTTCTACGTTCATTTACTCACAGCAAACTAAAGAAATCTGACTTCCCCAGTAGCCACTTCCACCATGTATAATTTAACTGTCAATGGGTAACCAAATAAAGACTATTCACAACAGTCATTTCCCGTCTCAGACATCTGTTGTGAAATCTTGTGTGAGTGAAGGTGTTCAATTATACTTCTATTTTCATTTATCTTTAACTAACTATTTTCGCTCCTCTTTAACGATCTTAACTATTTATTTGAAGATACGTTCTCCATATTTATATTCTTTAGTTTATTATATGATGATATAAAAGGGAGCTATATGATGCCCTAAATATCAGTGGTCATGACATACCATAGATTCAATATGCTGATGATACAGTATTGCTATCCACAACACAGAATGGTATAGAAAACCTAATAACCTCAATGCAATTGAATAGTGAAAATCACAACTTATATCTTAACATAGCAAAAACAAAGATAATGCATGCATATAAAACTATTATGGAGAAAGAAATATATATTAATGAGGAAAAACTGGAGGTGGTGGATAATTTCAAATATATTGGATCATTGATTACCAACAATGGTGACACAATGAAAGAAGTAAAAAGACGAATATCTATTGCTCTTCAAAGTTAGTCTTTGAAGAATAAATTGTGGAGAGGGACAGACAGAACTACAAAAATTAGATATTTAAGAGCATGCATCTTTCCTATTGCAACATATGCCTGTGAGACCTGGACACTTACTAAACAAGCTGAAAAGCACATGAATGCCTTTGAATATAAATGTTATCAGACGAGTTCTAAGAATATCTTGGATACAGAAAAGAACAAATGCATCAATACTTCAAGAGCTGAATACTGAAGAAGATTGGCTATTAAAGATGATAAAACAAAGAAAATTGACATATTTTGGTCACTTGAAACATCACTAAAGTTTAGAGAGAACAATAATGGAGGGGTATATGCTTGGGAAGAGAGGAAGAGGAAGGCCAAAGAGAAGATGGGCACAGGATGTGACAGATGATCTCCAGTAGGGTGTTTCGGACGCGGGACATCTTGCTTATGACCGAGAAGTTTTCCTGAAGGTTGTTTTTGGAAACAAAAAGCTGCCATAAAGAGTGACAATGAAGTGGGACAATATCAGACTATTAAGAGAGGTGTGAGACAGAGATGTGTAATGTCCCCAGATCTTTTATACAGTGATACAGTGAAAATATTTTCAGAAATGTAGAAGATATAAATGGAATCATCATCGGAGGACGAAACATCAATAACATTAGATATGCAGATGATACAGTATTGATTGCAGACAATGAGCAGGATCTGCAACAATTAGTAGATGCAGTTGTTGCACACAGTGAACAACAAGGGTTAGAATTAAATTGCAAAAAGACACAGATTAAGGTCGTCACCGGGAAGAACAAAACACCACATTGTAATATACAAGTAAATGGGAATATCCTTCAGCAAGTGAATAGGTACAATTATCTCGGAACAGTAATAACATCTGATGGGAGATGCCTTGAAGAAATTAGAACAAGAATCGCCATGGCGAAACTAGCCTTTAGCAAGATGGAAACCATACTGACCAGTAAAAAGATGTCAATTGAAACGAGACAAAGAGTGTTGAGATGCTATATAGAACCTGTACTTTTGTATGGATATGAAGCTTGGACAATGAGCAGTAAAGCTGAAAAGATCTGATAGCTGTGGAAATGTGGTTTCTGAGGAGAATGCAAAGAATACCATGGGCAGACAGAAAAACCAAACTACAAGAAAGAAATGAAGATCGTAAATTGATTAGAGAAATTAGACGTAGACAGTCAAAATTTTCTGGACATATGAGAAGACATGAATTGGAGAACTTGGTGACAACTGGCAAGATTGAAGGGAAGAGACCAAGGGGAAGACCGAGAAGTAAATACCTGGATGGCTTAATCATGTGTCATGGTTGAGACAGGAACACTGAACTGATCCACGACTCTGGTGATCGAGTGAAATGGCTAGGCTAGCATGGCACATGATGGTTGGTTATGGAAGCGAGGTTCTGCAAAGGACATGCTACTGAATGAATGAATGAGTTTATTATACACTCACAAAGGTGTGGAAATGTGATGTATGCTTGCATGTGCACATGTATGCACACCACACCTGTATTTTGAGAAAGTCCACAACATGATTCGTACCTAGTCTACCTGAATCAGAAGTGGACACATTACATATAAGTTATTCTACCCTCTGTAATGTTTCAGCTTACTATCTAAGTAACTGATAAAATCTAAATATTAAAAATTATTGAAAAAATACCTCCCATACCTGGTGGTTCATCTTCATCTTTAAAACAGAACTGTGATGTGACTGAAATTATACAGCTGACATTGACATTGATAGCCTCCAAGAACTGGAATAAACAGGGGTCATGAAAACCTGTAATGATGAAGTAATACTGGGCACCATCTTCAGGTTCGTCATCTGTTAAATTTTGACAGAAGAATATACAATATATTTTAATGAAACCATGTGCATGCAGAGAAACCTAGACTAAAATGGTATAGAAACATGACTGTGGAGCTGTGGGAGAAAACCAGGCACTGTGATTTCTTGGCAAGTTTACGTTCAGTACTTTGCCATTGCTTTCTAAACGACCTACACTCATACCATTATATGAAAACCAACGCAAGGCAGCCTGCAGACAAATTACCTGGAGCTGTGTTTCTTAGGTGGTTTGCGGGACTATGAATTGTGTCATAACCCCTTCACCACAGAGCCGGTCATATCAAGGTGGATTTTTGAAACTGACCTGGGCTCCCAGATTGACCCAGGCTCCCAGATCGACCCAGCCTAAAATGGGTACCAAGAACAAGAAAATATTGGGAAGTAAAAGCAGTTGGCATGATACTGACAACATCACCCCTCAAGTGCCATTTGGTACTATACTATAGTCTATAAAACTATGGGGCCATAGTTCATCTTTGATGAAATGTATGTAAACAACAGACGATGAAATTGATCCAAACAAGAAGAGATATAGTTTCAAACTACGAGGGCGAGTCAATAAGTAAGGTCACACAGTTCTGTAGGATGGCAGGTAAATGTAGTTGGTGTTTTCTACAGGTGTCATTAGGTGACAGCAACATCAAACTTTATATTCCCGTTTGTCAAGTGGCACTAGGTGTCTCATGCGCATGCGCGGAGCAAAAACAAAATGGCGACTGTACTTTCGGAGTGTACAACCAAAGAGCAACTTGCTGTTGTGCGTTTTTTTGTGGGCAAAAGAACTGTCTGCAAAGGACATTCATAAGGAAATGCTTCCTGTTTATGCTGACAAATGTTTGTCCCGTAAAGCGGTGCATAGCTAGGTAGAAAGATTTTCTCAAGGACGCTCTAAAATTGTTGATGAAATCCGATCTGGTCATCCTGTTGAGATTGCAACAGAAGCATCCGTGCAGCGGGCGGAGGAGATGATTAGAGGTGACAGGCGAGTAACGATAGACTCTGTAGCATTTGCAATAGGGTGCTCACATGGTTCAGCATACAGCATAAAGCATGATCGAAGAAAACATCTAGGACTGCTGACTAGAGGAGTGTTGCTTCTTCATGACAATGCCAGACCACATACGGCTCAATTAACTCAGGAGAAAATTTACAAACTAAGGTGGGAAGTTCTGGAACATTCCACCTTATAAGCCCCAACTGAGCCCCTGGCGATTTCCACCTTTTTGGTCCACTGAAAACTCACCTTGGCAGGAGACATTTTGCGAATGATGCTGAAGTTGAATGTGAAGTGAAAACGTGTTTTAGAAAACAGAGCACACAGTTCTATGCAGCCGGTTTGGGAGGACTGATAAAATGATGGGATAAGTGCATGAATAATGGTGGAAATTATGTTGAGAAATAAAGGGACAATGTATGTATAAAATAAACTGGTTTCAAGTTGTTATAATATTCAGTTATTTTTCTACAGCCATTTGTGACTTACTTATTGACTTCCGCTCGTAAAACAACATTTCGTAAGTTTAAATGCGGATCAGCACTGTAAGAAAAACACAGCACAGCAATGCTCACTATTGCTGCTGTGCCATGCCGTAAGTCCGACTTCGCTGTGCTTTGTCATGTGGATATGTTCGAACTTACAGAAGGAACTGGCTCATTAAAATGGCATAATGATAACAGTCTTTGAATTCACAGATGAACTTTGAAATACGAAGTAAACATGGAGCTCAGGAAAACTAACACCGCTTTATTACGGAGTTGACAGAGTCATGATACATTTTGTAGTGTACCATTAGAGTTCCCGTTGTTGCCGGGATGGCATCTAATATAAGCGTGCACTAACATTAAGTAATCAAACCTGTTCTACGTTCGCCTTGTCGTCACTCAGTAATACTTCTCTTTCCTCCGTTCATTCAGGCCGTCCTTGCTGTCATCTTCCTCCGATTCTGTCTAGAGTTTGCCCGTCGTTCTCGAATCCATGGCTTTCCCAATATATGCTTCTAGCTGTTATTAACTTGGAGTCCACTGCTAGCCTTCAAACCATCCAATAGCCACACCAAGTTGTTCCCAAATTCCAATACATGACCGTTCACCTTGATCGCCGCACAACGTATGTTTTTGTTGTCACGATTGCGTTGGTGTGACGTTTCTCGTTGTCAACTTGTATCCCTTAGCTCTTCTTTGCACTTCTGTCCTCGAGACTTCTTCATATCTTTTCTATGGTGTAATCCGGCACTTGCTCTGTGGCATGCTGCTTGTTGGCATTATAATTTAGAGCTGAGACATTAATGCTGTTTATTTTTGTTTTTTACCAAACAATATAAGTTTTCTTTTTTTATTACCTTTGAGGCAGATGAAATCTATTTTTTATTGAAGTTCAAACAAATATCTCCTAATTACTGACTGAAGTTCTAACCACTCTACTATCCACTCCTCCAACACTGTGCTAATTACTTGACAAATTATTCAACCAACACCTACCAATGTATTTGCGCTCTTCATCATCTTCTCCACGTTTCTTCATTTTACTTCCTTCCTTAGCATGTTGTCCCTCTGTCTGTTTTTTATCTCCCTTTTTTGGAGATCTAGCTCTTTCTTTACTTGCGTCTTTTTCTTTTCCTTTTTTCTTCTCACCTGCTGACTAAAATTAAAAGAAACATATCAAAGGAAAATTCAAAGAGTTAAACACAACTGTAATGAATATTGTTTAAAAACTGTCTAGTTAATTTTAAAAAAATTATATTTCCTTGTCACAGTCTAGATAATGTGTTCTGAGTTTTAGATAATATGTATAAGTGCTAATCATAGACATGGCTATAGCAGAGATATCAGTATCAGTTATCTAAACATGTCAACTATTAGGTCCAAACTAAAATTGTCAAGAGATTACACTTGGTAGCAGTTTAGCATGAGATTTTAATCCACAGTGGACAAAAGTTAAGACATGTTCACCTCACAGCATGTTTTGTGAGGTGTGTAGTTAACTTAATTTGTTATTGTGAGAAAACAAGAACAGATATATTCAGGGAGAATGGTTGTGTGTTATTTCATGTGAAGAGAATTATTTGTTGTGAAGTAGGATATGAATCATTGTAGTTGTGACTATATTCATTTCCTCATAGTGAATACCAGGGTAGAACAGTGTTTGACCAACTGAGACAGTGTTTCTTAGAGTTTGCTGACTGGGACTGTGCCTAAAAAACGGTATATGAAATATTTATGTTTGCTAAATTATTGCAAAGGATTACTTGTAATGCATCTTCATTGTGTCTTTATAAAGAAATTTCATAGCCAGCTGCATTTATGACATATATTATTTAATGCTATCATGATAGTTCATAATTATCACCACACATAAATAAGTCCCAAAGCAGGAGCCTGACTATAAGGTTTAGCATGTGCTAGAAATCATCTACATTTTGTAGGCCTGAATGAATAGAGGAAGAGGAGACCAGTCTTTCACTCTCGTAATGAGCAGCAAGCCCAGGAATCAAACCTTCAACCAGCTGCACTCATGCCATTGTCAGCGAACCTTCTGAACCGTTACACCAATGCAACAACTAATCATCACAAGTGACTAATAAAATAAAACCAGCATGAAATCTCAAGGGGGTATTAGGAGATCCTACATGAATGTAATAACCTACAACCAAAATCAATATATTTTGCTTATGAACAACTCTCATATTTAAATGCTTATGCACACGTTTAGAAAACAACAACTGATAGCTACTAAACATGATTAAGAACATATCAACTAGTACATTTTAAAATATGTGTTCATGTAATATACATTTTTGAAGATAAACTAAATGTTATCAATATTTAAGTGCCATGATAACCTGCGTGAAATCGTTGCCCCTTGAGAGCTCTTTTTAGAGGTCCGAAAAAATGAAAATCACATGGTGACAAATCAGGACTATAGGTTCGATGTTGCAGAATTTCCCACTTCTTCCTTGCTAATGCTTCCTGCACAATCTTTGCGACATGTGGACGAGCATTATAGTGCAACAAAATCACACCACGAGAAAACATGCTGGGTCATTTATTCTTGATGGCCTTTCATGGTCAAAAAATGCGCTCAGCATAACCTTACTAGTGCAAACCTGTAACTTGAATTTTTTGGCTTTTGGTGATCCAGCATGCTTTCATTGCATGCTCCCTCTCTTTTGTTGCTCGGCTCAAAGTGACACCATGATTCATCGCCTGCCACTATGCGGAAGAGAAATGCATCAACCTCCACTCTGTAACGCAGCAAGTGGTTCAAACACCATCCCATGTGTTCCTCTTGTTGGTGGTCAGTCAACATTGTGGTACCTACTATGAACACACCTTCTGATATTGCAGTTTCTTACGAACGACCTTTTGAATTGTCCCAACTGACACATTAAAGTCTTTCGCTAGTGAACATATGCTTCAACAACGGTTCATCTGTACTGCTGCATAAATTTTGGCGATGGTATTTTCAGTTGCAACAATATGCGCTTGACCCGGCTGTTGAAGATCTGTCGTGAACTGACGTCTTTTCCGAAACATTCGTGCCCAGTCTGTTGCTGTTGTCTCCGTCACACATTTGTTACCGTACGCTGCCTGCATTCTTCGATGAGTGTCCACTGGTCGACATCCTTTAAATGAAAGAAACTGAATCACTGTTCTTTGAGCTTCTTTGGATGGATTTTGGATCAACCCGGCCATTTTCTCAACGGTCAAAAACAGAACCCACGCATCATGGGACGATAAGCACGTGCTCTTTTGTTCACTACTCAGTACTTATCACATGACTTTGACATGATCATGTTCAACCTATGCAATTACGCATGGTGCGACGCAAACGGATTTCAAATGAACGCTCCTAATATTAAGATTAAGTTTAGTGGGGCGCAGTAGAGCAGTGGCGAACACAATTGCCTGCTGGCTTAGTCATGCATTAAAGTTCCCCTTGGAGAACGGGCCTGGGGGTGGGGGGATGCTATAATTATGCTTTCATGTTAACTTAGTCTAAAATAGGAGCCAGGATATGTTATAGTAAGTAAAGGCAGCCAAAGTGATACTGACTACATCACTCATCAAGAGCAACTGGTCTATGGGATAGCACTATACATCCAATACACCTCATGGTGTGGACAAGAGTCATTTTTTCACTTAATAAGATTAAGTTTAGAATTTGTTTTTTCAGGTTATGCTACGATTTTTTAAGTGGAAGGGTGCCATTTTATTTGTGCTATGCCTTATGTCAAGTTGAATGGGAAAGCAATTCTCAGAATGGTAGCATTCATTTTTGGTGGTTAAGAATATTGTCAAAAAATAGCAAAGGCACAACTATAAGCAGAAACATCACATTACATTTATTGATACATTTGGGAAAATTTATACAGGGTGTTTGAAAAGTCTCACTACACTTTGTATGTAGAACAAATTTTTAAAAAAATTCTTTCTTCCGTTGATAACACCATTCTGTTTGGAGTGCAAAGAATTACTCCAGCAGATGAAAGCACTTTGCTGCATATTGCTTCACTATGGACTGTGGAGCAAATTGTTTGATGACATCATGTACTTCATTTTTTCAAATTTGTTCTACATACAAAGTATAGTGAGACTTTACAAACACCCGGTATAAGAATATTACAGATATACTAGGTGACAGAGTGGGTTAAATGTATATCATTCACTCGTAGCATGAAAAGCACTGGGTCTAAATCCAACTGTTGAAGATTTCTACAAAATGTGGACCTTTGGTAAGTTATACCCCTTTCTAATCCCTAAGTAGTGAATCAGCTGTCTATCCTTCTCTGGTAAGGGTGAAAAAAATAGGAGGTTCCATTTACATGTTAAAGATCCATTGACTGTTGCAATTCACACAGACTGGGCCTTAATTAGCAGCTACTCTAGCAACATACCAGGAATTAGAAAAATTACCAACATTAGAATTTGTATAGGGTACTCTTATATGCATGTGGTAGACAAGAAAATTTGCTAAGAATAAGGTTATGGGAAGTCACAAAGATTGATTTATTGTGAAGTGACATATGTTTAAAAACTTTGCATTTTATAGCAGATGAAGATGGCACTAATTTCAAGGAAACATTAGATATATTTATATTTTGTTTCATTCTGTTGCAGTTTAATAAGCTATGATTTCATTACATTTCATAGTTGTGCTGCTAAACCAATATTTTCAGCAACCAAACAGCCCATATTTTGTGAAGTGACATATGTTTAAAAACTTTGCATTTTATAGCAGATGAAGATGGCACTAATTTCAAGGAAACATTAGATATAATTATATTTTGTTTCATTCTGTTGCAGTTTAATAAGCTATGATTTCATTACATTTTATAGGTATGCTGCTAAACCAATATTTTCAGCAACCAAACAGCCCATATGAGATAATACATATTTTCAGCAACCAAAGAGCCCATATTTTGTGTGTGTTGGCGTCCGCTCACTTTGAGCTCAAGCATAGTCTAAACATTCTACCTCAGTAGCATACCACTTGGTAAAGGAAATCTCACATTTGCCAGGGATTCAAATCAGATCACCAAGTTAGATAGCCAATTCAAGAAGCTGCTTCATTATCGTAGCTTAAATTACAGAGACAGTATTGCATAAATCCTTGTTACTTTACAGCGTTGAGCCAGCCTTTACAGTTTTTACAGTGTGAATAGTGTACCATACTGGTTCACTGTTATGTATGGAACACAGGACAGAGCCAAACTCCTGTCCTCCTTTCCCCTCTCTCTCCATACATGCATCTATTCATCCAACCGTGCTTTCATGCATGCACACACTCACACACACATGTAAAAAGACCTCCCTGCAGGCAGGTAGGCATCAAACAACACACAATTGTGCACGTGCACATGCAAGCATGTATATGCATGGACATGGACATGCACACACACAATAATAATAATAGTAATAATTTGTCCTGCAGCAGAATTTTACAGTGGATTTGTGATAGTCGCGTCAAATTTTATAGGCCTAAATGCACAGGTCTTTCCCTCTCTTTCACAGGCGATAAGACCAATTACTGAACCCGTGTCCAACAATGCTCATAACATTATCAGCATAGTTCACTATCAACTTTGTCAATGCGCCCGATATATATCTATATATAGATATTGCCATGGACCAAGGTCAGGTCATGGGCTACTAGGTACAGACAACCTACAGCTTTATGCAGCCCAGAGTGAAGATGAGAAGATTGAGAATCATGCCTACCATAAAAATAGCAAGGCGGGTTGCTGAGCAGGGGGAAACGACTCCTGCAGGCAATCAGTTGGGTTTTAGCCACCGCCGAGCTGAGACGTGGTTCTTAGCTCCGTAGCATGGCCACAAAATGCTACATCTGTGGTTAGGTTGTGTAGTTATTGTTGTGAAGTCATTGTAGACTCTAGGTATTGTGTAAACGTAATCAATATGTGGCGTAAATAATAGTATGTGTTGTTAAATACCTGGAGTCAAAAAGGAGATGTCAATTCGAACTGTGTCCTTTTAGTTAATCGAGTTGCATTGAGTTGGCTTAAAGAATTAGCTGTTATGAATTCTGCAGTACCGGCGCTCAGAGAATTTTCATGATGCACCAAAGAAATATATATGTGTACGAGCGCCGCAATTAGAACCTCAAGCCACAAGCCTGTATAATAGATTGCCAGCACCTAGTGTGATTGATCCAACGAGCCGTAAAACTCAAGGTTGCAAGCAACATCAATATTACAGCTCGCCCCAAACGAAGACCAAAGGATTCAACTCGCCCACAACATTTACTCGTTGGCAACAAACATTCAGTCGCTGGCAGATATAGTCATAAGTTTTCTCAATTTTCGTTTTATTTTTAAAATATTGGCAATTATTGTAAAATATGTTACTTTTGTGAGATGTAAATTATAAGTCCACATAAGTTGAAATCTATTAAAGATATCAAAGACATATGCAGAAAAAAAAATGCTCATAATATAATGAAACGTATTCTCACAAATACAATCTTCCTCACTTAAAACAATACTCAATAAAGATAACTCATTTTAAAAAAATTAAAATTTTGAATACATATCAGTTCCACAGCAACCAATAATGCTGTGCCATCAAAGTCATTGCTTTTCAACAGTGCTACAAATGCATCAGTAGATGGTACTATCTGCTTTCTGTCAGCGCTGAATGTTGGGCGGCTCTTACCAAACCCAACACCCCACATTGTGCCAACGGCTTCAGTGGAAGAACGCAATTGGGAGGGTACAAGCCTTATCCTGGTGCGAGGAAATGTAACCTAAAGACAAAAAGTCATGGCAGAGCAGACCAGGCCCTAAGCCTTGGTTGGCAGCTGGTCTAGGATCGAAGCTCCGACAGGACTGCTAGAGCATTGCTTTGCTGATCTGCCAGCTTCTGCAGCTTGTCTTGTTCCAGATGTATTGGTGTTACCTTTCCTCTGGAGTGAACTAGGTACGCCGAGAGAGGGATCATGTTGCAGGGGCAACACATGGTCTCTATATTTTAGCCCAGGCTTTTTGCTATGGAGAGCAATAACTCTATCGTTGGTCTTAACCGGTCTCGGACAGCCATGGGGCATAGTTATTAAGCCTTTTTGAAGCACAATGTACCAAACTATTGTCTGTCAAGATGGAAAAGTGCCAATGATAAATGCATTATACTGTGCAGTGTAGGATAGAAAAACATCAATGTGCAAGTCCCAAACATAAGAACTGAACACTGTAAATTGAATCGAGAAATTCGACGTAAACAGTTGAGATTTTTTTTTTGGGCCCATTATGAGGAGAAATAAACTAGAAAACTTAGTGACAACTGGCATGACTGGAGGGAAAAGAGCAAGGGTAAGGCAAAGAGATAATATTTGGATGCTTGGCCACAATGCATATTTGAGACAAGAAAACATCACTGATCCAAGTCTCTGGTGATCTTGTAGCATTGTGAACATGATCAGCCATGCATATTGGCATGGAACATGATGATGAGTGTAGTTGCAATTGTACCATTAGAAGAGAAAAAAGCACCCTTAGTAGCAACCCTCACATAAATGTTAAAGCCTGGCAAGTCTGTATATCCATGCATTCATTATGGGATAACTTTTACTGAACTTTTTAGTTTCAGTTTGGTTACAGATGTTAATTAACCCTTCCTTAAACTTACAACATAAATATAGTTTTGAAAACAATGGGATTAATCTTTAACAATGATATGAACACTGTTTTTTAAAGCTTCATTCCCACATATGGCAGAAGAAGCCCTATTTGATACTTAGAGCCTGTGTGTCATTCTGTGAGTATATTGCATTTTTAGCGGTGGAACGCTTCATGCTGCATAATAGCTGGTTCCCTTCAGGCTTCCAGTGTCAAGTACACCTACTGTGATAGTATGTGTGGCCATTTATTAAACATACTGTGGCTTCTAATCTCATGACATTAATTTATATTAATAAAACAGGAAAATACTTCTGATTTTATTTATGTCTCACAAACATATGTTATCATTATGTCATCTTGTTTATTTATGTCTCATTAACATATGTTATCATTATATTATCTTGTTCGGTTTCCTATGTTCTGATGAGGAAAATAGTTTATAAATTGAGTTTTGGAATAAGTTGCTTGTTACGTTATTCTCCTTTCCTCTCAAAATAAATGAATCACTATTAATGGGAAATGTAACATAGAAGGGAAAGAGTTTAGGGGAGAAACATACGTATCTAAGCTTGCAATAATGATACATACAATATAAATGTATACCACACGTTACAATAGGACACTTGTTACGTTATTTTCTTTCCTCTCGAAATAAATGAATCACTATTAATGGGAAATGTAAAATAGGAGGGAAAGAGTTTAGGGGAGAAACACATGTATCTAAGTTTGCAATAATGAAACATACAATATAAATGTATAGGACAGCTAGCCATACCACATGTTAAGAAATTTCACTCTTTATATTGCTACTAATCAAAGCAACATTATAAAGCTGTTTAACAAGTAAGCAAATAAGCATGTAGTTCTACTTTTTCATAAAGCTGTTCACAGAATCTTACCTTTGATCTCTTAATCTTAGGGAGGAAAACAATTAAACAAGCAGGTAACATACTTACAATATCTGTACAAATAACATGTTTCCCTATTATACCAGCTAGTCAACTGTGCTGTTTTAACACATTTTTATGAAATGATGTGAAAAGATTTCTTCTTCTTCTTCGTTCATCCGGAGTTTTTTTTCGGATGTGATTGCGTTGTGCCTGTTTACAGCAGAGCTGTGTTCTTGCGCCGTTAGGCCGACACATCCGACTTCTGCGGGCATTTGTTGACCGGGTTAACCTTCCCGGGGGTTTCTTAGGACGTTTGACTCTCACTGTTGTGGTGTTATCCCCCATCCCAGCTGGTCCATATAGAACAGCCAAAGATCCTGGTCAGCCCTCAAGGGAAGGCAGGGGCAGACCATGGGCATTCCCCGCCATCCAAGGAGGCTTCCATAATTGCAGAGCCGATACATAGCGCTCTGGTACTGGGCTCACCCAAGGAATCGTCACGTCCTGCACATGGCTGCTTAGCCTCACTTCCGTATATTGGGCCTTCCGTTCACCATAGGCTGTTCTTCCGGAAACCAGAAGTATGCAGTCTGCAGATGACATCCACACAGTGAGCTTTCGATTCGGACTTTCCATGTAATGGATTTGCTATCCAAGCAATATTCCATTTCGTGCCACTAGGACACTTTTCCACCTTTTATGAAGTCCACACAGTGGGCTTTAGATACGGACTTTCCACGTAATGGATTTGCTATCCAAGCAATATTCCATTTCATGCCACTAGGACACTTTTCCACCTTTATGAAGCCCACACAATGGGCTTTTGATTCGGACTTTCCACGTAATGGATTTGCTATCCAAGCAATATTCCATTTCGTGCCACTAGGACACTTTTCCACCTTTTATGAAGCCCACACAGCGAGCTTTCGATTTGGACTTTCCACATAATGGATTTGCTATCCAAGCAATATTCCATTTCATGCCTCTGGGTCTTCATGCACCTTTAAATGTCAACCTGTATGTAGTTAAAGTAAGCTGCGGTCAACTTGAGCTTGTTGATATCTCCATAGAGCTTGTCCTCAAATGAAGCAGGTGTGGGCCAAAATATCTTTCTCTGTTCTGCATACGTTGGGCAATCCTGCAGCAAATGTTTTGCTGTCATTTTTCCAGTTCTACAATTACATTCATCGGTATCTCCTATCTTTAGTTTTATTGAACAAGTGGTATTTCAGCCTGTTATGTCCTGTGCGGAGTCTGAAGATTGCTACTTGTTCTCTTCGGTCGAGTTTGTAATATGCATCATCCTTCTGATGGCCTGGATGCTCAGATTCCCATTTGGTTCTATAAGTGCTTTTTATCAACCTCTTTGCCTCATTATAGGTTATGTCTATGTCAGGCTGTGGTAGTCGTCCGCCCTCTTTTGCCAGTCTGTCAGCCTCTTCGTTTCCAGGTATACTGCAATGTGATGGGATCCACTGTATTACAACTTTTTTGGATTTCTGGCATAGACCATGGAGTGCTGCTCTTAGGTCAGTTAGTTCTGTGCTGTTATTGCTCTTGAGTATTGAGACAGCTGACTTTGCATCTGTGAAGATAGCTATTTGCTTCTCTTTATTTTCCTCCATCAGGAGCATTTCTGCTGCAGTTTTCAAAGCCTCTACCTCCGCTTTGAAGTTACTTGAAAATTTTCCAGTTGCCATTGAATGTGTTTTTTTCACTCCATTTTTTAAATTTAGGAGAATTCCTCCTCCTCCATTCTCTATTGAATTTTTGGCTGATCCATCTGTATATGCATGGGTCCAATTCCTGCTTGGGTAATGTTCTTTTATGTAGTTTAGGGTTATTTCTCTTCTTTCGGTTTCATGCTGAGTGTTCTTTTTCTCAATACCAGGAATGTTTTCTATCATCTCAGGCAGTTGCTGCTGTCTCCAAGCTGGGAACTTGTGTGCATTGTGTATGGGCTTGACTGTTGATATGTTAAGTATAGGATCTGCCCTAATCCTTCGTTTTGCAGTTTCTACAAAGTTGCTACGCTTCAGTCTTCCCTTTCCAAAACCATTAAATCTGTTGTACATAGGGTGGTCTGTCAATCTTCTAAATTTTTCTGCTTGTTGCTGGGCTCTGCTATCTCTTCTATCCTGCATTGGTTGTAAACAAGTGATCTTTTCTAGTTCATTAATAGGTGTTCTCTTCAGGCTTCCAGTTATGATTCGCATTCCTTGGTTTTGGACTCTACTTATTTTGTTAAAGTTTGACTTAGCTGCTGTTGCCCAAGCTGCAATGCCATATTCCAGTACTGGCCTCACCCGTCCAGTATATAACTTCTTGAGAACTTTCTCATCTGCTCCCCACGTTGTACCAGCAAGCTTTTCCATGATTGCCATTCTCTGCCTTGCTCTTGTTCGATTTTTCTCAACCTGTGTCTTCCATGTCAGGCGACGATCAAAGGTGACTCCTAGATAGTTTGGATTTTCTTCATGGCGCAATATTTTTCCATTCAATACCAGCTTAGGTTGCTGAGTTTTATTTGAGAGGGAGAACACTGTGCATGTTGTTTTCTCCTCACTTATCTTCACTAGCCATGATTTTGACCAGTCCTCTAGCGCTAATAAGGCTTGCTGTATTCTGCTGTTAGCTGTACTAATATATTCTTCAGATGTCCATATGGCTAGGTCATCTGCAAAGGAGGATGTGTGTACTCTGGCTGGAAAATTTTCTGTGATGTCATTTATATATGCTAGGAATAATGTTGGTGAAAGAACTCCTCCTTGGGGGACACCTTGCTCCAGCAGCATCATTTTGCTTGTTTGTCCTTGTACTTTTGTCCTGGCAGTTCTGTTCTCAAGGTAGTGGCTGATCCATTTATACATTTTTCCACAAACATGCATGTTTTGCAGTTTTACTTTCAGTCCTTCCTTCCATACTTTATCAAATGCTTTTTCTAAATCTATCCAGACTGCTAGTGTGTGCTTTTTCTCTTGGAAGGCATCCTCTATTTCCTGAGCTATATAGGTTATTTGATCTTCAGTGGATCTGTATTTTCTGAATCCTGCTTGGTGTGGTGTTAAGAGTTTGTTTTCTTCCAGATGCCATGTTAGCCTGCCATTGATAATGCGTCCCATTAATTTTCCTACACAGCTAAGTAGACTGATAGGTCGATAGCCATTTGGTTCTTCCAGGTCTTTTCCTTTCTTTGGGACTGGTATTAGTATAGCTTCCTTCCATGCCTGTGGGACTATTCCTCTCTTCCAGCTGTTATTTAGGACTGCTAGTAGTTTCTTCTTTGCCTTGGTGCCTAGTCCTATTAGCATTTCATTTGTGATTCCATCCTTTCCTGGTGATTTCTTCTTTTTTAGGGTATTCATTGCCTGTTCCATTTCTTCCATTGTTAGATTTGCCATCATATATTCTGCTGCTGTCTCTGTATTTCTATGATGTATCTGTTTGTCTTTGATTGCTTTCTTCTGTTCGGTTGTAATATCAATGTGGTTTGCATTTGCATAGTGTTCCATTAGTGCATTTGCAGCCTTTTTGCCTGTAAGCAAGGCATTTCCTTGTTTAATTGTTATTTGTTTGTTTCTAGGTCCTTCATTGTTCATGGCTTTCACTAGTTTCCATAGTTTGTTTCCATCCCTGTCAAAATTCAGGTTTTCTGTTTTTCCCTCCAACAATCTCTTGTTGTTTGATTTACTGTTCTTTTATATTTTGCTGAGATGGCTTTGAGAGAGATGTTTGCTTCAATTGTTTGTTCTCTCTCTGCTGTCTTCCTGGCATCTTCAACTTTGTCCTCCAAACTTTGTAGTTCTTCAGTCCAGTATGGTTTATAATTTTTCCTCGCTCCTCTTGGAATGGACTCAGTGGCTGCCTGTATTATCGCTCTGTTTAGACTTTCCACCATTTGCTTTATGTTGCCATATCGTGTATTTATGTTTTCACAATATTTGTCTGTTAGTATGGCAAATCTGTCCCAATCTGCTCGTTTGTAATTCCAGCGGGGCAAGGGCTTTTGCTCCTGTGGAACATACTCCATATTCATTTCAAGCTTGATTGGTCTGTGGTCACTACCTGCTAATTGGTCCAGCACATGGCGATCGATTTTGTGGAGGATGTCTCCTGTGCAGAAAGCTAAGTCTGGAGTAGAAGTGGTAAGCCATCTTCTGGAGTAGAAGCTCGGTGTGTCATCCGCTTTGTTGAGTAGATGGAGATTTGAGTCTATTTCCCAGTCCTCCAATTCATCTCCTCTTTTGTCAGTATCTGGGTATCCCCATCTTTCTGAACGGCTATTAAAGTCTCCGACAATAATGCAGTTTGTGTCAGTTATTTTCATGTTTGAGAGTGTAAGGTCCTTATCTGCTGGGCTATACAGATTGTAGATTCTTATTTTCACGTCCTTTATCATTATATCAACACCTATAATTTCCGTTTGGTTGTCAGAGATCACAGATACTTCGCTGCAAGGTATTGTATTTCGTGTAAGTATTAGAACTCCTCCTTTGTGTCCTTCGCGGTCGAAACGTGTGGCCTGATATCCTCTGACTGAGAATTTGTGATTGGCGTTGAGGTGTGTCTCTTGAATGCATGCCACATCTATTCTATCTTTATGAAGACGCTGTGTTAGGGAGTCTTTCTTCTTGTAAACTCCTTCGGCATTCCACTGTAGTATGTTGAGTGTCCGGGGTATTTGGTCAATAGCTCTTAACCTACTCCTCTGTGCCTTGACTCCACAGCACAGGGGAAGGTGACCACCAGTAGTCATGGGTGGACCCCCTCGAGGCAGAGGGCCCGGCACTATCACCGCCTGATGGGACTTCACGGGATTAGCACCATATCGATTAATTTTGATTTGTGACATCATGAATTAAGTTACGTTGCACTGCTTTGTCAAGCCTGTGGCTCAGTACATCCGATTTCGACAAGCATTTATTCGGGATGCTTTCCCTAGCCTTTGACTGTCCCCAGTCTACCTACAAGGCAGCAGGTTTCACGTTGCACTGCTTTGTCAAGCCTGTGGCTCAGTACATCCGATTTCGACAAGCATGTATTTGGGGTGCTTTCCCTAGCCTTTGACTGTCCCCAGTCTACCTACAAGGCAGCAGGTTTGTGTGTCTCTTCGTCTGGTCCCTCTCCCTTGACCTGTCCGACATGGGTGGCCCTACCAGTAGCTGTGCTACCGTCGGCATAGCTCTTGGGGTCATTGGGACGCACAAGCCCCTCTACCTCGTCACGGTGGACACACAGCAGAGGGGATGTGAAAAGATTTGATAACACACTATTTTATAAAACTGTATAATTATAATAGGCGAGCAAGAATCATTGAATATTTAAACTACAACTGTTTTCTTATTGTTTAAAATATGAACAATTAAATGCAACCGTGAATGAAAATAAAAACACACCAGTGACAAAATTCAGCATTAATATGAAATAAACTGCACATCGGAAAACAACAGATTGCACATCAGCATTCAAAGGGGGCTCTCCAATAATGCAGAAATGATACATGATTGGGAAGTAAAGGTGGCTGATGTGATACTGACCACACAGCCCATCGATTGCTGATTGGTTTATAAAAATATGGGTCTAGCGATATCCAATATAACAAAGGTGCCTAAAGGAATCCTTTACGTTTATTTGTGATACATGATTCACTATGTACATCACATGAGTGATTGTCTTACTTCTATATATGAGGTCATTCTTTCATCACTAGCTGTATTTAAGGATTGATCACCAATGACTGAGATCTTCCCTGAGACTAATAGTGCAACAAGTAGCTCTTACCATGTTGCATAACAAGAACCACAAGTGCGCTTTGATTTATTTGCATTTATTCACAGTAATCCTAGCAGTAAATATGCTGTGATGTCCAGAACCTATTTAGCAGCTATTACCTAAGAGCTATACAGCGCAACATGGTCTTGATAATGTATCAACCATGTGAAATATGCTAAATAGCATTTGTTCCCTTTGTGTGCCTGGACAGCATACTTTAAAATGTGGTCAGTATTATACCAGCTACCGTATGACTCAGAACAAGTTCTTGTACCCAGGTACCTATTTCTTGAAACTGACTGACCCCAGAGCCGTATGGTCATGAAAAAGAGGACCTTAAGAGGGAGGAGGGGGTTGTACTTAGGGCTAGCAGGATAATGCACTAGCCCCTATGCAGCTCCTTGTGGCATTCATGGAATCATTAATTCTGTCTGTGTGTGTGTGTGTGTGCACTTTATAGCTTCACACACTGAGGAATTATGTTTTGCTAATATTGTAGACCCATTTAACATTGTTTTTGCATAGTGAGATAATACTATGAATAAAGTTATAAAAGTTATGTGATGTAACTCCCCCACACAAAAAGTTTAAATACTGAAATTGTGAAAATAACTTATTTCAAGATTAAAGTCAATGAAAATCAAAATGTGCACGTAACATTTGAAAGTGAAAACAACAATGAACTTAACTCTTGCTTACTTCTTCAAGCCCTGGAAATTTCTGTTTCAAAAAACACTTATTTTAACTCATTTGACTGTGCTATTTTAACAATATACACTGGCACAATGTCTGTTATTTAACTAACTGTGTTTCCACTATATGACAAATAATGTTACATAATGTTACAACTGTGTCCCCTACCCTTCAGTTACCTGTGGATCACAGGGTTTCAGTCAGGAGATATAATAAGCCTCTGCCCCATCTAGGTATTGGGATGGAAGTTGACAATGAAATACCTAAATGCTGTGGAGCAACATTACCAACCTACTAATACCAGCCAGAACATATGGTGTGTGTTAGTAATGACCTAGCTACTACCTAATATGTATCTCAGTCGAAATGAATTTCCAGTACTGAACTTGGACAGCCCGCTGGTTTCTTAGCTTGGGGAGAGGAAGAAGAACTCTGAAAAATGATTGCCAAATTTTCATGATGTTGTCGTACTGTATGAGGAGAACAGTCTTAATACGAGCCTAAGTCCAATAAATGCAAGTAATTTTCAGGGCTCAAGCGGCTTGAATGTCAATGTATAGGATTAAAGAGACAAAACTCACAGTTTTCCACAGGATTCACAACCAACCAACCTATCAAACATTCAACCAACTGACTAACCAACCAAGCAATTAACCAACCCAGCATTCTCACATAATTATTACTCTTGTAAGTTTGGGGTCTACATTAGTTTTGTTTTTGGTTTTAACATTGTGATTTATATCCTAAAGAAGTGGGTTGTAATGCTAAAAGCTGATTTCACTTTATAGTCTTGTGTCCGAGAATGTCAATTCAGTTCTAGACTGATTTATCCTAACTGCAGAGCATCATCTGGAATTTCTAAAGTTTAACCAAATAAACATAAGCTACAAATCCATGAGAAATTATGTTAAAGATATATAAATAAAGACCGACGTAATTGATTTTTGCACATCATGCTGAAGAGGACAATAATGTGTTATCTGTCAGTCCAAGAGTGGGTTCATAGTGGCTGATTAGTGAGATGAGATGACAATATGACTGATTAATGAGACGAGTTGAGAAAACGACTGATTAGTGAAATGAGTTAACAATATTACTGATTAGTGAGATGAGTTGACAATATGACTTATTAGTGAGGTGAGCTGATAATATAATTAATTAGTGAGATGAGTTAACACTATGACTGATAAGTGAAATGAGTTGACAAAATGACTGATTAGTGAAATGAGTTGACAAAATGATGATTAGTGAGATGAGATGACAATATTTATGACTGGTGAGATGAATTGACAAAATGACTGATTATTGAGATGAGTTGACAATAATTATGATTGGTGAGATGAATTGACAATATGACTGATTAGTGAGATAAGTTGACAATCATGACTGATAGGTGAAATGAAGTGACAATATTTCTGATTAGTGAGATGAGATGACAATATGACTGATTAGTGAGATGAGATGAGAATATGAGTGATTAGTGAGATGAGATGACAACATGACTGATTAGTGAGATGAGTTGACAATATGACTGATTAGTGAGATGAGATGACAACATGACTGATTAGTGAGATGAGATGACAACATGACTGATTAGTGAGATGAGTTGACAACATGACTGATTAGTGAGATGAGATGACAACATGACTTATTAGTGAGATGAGATGACAATATGACTGATTAGTGAGATGAGTTGAGAATATGAGTGATTAGTGAGATGAGATGACAACATGACTGATTAGTGAGATGAGTTGACAATATTTATGATTGGTGAGATGAATTGACAATATGACTGATTAGTGAGATAAGTTGACAATCATGACTGATAGGTGAAATGAAGTGACAACATTTCTGATTAGTGAGATGAGATGACAATATGACTGATTAGTGAGATGAGATGAGAATATGAGTGATTAGTGAGATGAGATGACAACATGACTGATTAGTGAGATGAGATGAGAATATGAGTGATTAGTGATATGAGATGACAATATGACTGATTAGTGAGATGAGATGAGAATATGAGTGATTAGTGAGATGAGATGACAATATGACTGATTAGTGAGATGAGATGAGAATATGAGTGATTAGTGAGATGAGTTGACAATATGACTGATTAATAAAATGAGGTAATATTACTGATTAGTTAGATGAGATGACAGTATGACTGATAAGTATGTGACAATATGGGTGTTTAGTGAGATCAAATTACAATTTGTATTGCATATGAACTGGATTGAAGAATCACCATCACTTTCTCAGCCTGATATCATTTAATGCATTGATAAAATGGTTAATGAATACAAATACTTCACATACACTAAATATACACCTTTAACAAATAATATGCCATAGAGCAGAGAAAGATGACATAATTATATTCTAACAACAGTAGATGCCAGAAACAAATGTACAATTACTATGAACCAATGACAAGCCATATGGGGCAAATCCACAGATGTTTCTGATTTTTATCTCATCTCATCTCATCGTGTTCCTCTTGTACCTTGCGGTGTCGAGGTGAAGTATAAACTTCGTGAGAGTGCCCGGTTATGGGCTTCGTATATCGACATTCCCATGGATTCTGTTATTCCCTCCGTCCAACGTTTACGTGGTCGGCCTCTTCCTCTGTTTCCATCTGGTCTGTACATCATTGCTTGTTGTGGCATGCTGTTGACTGGTAGCCTACTTGCATGGCCAAACCATTTGACTTGCTGCTTTCTAATAAAATCTAGAGCAGCTTTAACCCCCTTACTTTAACCCCCTTTACTGTTGGCAAGCTACTGGAGAAAATTGTAGCACACAGACTTGCTTGGGACTTGGAACAGCTCGGCTGCTTCCCGCCCACACTTGGAGGATACAGACGCAACAAAGAGTCATGGCTGAATGTGGCGGTCTTTGCTCAAGATGTTTACGAAGGATTTCAAGTCAGAGAAGAGACATGTGCGGCCGCCATAGACTTAGAGGACGCATATAACAGAGTATCTTTCGAGCACTTGATGCAAACCCTCCTCAGACTGAAAGTGCACCCTCACCTTGTACGATGGATAGCTGCAGTTCTACTCCAAAGGAAGGTGGTGCTAAGATGCGGGAGTTGGTCTTCTAAGCCGATAACGATATGTCCAGGATTGCCACAGGGTTCACCACTGTCACCAGTACTATTCAACGTGTATACGGTGCCGATCACTGAACAACAGTTGGATGGGAGGGGTAGGACTCTATCATTCGTTGACGACATCCTCGTGTATCGACAGGGTCGAGATAGACAGGCGGTTGCCAACTATATGCAGGGCGAACTAGATCGAATTTCCTCATGGTGTGCTGATGCCGATGCCCTTGTCAACCCTGCAAAGGCAACGGTTACATGGTTCTCACTAAACAACCATATTGTGAAAACAGACCTGCCAGGCAGTAAGAATGGATGGGAGCATTCTGAGTAGAACCCAGTCAATGACATATCTTGGCGTGAGGCTTGATCGTAGCCTGTCCTTCAAAGATCATGTCGACTATGTCATAACGAAGGCTCGAAAAGGTTTGGCAGCAATGAGAGTCATGGCGACTGCCAATATCGAGCAAAGACTGCTATTACTTCTGTTCCAAGGACTTGTGCTTTCACGCATCGAGTATGCCCTGGCCATCCTCACTGTCAGCCCTACACAGATTGGAAGACTTGAAAAGGTACAAAACGAAGCCATGCGCATCATTTTGGGCTGCACGAGAGACACCAGCTGTGTAGCAATGAGATACCTCCTTGACTTCCCGACAATGGAACACAGGATCAAGATCTGGAGAGCTCGTGCATACTTAAAAATAAGTGCAGATGAGCAGCACCCTCTGCATGACGCTGTATTCAGAGAAAAGGGTGACAGGCTAAAGAGGGGCAAATCATGGATGGGTCGGGCGGAAGATGTCGTCGGACAGGTCTGCAGTCTTACCAGTATCAACCCCGGCAAGGAATGGGTGCCGGTGCCGTCCAGCTTTTAAGTGTACCTTCTCCTGCATTATCACACTCGACAGACGGTGCAGAGAGCAGAACCCTGCCGCTGTCAATGCAGAGGTTAACGCGCTCATCTATGATCACTCAGATAGCCCCGAAGTGCTCATCTATACAGATGGATCTGTTGTAAAGCAGCAGAGAAGTGCGTGGGCATTTACAGCCCGTTCAGCGGGCCGAACCGTTCAAGAATCCAGTGGTGCCCACTCTATGACCACGAGCAGCATGACGATGGAGGTGATGGCAGTTACACAGGCTTTCATATGGCTGGAATCACAGCATTATACCAACGTGTGTGTACTAAGTGATTCAATGAGCATGATTCAGAAGGTCGAAGCTGGATCTGTACGTAGACAGTGGACTGAGTCGCTGCGGAAGTCTGTTGTCCGCAAAGTCACCTTCATCTTCGTCCCGGGACATGCGGGAGTCGAGGGAAATGAACGAGCTGATAAATTGGCTGGCTCTGCACCCCCTGTAGATGGCCAGCCCATGGATCGTGCCGATGTCATTAACGCCCTTAAAGATATGGCGAGAACAGAGGATTTTGACGCCAGTGATTCCACATCGCTTTCCAGGATGAAAGACCTGGGAGTAAGAATCGGCACAGCCAGACGCGAGAGGTACATCGGGAAAACAAAGCGCCTCGTCAACCAACACAGAACTGGCACTATTAGCCACCGGACGCTGATGCATATGCTGGGGGGAGGATCTGAGCACCTATGGACATGTCCGGAGTGCAACGAAGATACCCCAACTGATAACTGATGACTGATAACTGATAGCTTTAACCCCCACTTTAGTCCTGATTTCTTCATTTCTGATCTTATCTCTTCTTGATACGTTGAGTATTCTTCTCAGGAACCTCATTTCTGTTGTTGTGATTTTTCTTTTCTCTTTTTCTGTTATTGTCCAGGTTTGGCATTGGTAGCACAGAGTTGGTAGGAAGATTGTGTTGTAAAGTGCTTTCTTAGTAGTTATTGATACATGTTTGTTCTTTAGTATTGGTGCCATTTGTCCAATGAGTTGATTTGCCTTATTGTACCTATTTTTGATCTCGTCTTCTGATCTGCCATTTGATGATATTATACTTCCTAGGTACTTGAAGCTCTTTACTTGTTTCAAGGGATGTTCGTTTAGGTGAATTGTTGCTGTTTGTTCTTCTTTAGTTATAGTCATTACCTCTGTTTTGCTTGTGCTAATTTTCATGTTATGTTCCCTACACATTTCGTTTAGGCTATTTATATGGTCTTGTAATTCAGCTTCTGATTTTGTTATTAGTGTTTGGTCGTCCGCAAACAGGAGTTCTCTAATGGTTAGATTTGCAGATGGTTCTTCTTCTGTGTTCTCGTCATGCGGTATTCTTGCTGTCTCTGCTTGGCTGGTTTCTTTACATATGTTGTCTATATATGTTATGAACAAGAGAGGGGACAGGACACAACCTTGTCGTACTCCAGATCTTATGGTGAAGGGTTCTGAGTGTCCTCCAGTTGCTCTCACTATGCATTCACTGTTGTTGTATAAACTTCTACATAGGTTTGTTAGATGTGTACTCACTCCATATTGTTTAAGGATTTCCCACAGCTTGTTTCTATCTACCCTATCAAATGCCTTTTCTTGGTCGACAAAGGCTAAGTAGAGTGTTTCATTGAATTCAATTGATTTTTCTATAAGTTGTCTAAGAGCAAAAATGGCGCCTGTGCATCCTTTGTTTTTCCTAAATCCAAGCTGCGTTTCGCTTAGCTGGGGTTCTAAAGTAGTTCATAATCTTTTTTCAAGAATTTTGCAAAATATTTTCCCAGTATGACTCAACAGTGAAATGCCTCTGTATTGTGTGCAATCTCTTTTGCTGCCTTTGTTTTTCCAAATTGGGATAATTATGGTGTTTCCCCAGTCTCGTGGTGTCTGTTGTTCTACCCAAACATGGTTGAATAGTCTATGTAGCCAAGCTGTTCCTACTTCCCTTGCTGCTTTAATTAGTTCATTTGGTATTTCATCCTGTCCTGGTGATTTGTTCAATGGGGCTAATCTGATGGCTTCTATAATTTCTTCTTTTAGTATGTCTGGTTCTAGTTCCTCGGTGACATCTGTGTAGGTCTCTTGAATTCCTGTGACATCTGATGGGATGTTGAGAAGTTGTTCGAAATACTGCTTCCATCTTATTAGGATCTGTTTTTGTTCACTTATTGGTTCTCCATTTTCGCTGTTAATTATTTCAGTTCTGATTTCTATATATCTTATATATTCCCAAATACTGGATCCAAGATCAATTCCAAATTAAGAGAGGCTGTTTTGTGTTCATTCATTAAATGCTATCCTATCCCATAGCAGCTGGTCTTGGATAGACTGCTTTACTGATCCAATATCAAAAGTGCCAACCGTGAGTGTTTGGCAGTCAAACAAACAGTTCTCATTGCCACAGAGGCTCGCACGGCGAGGTAAAAAACAGATCCAAACAAAGTCATTTGTCACTTATCTTCTTCAGTACTGATAGGGAGTCCATTACAATTGTCTTCATGTAAGGACTAACAGGTCCGCCACTGAAGGGGCAGACTGACTGCTTATGTCTCCATTGACGATAACAGACAACAGCATTTTTTATTTTTCGCTTTTTCGCTTTGAACTCAAGCGTAGTCCATGCACACTACTTCTAATAGTGCTGGACTGAATTTTGCGTGTGGATTAACTTTTCCTGTTAACAGTGTCCCTTGCCATCAGGTGAACCAACTCCAACTTCAGAGGTACTTGCAATTTATGTCCCCTAGTAAAGGACGATAGGTCAACATTTTAGTCCAACTGTCCGGTGTAGAGGTTCTTATCCATTCGGCCATGCTGACCTACAACAGACTCTTGAATGGAGAGGAGGGGAGTGGGGATATGGTATGCCTGCTACAACATCTAAACTAGGCTATCAATTTATTTGTAGAAAAAATAAACAAATTAAGTACATATAATGTTCTCAAACAAAAGTATCAGAAAAATAAGATTATGTGATTATTGTTAGGTGTAAGTTTAAGAACAAATATTAATTACATATAGAGATATTATACTAACTGGTAGAATTAATTGGGGGGGGGGGGGGGGGGGGGGGGGGGGGGGGGGGGGGGGGGGGGGGGGGGGGGGGGGGGGGGGGGGGGGGGGGGGGGGGGGGGGGGGGGGGGGAATATAGAAAAAAAGGAGGGGGGGGGGGGAATATAGAAGATAACAGAGAAAAAATAAACTAGAAAATTTAGTATCATAAGCATGGAAGTAGGTGAATTGTGTGCACCACTAGAGAGGGCAGCCTGTGAAGTGTCATCCATATTAACTGATTGCCTGCCAAACAAAAATGTGGGGTCCTGACCAAACAGAAATTCAAGGCAGAAAATTTGAAGTAGGGGTGTGTCACAATAATGCTTTTAAAATGGTTAAAATGGTAGCAGATTTATTGTATTACATATCAAATTAAAGAGGATTGCACAGGGAACATGACAATGTTAATAATTAATTCATAGGTTACAAATATTATGACAATAATGAGAGGTTTAGTAATAACAATTGAAATTAAAGTGTTAAAAAATATGAAAAAAAAATTCACTTACCAAGGTGTTATTTTCTATCCGTCGCAGCTAATCCAGTTAAATTTCGTGAATAATGGTACACACACCACTTGTGTTCAAGAATATCACAAGAACTGCTCCATAAAACGAATAAAACGCAATGAAATCATAAAATTATGAAGCACATAATTTTCACATCTTCTTCTATTGCCATATATTCTGAGGAACTGTCACTGTAAAATGTCTTTTTATATTATCTAACCGTCTTCTAAATAATTAACTGACTACTGCACATGGTTGGTTTTAGAATCTTTCACAAAGTCCTTTACATCACAATAACTATAATATAAAATTGTTTAAAACAGTAATTTTATTAAAATATATGAGGTCCAGAACCAGAAGGTATTGCACTTCGAATTTCGAATCACAACAATCATTTGGAATCTCATGCCATGCGTGTTAATCTTGTTGGCCATGCGTGATTGTGCACACGAACGGAAAGGAAATCTTTCCTTGTAAAGTTTAATTAAATGGGACACTAAACATTGTGGACTAAAACGGAGAAACGGTTCAATTAGAGCACTATATATATGGAACCGATGAGTCGGTTTTTGGGTACCAAATTTGGGCTCTAGAACCGACCATTCGGTCTCCGGCAGGCAATCAGTTAATAAGGTTGATAATGATGATGATGTTGATGATGACGACGACGATGACGGCGACGACGACGATGATGATGATGATGATAAAGAATTTAGAATGAGATCTATGGTATTATTTCAGTAAATCAGAAAAATTTATCTAACAATGAAATATCAGCTGCTACTACAATAAAAACATAGCTGCTTTGCACATACTAAACATTCCTTACCTTATTTTCAGCTCCATGCCTCTTTAAATCAGCTTCTTTCAATAACAGCATTTTCCACTTGATCAGTTTTGCCATCAATGGTGTTGGAATAGGTTCACCGTTTTCTAAGAATACTTTGGCGACTTCACATATTTCAGAGTATGGCGGTATCTCCTTGACTTTCTTAACTTTGGGATTACCAAGTTCACGAACCTTAAGTGAAGAAAAATCATAGATGAACAAAAAATGTAGGCAGAAGTAGAGGACTCTTTCTCACACATGAGGTGCTTTGGGTATATGGTGCTGGCCCCATACTTTTAGACCAATTAACATTTGATGGGTGATGTAGTCAATATCACGTCAGAGACCTTTACTTCCTAGGAAATTCCCTGCTACCCATTTTAGGCTGGGTCAACCTGGCCCAGACAATCTTTTAAAATTCCTGCATCTAGGAGAATTCAAATGAAACATATTATAGTCAGTAAAAAGAAAAGCATATATTTTTAATTGTGAAAAATTAGGTGCATATCCTTTATAAAACACTGTACTCAAGGGCAGCATTCACTGGCTGTTTGTGATTTGCTAGGCAATATTAGTTCAGTAGTTTGCCATTGCTTTCTGAGCAGCCAATGTCCCATGCCATAAAAACTGACGTTGAACTCTCGACTTACGACGGAGAAATATCTTTTTTTTTGCATTCCCTTCTTTGAAAACATGCGTAGTGCAAACACAAGCTACTTCTTCTGGTGCATTGGACTGATTATTTGCATGGGGACTAGCAATCCATATTATCAATGTCCCTTGTCTTCTTAAGTGAATCCACACTGACTTCAGATTGTACTGGTAATTTACATCCCCAAGTATGAGAAGTCAATTTTTCAGTCCAAACCCACCGGATAGGCATCAGCACATTGAATGTTCAAGAACAAGCACTCTTATTCATTCAGAGATGTTGACCTCTGATGGAGAATTATGAAACTGCACACCTCACTGTTCCCTAAACCTCAGAGGCAGCTCTATTTTCAAAACTTTCTTTTAAATATGTCCTTGTATGTTTGAAATGTTTAAATAACTATGTAAGGTTTAAGGAAGCGATGTTTCTCGGAATAACATCTAGAAAGGTACTGGGATCATATGCAGTGGGAGGAAAAACTTGATAAAACACCCAAGAATGTTCAAACTCCCTTGATCCATATTTGTGGATCAGACATCTAAATTTTCAAATAGGAGGTCGCATGTGCATGTTGCACACTTTAGAAATCCCTGGAGACTCTGGAAATGTAAAATGTAGGCCAATCCTAACACTTGCAATGTTTTCCTAGAGGCATCTTCACTGGTCTAAGTATTCCTCTTGGCACTGGGCTTGGGTCTGTTGACAATGAAATATTTCAAACTTGTTGGCGGAAACGTTACCAGGCCTAATCCCAACTAGTCTGTATATGCTATGCAGAATCATGACCTGGTTGCATTCTAATATGCCTCTCTGTGATGTGAAGTTCCAGTACCAGTCTGGAACACCCCACTGGTTTGTTTCTGTGCTTGGAGAAGGGAAAGAGAGTTCTGCAAGATATTTCCCATGCAGATGGTACTTTTGTCAGGGGAAGTCTCTACACCAACCTCTTTCCAACAGATGCAAGCCCTTTTCGAAGATCAGATAATCTGAACTCCAACACATAAGACTTAAGAACTCAAACTAATGTCTTCTAGAGTATTCACATCCAAAAGTCTCTACAACAACCTCATTTTGATAGATGCAACCATGGAGGCCATGGCAATAATAAAGGCAATTGCATGGTTGGAGACACAGATGTTCACACATGTATGTTTTCTCAGCAACTCCATAGGTATGCTAAGGATGATCGAGAAGGGCTGGGCAAGATGGCAATGGCTCTGAGGAGTTCAAGACTGATTAATATCTGTTTATCTTTGTGCCAGGGCACTTGGGTGCACAAGAGGAAATGAACGTGCAGATAGGCTCTAGGGAGCAGACAAGCAATGGACCAGGCTGACATCCTGAATGCTCTGAGGACAGGAAATTGCTCAAGGGATGGATAGGATTGTGCAACTTTGACCAGAGTCCTAGAAAAAATGGGGTCAAGTTAAACTAGAGGACCATGCGGGAAGCCAAAGAAGAGTAGTTAACCAATACAGAACTGGTGTCGTCAGTCTCTATAAGGTGAGGAAGATACTGAGGAGAGATTCTGAGTGTTTATGGACTAATAAATTTGATGTGCAATGAGAATGATCTGTTAACTAACTAACTAATAGATGCAGGACTCTCATCAGAGACAAGATGCTGTTTATCAGCCTATTTTCTTCAGCGTTCAGATTAAAATTAAGCTCATTAAGATTAATTTAAGATATTAATTACTGACATCTATGCAGAGTTGCTCCTTGGTGATCACAGAGAAAAGTTTTCTCACTCCTGTTTGAATGATAACATTCAGAGCTTCGATGTGCTTGAAGTCTTCAGGCTGTCGACCTACTATCCAGGCCACACACGGACTCCAAGTTTCCTTGAAAGGAAATTAAACAGTATTTGCCACTGCAACTATGTTTATGACATCTATATAATTAAGTTAGGAACATAAACTTCAAAGAGAATTTAAGAAAAATAATTAAGTTAAGCACAATAATTCTAAACAGAATAAATAGATTGAAAATATAAATCAATAACAAATATGAGAAACAGTAATGGACTGAATATTTGCTAATTTTCTTTTTCAGTAAGTGTCAGTTTCTGCCTCTGCCCCTCTGCCTCTGCCTCTCTCTCTCTCTCTCTCTCTCTCTCTCTCTCTCTCTCTCTCTCTCTCTCTCTCTCTCTCTCTCTCTCTCTCTCTCTCACACACACACACACACACACACACACACACACACATATGCATTCTTTATTCTGTTTTCAAAAAATGCCACGTTATTTGGACTGGCATAATGTTTTTGCTAACTTCAGTATAAATGTAGCTTGCATTTAGTTGATTCTATTTTCCTAGGTGTACTCACTAGTTGTAATCATGATGTGTGGCCACATAATTTTATTGCTGCATATTTTTAATACGTCTTGTATAATACTTTTAACATGATAATGCTTCTTTCTCTTTTTTAGTACTTTTAAAAAATTAAGTAAAATGCTAAAATTCAGTTAAAGTAGACATTGTAACAAGATTCTTCTTCTTCTTCTTCGTTCATCCGGAGTTTTTTTTCCGGATGTGATTGCGTTGTGCCTGTTTACAGCAGAGCTGCGTTCTTGCGCCGTTAGGCCGACACATCCGACTTCTGCAGGGTAACAAGATTCAATTTGGCAAGTCCCTAAGTCTCAAATAAAAACTCCGCCCTAGGCCCTAGACCAGAAACAGCACATATAAGTATATGATTTAGCCTGTTTCCCGTGTTTCCCTAAGTGATCATGTATGATTCATTGACAAAGTTTATCAGAGTTTAGGAATGTGTATGTATATCTACATTAATGGAAATCAGTTATTCATGTCAATGAGAATTATCTTTTAGAGGTGTTTTGTTATTTCATTACTTATTTTTCACAATATACATTAAATTCTTCAAATATGGTGAGCAATTAACATGTATTATGCATCATTATGTAACAGGTCCTTTGCAGAATGTCACTTTTATTACGGCCTGCTGAAAAGTATCTTGATCTCTTGCCATCTCTCTACCTCATCCATCCGCATGTCCAAGTGTCTGCAAATGTCTTGTGTCCAACTTCCTATCTCTCCTGCTTCATCCATCCGCATGTCCAAGGTGTCTGCAACATCTCTCCACCTCATCCATCCGCATGTCCAAGGTGTCTGCAATGTCTTGTGTCCAACTTCGTGCTGGTTGACCCCTGCCTCTTCTTCTTGAAACCATGCCTTCCATCATAGTTCTTTCCAAGCCACTGTGTCATTTAATATGGCCAAAGTATTTCAGTTTCCAAGACATGATACTGGTTGTGAGTCAGTTTACTCCAATGTTCAGATCTTGAAGAATGTTAGTATTTTTTTCCTTCTTGGTCCATGATATTCAAAGAACTTTTCTGTAACATTTACATTCAAAAGCCCCAATTTTCTTCTTAATGGTTCATCATTGACATCAGTATGTTGCCACAGGAAAGATACATGTTCCCAACAATTATATTTTAACTTGTTTGCTGGTGTTGTACCATAAGTTCTTAATACTGCATTTCTGAAGAAAGGCCAGATGTACACATAATCAGACTGATGCTGCTACTATTATTTTTGGACTCTTCACTGGATGTTGAAGAAAGGACGGAGCACATGTTGGAATGTCCCAAGTGTTGTTATATCGATTCTTGACTCAACTCTGCATTGCTATGGCAAACCTACATCTGACTTCTTGTGAACAGTTTCCATTGTTTTTTGACTATGGAACGAAGATATTCAAGTCTCTTATACCCCAGGAAGGTTAACCCGGTCAACAAATGCCCGCAGAAGTCGGATGTGTCGGCCTAACGGCGCAAGAACACAGCTCTGCTGTAAACAGGCACAACGCAATCACATCCGGAAAAAAAACTCCGGATGAACGAAGAAGAAGAAGAAGAAATCTCTTATACTAATGCTATTTTAAAATCTCATTTTCCATTTCAACAGTTTATGAGTTCTAAATTGTATACTCTACCTTCAAGCACACGTCTAAAAACAGTTTCTTATGACACAATATTTAAGAAAACACTTATTAATTTGATTATGTATTGTTGTCAGAAATAATGGGATATGTAGTTGCGAGGGTGCCGGTCTCCCTGGTCTAGGAGTTACACAACTTTTTCCATAATCCTGTATGCTCTCGTGAGTAGTGTATGTGCGTGAGAATTGGTAGCAGTTCTCGCCGCGTCTGTGACTTACGAGGCTTGTGAGCCAGTCGCTCAGAAAGCAATGGCAAACTACTGAGCATAATCTTGCCAAGAAATCAACAATCAGCTGAAAGATGCTGATGTTGACAGCGATGTCCTGTAAAGGATATGCAGAGCAGAAAAAAATTTGAAAAAAAATGTTGCTAGGGTGTCTGTCAACAAATAACAAAGTTACACTGATTCAAATATCAGGACACAAGATATAAATGTGAGGAGTCAGAATGTTTCTATTATTTATATCATTTACAAGCAAACATTGATTTTTTGATGTAGAATTGACATAGAGACTTTAAAGAAATATCGTTGGGTTTCATTTTTCAAGAATTATGTGAGTCTCATGTTTAAAATACAATATATAACAATTGTATTAAAGTACTTATATATAAACTATTCCCACTTGATGAGAGGTCACAACAATTAAGTCTAAAAATTCATAGAAGGAAGTCAAAAATAACGAGATTAATCCAAGCAAATAACATATCCCTTTGTGAAACCTCACTTCAAGAGACAGAACCATACACCTATCTGGGAAGCTCTGTAGACAAAAATTGTGGCTAATATAGAGATATTAAAATAGAATACAGGCTAGTAAGGCTTTCATAGCACTAGGATATTTGTGTAGTCAAAGAAAGTTTCAATTTAGCACCAAACTTGGAATTTTTAACTCCAATGTTAAATTTGTACTATTGTATTGGTCAGAAACATGGAGAAGAACTAAAAGAATTACAAACAAGCAACAAACATTCACTATTTGGTGCCTTCACAGTACACTGGGAATAAAATGGTATGACAGAGTCGACAATGTTGAGCTCATGGGGAGAACTAAACAAATTCCAGTAAATCAATAGGTGAGGAAGACACACTGGCGCTAGTTGGGACACACACTGAGAAAACCTGAGGACAGTATAAGCAGATACTCCCTTTTCTGGAACCCACAAGGCAAACAAAATAGTGGGAGACCTAAATACACATGGGGAAGAGAATTGCAGACAGAGATGAACAGTGCCAGGAGGACATGAAAGAAGCTGCAGGAGATAGCAAAAGAAAGGACGGCTTGGTGTGGCTTCGTTGAGGACCTAGACCGCAATGCGAGATGAAGGGCAGAAGAAGAAAGAGATTTAAATATTGGAAGCTGCAGTAGCACAATGACCAGCATGACTGACGGTTCAGTGTTCATGGGTTCAAATCTCCACTGAAGTGGGGATTTTTAAAACAAAACTGACCTAGCCTACCAGGTCACCTTGGTAGACTTATCAGGTTGTACATAATGCGTGATAGACTTGTATGCTTTCTTCTCCTCCCGCTTTAATTAGTTCAGGTATCTCATCACACACATCCAGGTGAGTTACCATTCTTCAGGTTCTTTATTGCCCATGCAATTTAATCTAATGAGGGTTCAGGTTCTGTCTCGTCTGTCATTGGTTCATGAAACTCATTCATATCCTCACTGACACTCATTAACATTTCATACATTCCACTGCAGTACTCAGTACTCAGTACTCCTGCCATCTTTCTAGACTAGAATTTACTGTCAGCTAGCCTAATGAATGCATTCAATGAATGCTACTTATTTCAAATAATATTTATAATCTATACTTACTTACCTCTTCGAAAGCGCAAGAAGTTAAATATTGATCACACCTCAATAGCCCGCCTGTTTCTCCACTTCTGGTTCGCTTAGCCATTTTTACTTTAAGACTAGCCTACTGTTAATTACAAGAAAGACCAGTGTTATCTGCCATTGCGACCATCGGCAGCCATATTGTTATTCCCGTTGCTATGTTTAGAGTTGCCAGAGTTTTACCATTGCATCATTAGCATTATGTGCCACGCCGACAAAACGTGGGAGGCAACGGTTCGATTCTCACGAGATCAACAGAGTGTCGAATCAGGTCTTTGAAAAAAAATATGTGCATTGTGTATAGTAATCTAATAAGGATTACGAGGTTTCTCAGTTATTTCCACCGGTTATCTATGGTTTAAGGAATGGCAAATTACTGAACGTAAGATTTTCAAGTAAATCACAAAAAGCCAATCAATACCAATAGAATTATAGATGCTAGGGTTGATTGCAACTTCCTGTAAGGGACACGGAGCTAGCTATTGATTATGATTTATATTTAACTCCTTGGTTTTAGCCTTTGTATAAAGAGCGTTGAGTTTAGTTATCTGGGTCAAGAACCGGCATCACAGCCCATGAGGCATTTCCACACGCGTTCCATCCTCATCGTCAAGAACCAGCGAAGAGCTCAGGTACTAATAGTATTAGTATCAGTGACCCTCTGGAATAATGGAATATGTTACCGTCTGGCCTTTCCTCAGAATACTGAGTGTCGGCCAGGTCCGCTGGTCACTACCTGCCACATTCTTCTTTTCAGGCAATGGTGGGGTATCTGTCCTTCCACACTATAAACATGATCCAACAGAGCCCTGACCACACCTGGCTTATCTTATACTTATACCATTGTCTCACCCAGTCTTGCAGATCCAGCCAATTTGTCCACCGGCCCGTTAGTAGTATAACATGTTTTTCTTTTTTGTCAAGTCGAATTTGGTGAAGCGCTACTAAATTTTTCCTTATATAAGATTAGTGCTCCTGACTCGATGACATCATAAATCGGATCCTCATTTATCGATTTAAAAAAAATACTTCTTAAGAGTTATATAGAGTCAATGTAGTTTTAGCAATGCCAATCAATGACACCTTTCAGTGTGAACTAAGCTTGAGTTCAAAGCGGGTCATTTGTGTTGAGTGTAAAATAGATTAAAGGAAGAGGTATCGATTTACCGATTTTTTGTCTTCTGTGGCCTTGACCAGTGGTGTGATTAGTTGGAGGTGAGGGGTTATGAAGTTCCAAACTGGCTGCTCCAGTTTATTGATTGTGTCTTCTGTGGACTTATAGAATGATAGAAATAGTGTTGACGTGAAAGATGGCGTATAGTTACTAGTATGTTTATGTGAGAAATCAGTGTCTCCCACATGGCCTTAGATTTTAGATAAACAAAACGGGACAATGAAAACATCATCATCATCATTTTCTTCTACAGCTCTCTCTCTCTCTCTCTCTCTCTCTCTCTCTCTCTCTCTCTCTCTCTCTCTCTCTCTCTCTCTCTCTCTCTCTCTCTCTCTCTCTCTCACCATTAGACGACTCTAAAAGAAAACAAACAAACTCTTCAGAAACGGGTATAATATTTAGCTTTATTAACACGAATATCAAAGGGTGAGAGGTGGTGTGGTTACACAATCATTGTGAACAATTCTTTTGATGTAAAAATATGATAGGGGATTGCTATGTTGGAGGTATGGTAAGCATTAATACAACCAAGGAAGCTACATAAACGCTGAGACTGGGTGGTCAAGAGAGACTGTCGGTAAGTAGTTCCTGCTTTCCGAGCTTTATTGATTTTTAACTTCTATGGTCACTTTCAGTGGTTTAGGGAGTTTTTGTTGTTGTTGTTTTTTTTTTTTTTTTTGGGGGGGGGGGGGGGGGAGAGATGTGGAGATATCGATGCATCGATTTTTTCTTTTCCCGTGAATAGTTGGTCTATTCTCTGTATTCTTGTCCAGTAGTGGGGGGAGGGGTGAGAGGTGATGGCATCACAAACTGGTACCTCCGATTTATTGATTTCTGTTCTTCTCTGATGTGAAAAATGGCCGCCTTGTGTTAGTATGTGAGAAACTAATTCCTTCCCCTACACCGCAAGCGTTGTAGGTTTCTTAGCAAAACTGGACAATGAAAACATCTTGATCATACTTCTTCCTGATTAAATATATGTGGTGTGATAATGATAAGAACAATGTTGTTTGAGTATCTTCTTTGTCTGAGGGTATTGTGTTGAGAAAGATTGCTCTGTAGATGTATATTTGTTTGATTGTTTTTTGCTTGCCTCCGTGTGCATGTATTAATTGTTTGATTATGTAGTGTTGGCGCGGTTGATGGGTACCCTACACTGTGGTCGGCTAAATGTCTGCTCCACCTAAACAACTGTTAACAACTAAATGTCACCCGCCTAAACAGCAGAAAAAAAATGCATCTGTCGTTTGAAAACATGCTGGACGACCGCCTCAAGTCACATACCGCAGCTAAGCAGGATGCGAAAACAGATTGGAGAGCCCTAAAGGGCATAATTTACAACACGGCTATGGAAATCCTAGGTCCGGCCTCTCCAGACCCCCCCCCCCCCCCCCTCCCGAAAGCATAAAGACTGGTTTGATGAAAGTTCTGAAGACATCAACCAATTGCTAGCAGAGAAACATCTTCTCTTCAAGGCACATTTGAACGACGCGAAGTCAACATAAAAATAGATGCCTTCAATAACATTCGGAGAGTAATGCTAGCATAAACTTCGGCACATGCGGTACTCCTGGCTGAGCAACAAAGCTGATGAAATTCAAGGCTTTGCTGACAGACATGATATGAAAAACTTCTACGACTCACTGAAAGAGGTCTACGATCCTCCATCACCAGGCATAGTTCCCCTCCCCAGTGCAGACAGGGGAACATCGGTCACCGATAAGAAAGAAATCCTTCAACGCTGGGCAGAGCATCTCAGCAACATCTTAAATGCAACTTCCTTCTTTGATGATTAAATCATCAACTGCCTTCCTCAAGTTTCCATTAATGATACACTTGATGACTTGCCAACCACAGTGGAACTAAACAAACCATCAAGCAACTTTCTAGTGGAAAGGCGCCTGGTCCTGACTCCATCCCAGCAGAGATATAAAAGTAGGTGGGCCGGTCCTAATATATAGCAGCTTCACCAAGTCTTTACAAACATATGGGTGAACGAGGCCATGTCACAAGATTTCAAGGACGCGTCAATAGTCCACCTTTACAAACGTAAAGGAAACCGCCAATCATGTGACAACCACCGAGGCATCTCCTTGCTCTCAATCGCAGGGAAGATACTCGACAGAATTCTTCTCAATCGCCTCAGGTCCCATCTCGATCAAGGTCTCTTCCTAAGAGTCAGTGTGACTTCAGAAAAGAACGAGGAACTGTTGAAATGATTTTCGCTGCAAGCTTGCAGCTGCAAGATAAATGTCAGGAACAGAACACTGAAAGGTTTTCCACTTTCATTGACCTTACAAAGGCTTTTGTTACAGTCAGCAGAGAAGGACTGTGAAAGATTATGGCGAAATATGGCTGTCTACAAAAGTTTGTCCAAATAGTGAGGCTATTTCATGATGGTATGCAGGCAAGAGTTCTGGAAAATGGTAAATTGTCTGACTGAGCCCTTTCCTGTCACCAATGGAGTGAAGCAAGGATGTGTCCTTGTCAGAAGTCGGGGTGCGCCACAGCCTAGATGAAAGTATTATTCACTGGCGAGCAACCCCAAATAGTCAGAAACTGACTAGGGACAAAATCTATATGGCTGAATTATAGATTAAGCCCTGAATTTCCAACATACAGCTCCAAATGACTCGTAACAAAATTGAAATGAACTGTGCTGAATATTCGCCAAGGAGTAGGTACGAAGAAGTTTAGCTGAGATAGATTTTTAAGGCTAAATTTAAGAGTAATTGACAACTATCCGAGTACAGGTTTATCTCCCTGACTGTTTCCTTCCTTGGTGTCTAAGTGAACCCCCACCAATGTGACACACACACACACAACACGTATGCACAATTGGAATTAAAAATATAACACTGAACTATGAGATGAAACAAACTACACTCACTTTAATTACTAATCATATTAGACATCTGATGTTTTTCAAGATGGTGATGATGAAATCATATAACATATTGATAGTGATGACAAACATTATATAACTTCAATGTTACTTGTCAACTATCTGGATCTGTGGTCCAGATCCCCTCTCTCCAGTAGAAACAAAACAGCTTGCTGGTATTCTGACGCCTGTCAGTCCTGGCACTACCTAGTCGTCTCTAGTCCTGGAGATCTATACATGGGTTCTCTTATTGAGAGTTAGGAAGAAAGTCAAGAATGTGTTATATCTAGTTCTACATCAGTACAATCCTAATTAATACATATATACTAGCACACACATATACAATGACTAGTCTGGCCAAGTTTATCTTCCAGCTCTACTGCGTTCACCATCCTCCTTCTCCCTCCATATCTCTGTCCTACTGCCTTAGCCGGGGACGGCTTTTCAATTGTCTCACATGCGTGTAATTATTACATTTCTGCTGTCCCATGTCCATGTCACTAATACAGACATTCTGGGTCGTACAGCCGCTCCGTCCAAAGTTGGTTTAGCAGCTCACAGGGTCGTTAATGGTATTGTAATAGTACCTGATCATCCGGGCTTACAGGCCGTGACCAGTACCTGTGCCAGGCTTCCGTGAATTACCGTCCACCATACAAAACAAACACACAAAACTTAAAATCTTCAACTCTTGTGTGATTCCAGTGTTAACGTATGGATGTGAAAGTTGGAAATCATCGGTAGCTTTAGATAAAAAATTAGACAATTTTGAGAACAAATGTCTTAGAAGACTTCTAAACATCCACTGGACAGACTTCAGAACCAATTCGCAAATAAGACAAGAGACTAAGCAAGATACAGTATCCAATTTCATAAGAAGACGCCGTTGGAACTACATCGGCCATGTACTGAGAATGGACAAGTCAAGACTCCCCTACCAAGTCCTCATATGGTCACCAGTAGGGAAAAGAAAACGGGGAAGACCAAGAGAGACCCTGCGTAGAACCATCATTAGAGAGGGCTCATTCAATGGCCAAGTAAATATCCAAGATCTACAACAGGTAGCAGCGAACCGCCAAGCATGGAGAGACAGGACTTCTGCCCTATGCGCCGCCTTAGGCTCAAGAGGAAAGACTAACTAACTAACTAACTAATACAATGAAAAAGTTAAGCACCCTATAACAATTGTGGGTAATGTCTGTACCATTACACCTCTGTTTCCAATGCAATCGATAGGCAAGGTGTCAATGCGCGCACAATAGCATAACACTTCACATTGGTAGGTTTGCATATGACAAATCAATATATCAAACATCCAATACACATAAAATATATTAATTAAACTAGACATATTATGATACTTTAACATAATAGCATAATGCATTAGTTAGTTTGTATGTATACGAAATGAGACGTATATACACAACAAGAATAGGTACGAAGCATAGTCCTAGCATCGTATATTCATATGAAGTTACAAATACATACATCCAACATATACTTAAACATTAGGCATATGAAAGTATTCCTAATACACAGTATGAAATTCAAACAAGTTGTAGTAACATAATTATCTACAACGACTGAGAAACTAATAGTGTCCATAGAATAACAGACATCTAACGTGATAAATGAAAGTCAAAAGTCTGCCTCACCAAAAAGTATCTACTTGTAAAGAATAACCCTTTTAGCAATATGATATTGTACACAGAACTGAAGAATGAATAGTTCACAGATCAGCAACAAGAGAAACTGATGGGCTAACTGAACAAGCCTACCACTTGCCGACAGAAAGTCAGTCTCCTAAAAGACTTAGATAGTTGCTAAGAAATAACTTTCCTAGTGAAGTCCAGCAACATCAGAATCATACATATGCCTACAAACATTGAGCTGGCTGCCTTACCTGTTCTGAAGTCAAACATTTCTGACTTGTAACTGACAAGCCTAGTCTATTTAACTCAGTATCCCAAATGCCATTAACATTCCTCCAGTCCTGCTCTAATTGCCTTATCAGATCTGTTTCACACATTCCTACAGGGCAGACACATTATCTCCCAGTCTGTCCAGTCATAAATTCTTTCTGAACCACTAACCATCACCATAGCGTCACACCTGGGCGATTTTGAGTTGCCAGCCCCAGATCAGTTTCACAGTCTGCCCTCCAGTGGGGTGTAATTATCAGTTTGACATGTAACACCTTTAAGCTGGACTGGCTGGTTTACAACCCTAGTCCGACTGTCTGTGTGATTTCATTCTGGGTTATTGCAATTCCCACAGTCCTGTTTTAGTAGCCAGCAGCCATCTGTTCTGACACTTCACAGTTGAATGGGTTCCTTTTGCTACAACATTTTATGCCTCTATGTGTGCAGGCCTGATTGTTCTTCTTCCATTTTTCCTTTATTGTTCTTTATTATAAAGAATTGCATTTGTTCTTCTGTAACTTTCTGTAACTCTACATGGTCCATCAAAAGTGAACCTAAAATTGTTCTGGGATGTAAAGGCTGCTTTCACGACAGTCTTGTCACCAACACTGTTCAGCCTCATGTTTTCAGCTATGCTGACGAATGCCTTCGAGAACAATGACATTGGAATAGACATCAACTACCGCATGGATGGAAAGGTGTTCAATCTCAGAAGACTGAAAGCCAAATCCAAAACTAACAGTGACATCGTCAGAGAAATGCTGTTTGCTGATGATTGCGCTCTATATGCCAACTCAGAGGCAGACATGCAACACAATGTTTCAGCTTTCTCACATGCCTGTGCAAACTTTGGGCTCAATACCAACTTGGAGAAGATTGTAGTTATGTACCAGCCAGCGCCAGTGAATAATCACACCGTGTCGAATATAAAGGTGTACAGTCATAGACTAAGTGTTGTGGACAAATTCCCTATTTTGGCAGCACTGTGTCACAAGCTGCCACAATTGATGACGAAGTTATTGTAAGAATCTCGAAGGCCAGCGCGGCCTTTGGCAGACTGCAAGAATTTATGGGACAGAAATGAAATAAGTCTGCATACAAAGCTGAATGTCTATAAAGCAGTTGTATTATCCACATTACTATATGCTTGTGAAACAAGCGACATTCTGGGAAATTAAACCACTTCCACACGATCTGCCTTATGAAGCTATTGAAGATTAAATGGCAAGACAAGATCCTAGACATTGAAGTTCTTGACTGTCCATTGCTCCTAAAAGATCTGGAATGAAACGAACGGGGATGGGTAGCATCTACGTCTACACATCTCAAAACACATATGGATATACATTCATATAAACATACATTCAAGTCATAATATATGATGGTATGAAGATATATGATGGCATGTTACATAAACATATATCAGTTCTAAATAAATAAATATATATGTATATATTCATCAAACCATTTAGAACATTTATAACTCAAAACATACATCTTCACATCTATCTACTGAATTGATGTGTTTCCCGTATAAGTTCACCTCACTTACGCTCTCCCTTTCTAATTCATTCATTCCGTCTTGTCGGAAGGGCTGGTCACACAGTCCCTGTCGAACATTAAAATGCCTTCCCTGAATATGTCTGTAATGTTGAATGTCCTAAGTCATGTCTGTCCTCATGCAGACATCATGCAGACAAGGTGAACTGGTACCATTCATCCAACGAAGTGGTTTCACAACAATCTTGGTAGGCATTCAGATTGTTGGTCCAAATAATCAACGTTAATTTGGACGCTATCAAGAGACGGATAGCTCTCAGGAATTTCTCCTAAGTAGTCAGTCTCCAATGTGTTAACCTCATACAGGATGAATCTAAATGTATCTCCTGTACAGGAATAAGCCACACGCTCATGTAACTCCGATAACTCAGACAACCAAGTAGTGAATGAAAGAAGAAGATAAAGTTCACAGTGTAATAGTAAATCTAGAAACTGGAACACTGAGTAACACAGAAAATTCACCAGTGTAAATTTTGGGAGAATATGCAGAACAAGAAAACTACACAGGCTCAGACTAGCAGAGAAACGTATCAGAGTAACAATAATGTGGTATTACCTGAGTTTAGCTAGGAAATCATGTCACACGACTTTGTATTGAAGTAACAAAACGAGAGAGTAATCTCTCACCAGAAATTAAAATTCCGGCTTCCCTGGTACGCTATTGTGAATGCATCTGAAGTCTTGCTGGACATGCTTGTAGTTTTATTCTCTTCATCCCTGACGTGGTTTTTGTCTTCCTGCTCCCAGTTTCCACGTGAGCTAATTAGCTATGTCCCATATTCATTAAACCCGCCTATTTTATTTCATGTAGGAAGAGTTACCGGGATGGATTAAGTCTCAAATTCTTTTCATCCCTCCTCCTTTCCTGTGGATGGTAGTGTCATCTGTTCATCAAATTGACTGATGTTCCGCCACATGTCTGAAACAATGCTTCGGCCCATGCAACAGATGTTGCGTCATACTACATTCCAATCTGCTGTTAACACTAGCCTTCCCAGCTGCTGGCAAAAAATGTGTCAGCCATGTGTTCTTTCTTTGCCGCCGTATTGCAGTGAGGTGTTAGGTGTCTGGTCCTATACTCTCCCTTGTTGTGGCAATTACAGACGTTGTCCCGGCTCCGCAAAGTCTGGACTTTAGATAGGTGTTAGGCCTGCATTATATTGCCGTCTTTAGATCCAACGGGTTTTTCCCTGAGTGGCACCACCATTTATCGATGCAGTGTTAAGTCTTGCTGTGGGCAAGGGGAGAGGGCTAGCGTTTCTTGCGAGGAAACCCAAGAGTTTATGTCAGCCCAGATTTCACACTTTTCTTCTTTCTCTTTCCTTCTGCTGAAAACAATCAGAGTTTTCAACCTTTGATAGCGCCGCCGACTGGTGCCGTGGTGTCTGGGTTTTACGTTTAATCTCGACATCAAAGCTAGACCTAGCATTACAGAAATGTTGGGGCGTGGGGTCAAAATGTATTTGTCTCTTGTTTTCAATCCTGTTGCATTTCTATCATTTTCTGGTGGACATTTATTCTTTTACAGAACGATAGAAAAATTCTTGTGCTGTCACATAGCTCCCCAGTTTAAGTAGGTTCAGCAATGAAGCCTATAACAGAGCCTCGGCAGCATTCAAGAATGTATTTAAGCGCTATCCATTCCAGAACTGTCTCCAAATCTGGGTTCCCAATATTCCTTGTGGCAGTGGGTTGTCCTATAAGTCCAAAGAGACATTCCATGTCCATTCTCCCAGGATAAATCTTGCAAATCTTTCCTCCTGGTTTTATGTTGGATATCCGTGCTATTGCTCGGTAATATCCTGTCCTCTGGAGGTTTTACTTTTTCCCAGCCGGGAAATTGCAAAATGCATAACAAGATTCTTCTGCGCCGCAGAGAGACTGTTATTGTCCACTCTATTTCTGGCCCTTGTCCTATAAGTAGAGGAAGTGCCATCAGTGTTTTCTTTAAAAAATTGGTCGCAGTAATGTTGCTCCATTTTCTTTTCCTCCGTCGGCCAAAGATAATAATAAGATCCTTCAATCTCCTCCTTTTGGCAGGAAATTTGCTAAACATCATAATGTTATGATGTGCATTCAACTCATACTTGCTTCTTTCTTGGTAGGGCGTCCGTTTACTCCCTCCTGATTTAAGAGTTTTCTTCCCTCGATAATTCTTTATCCAGGTGAGTTCCTCTTCAACAGAGTTCCATTATGAATCTGTGTTTGAAAGTATTAGGCTAGTAGAAGTTGTCCAGCTTTGAGAAATCCTGTGGTTCCCCAAGAACTGTGAATTTATATCACTCCTTGTAGAAGTATACATGAACAGCTGTTCTACACATCCAACATTGGTTGAAGTGAAAGGTAAACAAGATCCTGAGTGTTGAGTATACCAACCGCTCCTGGCTTGTTCCGCTGCAGAGTCCATCAACTGTGATCCCTTGTTAGCTTCAGCTGTGTTGATGATAGGTATTACCATAATCTTGTCCAAAGAAGTATTTTCTTCCTTGTTGTTGGCAGACATGTTTACCGTCCCTGAATCAGAGTCCGTAGTACCACTTACATGAATGCTTTCTTTATCTTGAATTTCCTTTTTGAAAGACTCCAAGATACTGACATCGTAAGAATTCTCCTCCGTGTCTTGGTTTTCCTCCATGGCCGGACTCTCTTGTGCCAAGTCCAACTGAGGTATTCTCTCCCTGGTCTGGTTTTCTTGTGCGAAATCCAGTGGAAGTGAATGTTGTGGGGTGTCATTTTCAATGGCATCTCCCACCTGAGTTAACTAATTCATACTGATAATTATTTCATCTTGCGTGGCCACACCGTGAGAAACAATGGAATCCTGTTTTACACCCATTCCAGTCTCAGCTGAATTCATTTCCACTCCTAGTTCCTCTGAACCGAAGGGATTAAGATAATCGGGTAATGTCTCGCCTTCGATCTCTTTAATAGTTTTCCTCAGGTCCTCCTCCTCCTGGATTTTTCTCCTGTGGGTAGTCTTAGGAAGCTCTTGAGATTGCTGGGTTGCCAAGCCAGCTAATCCGCTTTCATTGCGGTGTAAACATTTTTCACGTGTGTGACTGTTTATTGTACTCTTGGTATATGTTTTGCTATTCCGTTTCTTTTTCGGAATTGAGGAGGGAAGCATCTGCCTTTCTGTGCCCAAGTTTTTGTTTTTCTGAGCCATGGGGATTTGCAAAGGAATGCATGCCTCTTCTTTGTGACGGTCAGCTTTCCCGCTTTCTATCAGAGTTTGGGCTTGAGTGATTGGCTTTTCCTCGGCCGAGCTGGTAGATTCCTCCACGTTCAGTATCTCAATTTGCTTCTTCTTCTTCATCTCATCTTCTTCAGCTTCGTGACGCATATCTGCTTCTAATTCTGCAAGTCTTTTCATCATCTGTTCATCCTCTTTGTCCCACCATTCCATTTTATCTCTAATAAATAGTTCTTGCTTCTCTCCTATTAAGCCGAGCCTTATGCCCCATCCTCTAGCGGAATCTAAGAAATCCATGATCTCTTCTCAGCTTAAACTCAGGCAAGTAATTATAGTATTATCCTACACAGAGCTAGTCAGATTTATACTAGAGCAGGATGGTGACAAGAGGAACTGACACTGCTATGAGAATGATAGTAGTGAATTTGAGTGAGAAAGTTGATGCAAAGCAGTCCGCCATACACTGAAGTAATTATGCATTATCAAATTATTCATGATTAGATCAAATGATAAAGCATGTAATCAAAAAATCATCAAGTACATCATCAATAAACTAATTAATATCACTAATTAATGTGATTATTAATTCTACAGTGGTGAATGATGTAAATTAACTCATATGATATTATCCATTATTAACTTTTTAACAAGTTATTTAAATTCTACAAACTTCCATAGAAACAAATTCCTAAGTTAATACTTAGCAAATGTAATGGGTGAAGAATGAAAGAATGGTTTATGAAAATCAATAGTCTAAAATTTATTCTCTGATCCTATCATGGGCGAGAAGTCCTAATATGTCAACATCTTGCCTACAATCGAGCAAGCTAATACGTTAGAAATAAATGATAACTAACTGATGCTGCTAGGAATGTAAGTGAGAATGACTTAGGTTCTATCCCCGGGCAAGACCAGAATAATAACAGACTAACAGATTTGAAATAGGTTCGTTCCTTGTGAGTGAACCAAAGTTTTCTAGGGTTTACGCCCGGATTCTATCGCGGACGAGCAGACCAATATGTCATCAATTGGGCTGAAATTAGCTCCCGTTTGGCAACCACTCAGCCACATTCGTTTTCTCCTACTGGGGTTTAGTTATGGGTGCAGTTTGAGATCCCTTACCTCTGTCAGATGGGTCTAATTACCACCCCAGATCCCAGAGAGAAAACATGGAACTAATGTCTTTTATGCTGATTTCAGACACCGTCCCTGATACCCAAGAAAACAGCCAAGAAGTGGCTCGTTGAAGAAAAAAATATAGATTTTGCTGTTCTTGGTATCACCAGAAGTGAGAAAGGAGGAGTTAAGATATGCAAATTAATCTGGTTACTTATGGCTGCATAGGCAAGGTACCTCCCTGACATAAATTCCTACTTCTGGACAATATGTGCGAACCCCCACTAAATGTTCTCCCAATGTTTGTACATATTTAAACTACACAAACATTTATCGACATTTAGAATTTATACGGACAAGCTGAGTTTAAAATACAACAACTGTGTTTATTATTGCTATTGATGATCATATGATGATGATGATGATTATACAATGGTATACGTAACTTAAGAGGTCACATAGGTCATGCTTCCCCCAGTGAGACGCAGTTCACTGTCAGATTGAAGGAATCCAAAGTGGTCCCTTCACTAGGCTCAGTCACTTCCTGATATGAGTTGACTGTCCATTGCTCCTAAGAGATTTGGAATGAAAAGAACGGAGATGGGTAGTATCTACGTCTACACACCTCAAAACACATATGGATATACATTCATATAAACATACATTCAAGTCATAATATATGATGGTATGATGATATATGATGGCATATTACATAAACATATATCAGTTCTAAATAAATAAATATATATGTTCAGACAATTTGTGCCAGAAAAAAAATCAGGACTTTACAGACTTTGTCAATACGGTGTAACACCTATTCAACAAATGGCTGGTATTAGCAGAAGTTGGAGGCAATTTTAATTGGTTAGTGGACCTGATGCTACGAGACAAGATATTATCGGCATGTAATACAGACTTAGTGGCTTTCTTTCAAGGACGTAAACCAAAGGATATAGACACTAATGTCCCAAGTTAGGGCAAAATTACATGACCGCACATCCGAACAGTTCTATTGGCAGGCAAAGTGATTAGGAAATAGTCTGTGCAGCTTATACTAAACAGGATCAGAATCCAGTTAACAGACCAAGATTGAAGAGTGTGGACTCAGCGCATAGGTACGAACAACAGGGACCGCACAACAATGGGTTCCGTAGCAACGAGTTCAGCAAGTCAGGACGATACCCATACCACAAAGGGAATCTTAAGAGACGTCAGAATTTCTATTCTGGTTGTTTTAATTGCGGCAGCTGGAAGCATAAGGCAGCACAGTGTGATGTACAACCATCCTGTGGGCCAGCGAATAACAGGAAATAGGAGATTATCTGTTTCAAATGGGGCAAAAAAGGCCATGTCAGCTATATCATTGTACGTTGGGGGAAACTGAGCACTGAAATGCAGCGCATGTGATTGAGACACTCAACAATGAGAGTTGTGATGAGTGTAAGCCGTTGCTCGACACAACCAGTAATCCTATCTTGATATGTGGACACCCATTCCCGGCGATATCATCGGTACACTTAGGAAGGAGTCTGAAGCTGCACCATGGATTTGTCAATGATAGTCCAGCTCTAACCCTCAGGGATTCCGGATGTACGACCATAGGAGTAAGAAAAAGTTTGGTCAATCCCTCGGACTACATAGGAAAAACGGTCAAGTGCATAACGTTTAATGGGACAGTAGAATTGTACCCATTAGCCGAGATCACAGTGACAACACCATATATCACAGGAAGAGTGACAGCGTGTTTCCTGGACTCCCCAGTGGCAGACCTGATCATTGGGTATGTATCAATAGTTAGAGAATTACAGAACAGGAAATTGATAAATGGTACCAAAATATATGGCGCGTGAGAAGCAACGCGGTTGTGACTAGAAACCAAACAAGATTAGATACTGTAGCTGAGAAAGAGATGACACGTGAGATCGATAATGAGAAGGAGACCGGGGATAGCACAACTGAGCAGGAGGGAACTGATCTCAAACAGAGCTTTAGCGACTGTCAGAGACAAGATACTACGCTGAACAAATGTTTCCAATGGTGTGGTCAGTTAGAACAGAAGCAATCAAAGAAGGGTAGATGGTGCTTTGAAATGAAAAATAATATTCTCACTCGCCGCTTTTCAGATGATAAGACGACATGTAGACAAGTAGTGGTACCCTCAGCATATAGAGAACTGATTATGAGGACAGCGCATGACATCCCATTCGCAGGGCACATGGGAATAGCGCGTACACAACATAGAGTACTATCCCAGTTTTATTGGTCAGGGTTTAGCAAAGATATAAAGCTATATTGCAGATCATGTACGATTTGTCAGAAAATGTATCCAAAAGGGAAGACGGCAAAAGCACCGGTACAAGCGACAGACTTGAAAGTCAGGCCATTTCAAAAAGTAGCCATCGACATCATTGGCCCATTAGCAGTGATGTCTAACAGGGGTCATAGGTATATCTTGACCATGATTGATTTTTGCACCAGATGGCCAGAAGCCGTACCGTTAAAACACATTACGACAGAAGCCGTAGCTGAAGCATTGTTAGCATTATTTTCAAGGCTAGGTTTCCCTAATGAAGTGTTATCAGACAATGGTCGACAATTTACCTCTCAGATGATGCGAGAAGTGAACAGACTGTTGAACATTACACAGGTTTTTACATCAGTTTATCACCCAATGAGCAACGGAATCTGCGAAAAAATGAACGGATCCCTGAAGCAGATGTTAGCTAAAGTCACTGCAGAGCAACCAAGTGAGTGGGATAAGTACTTACCAGCGATTCTGTTCGCATATAGAGAAGTACCACAAGAAAGCACTGGCTTCTCACCATTTGAATTGTTGTATGGGGCAAACCCAAGAGGCCCCATGACCATATTGAAAGACTTGCTTACAGGGCAGAGTAATGATAGGAATACGATTTCTTCGTATGGCTTAGTCGTGAATATTAGAGACCGAGTTATTTCGGCATGCCAGAATGCACGTGATGCTTTACAAATGTCGGGGGCTAGGTATAGACACTATGCTAATAGAAAGTCAAAGATGATCTCTTTCCAAGATAACGAGGAAGTGTTACTTCTTCTGCCAGAAATATCTAATAAGTTGTTAGTGACCTGGCAAGGACCGTTCAGAATTGTCAACAGAGTGTCAGATGTGGACTATATGGTGAATGTGAAAGGGAATCACAAAGTGTATCATGTTAATATGCTAAGACTGTTCGTCCCGCGACCAGAAGCCTTACAGCCAGTGACAGAGTCAATTATTGAAGGGGAGGCAAGTCAGACAGCGTGCTCCGTTGTCATTGACGAAGAGGCCTCATGCGACAATGACGTTCAGATGCATTTGCCAATCGTTGCACTGAGACAGACAGAAACATGGAAAGAGGTGTCCATTAATGACAGCCTGAAACCTAGTGATAAAACAAGACTAGTCAAGCTGTTAGAGCAATACTCAGATGTCCTGACGGATGTACCAGGGAAGACAGACTTGATGACACATGACATCAAGCTAACAGAGGACCAACCAATTAGAGTGAAACCATATCCTATCCCACATCATTACAGAGCAGCGGTAGACAGTGAGATAACAGAGTTACTGAAAATGGGGATCATTTCCAGATCAGACTCCCCATACTCGTTCCCCATGGTAGTCATTAGGAAGAAGGACAATAATCTACGATTGTGTATAGATTTCAGGAGGCTGAACACTACTATCGTAGATCGGGAGCCTATGGTCAGTACTGATGATTTACTAACGCAAATATCATCTGCAAAGTATTTTAGCAAGTTGGATCTGGCAAAAGGGTACTGGCAAATACCCATGAGCGAAACAGCCAAACCACTAACAGCGTTTGCCACTCCACAGGGTTTATTCCAGTGGAACTACATGCCGTTCGGGTTAGTTAATTCACCAGCAACGTTCGTTAGGATGATGAGGACACTGTTACAGGGAGGCAAGGACATTATCAATTATATAGACGACATTTGTCTTTTTAGTAAAAACATGGAGGATCATGTTTCAGGATTAGAGTCCTTATTTGAGAGTCTGAGACAACATAACCTGACTGTTAAGCCATCCAAAGTCCAGCTGGATACGAGGAAATAAGCTTTCTTGGACATGTGATTGGTAGTGGCGTACTGAAACCGGAAGACACAAATGTGAAAAAGATTCTGGATATCCAAATACCTAAAACGAAGAAGCAAGTTAGGAGCTTACTCGGGTTAGCAAACTTCTATAACAAGTTTATAAAAAACTTTTCATCCATCACGTCAGTGTTGTCTGCTTTGACAGAATTGACAGAGTATGGGCGAGAACATAACACTAACAAACAAACAAACCAGACTAAGTGAGGGGGAGTCCTCTTGGTCCTATTCTAGCGGACATCTTCATGGCACACTTAGAAGAAAAGAGATCCTCAGACATCAACAACTTGGCCTTTTACCGGCGTTATGTGGACGATATACTAATCATCACCACAGACGAGCTACAAGCAACATCGTTTCAGGCCACAATGAACAAGACGCATAAAAACATCTCTCTATCTATGGAACACGAACACAACGAAGCGTTACCGTTCCTAGATATTCTAATGAGACGTAGAGCAGACGGCACAATTCAAAGATCGGTGTATCGCAAAGAAACATGGACTGGCCAATACCTAAATTTTCAGAGCTTCACACCTGTCCAGTACAAACGGGGCTTAGTACGGACCTTGTTTGACCGTGCTAGAAAGATATGCACCCAGGACACACTGACAGAGGAATTTGAAACTCTGAAGAATGTCTTAAACCTGAATGGGTACTCCACAGGATTTATAAAGCGCCATTGCCAACAGCCCAAACCCAAAGCAGACGTAACTACAGTCCCTAAACTCAAGGTATTCATCCAGCTAACCTTTCGAGGGGATGACGTAATGCAACGTCTACAAGACCGGCTTACTACAGCAGTAGGTCAAACATTCTGTGCGGCAACTCCAGTCATTAGATGTAAAACCGTACCCATTCCTACACCAACAGTCAAAGAGCCTGTTCCTCTGTACGCCACAAACAATTGTATTTACCAATTCACATGTAGATGCCAGGCCGTTTACATTGGCCGAACGGAGAGACAGCTTAACAAACGGGTGTTAGAACACATACCTCAATGGGTCAACAAGATACAACACACAGGAGATGATAGCCACGAGGAGCCGACACACCGGAAGCTCCCGGCGTCTTCAATCGGCAAGGCACATTGTTGCCAGTCGCCATGTTGTGTCCAGAGAGACTGCATTTCGCGTGTTGTTTAGAACACAGAATACTCGCTTGTTAAAATTTGCAGAAGCAATTATGATCTATCAACGCAAGCCAGAATTGTGTAAACAGAAAGACATGTTAGTCAGCTTAAAATTACCGTGGTAGACAATCGACATTACTGTGCGAAATTGTGTATATTTCAACTTGAAGGATTTATCTAGTTAATTTCACGTAAGTTGTGTGAGTTCTGCAGTATGTACCTGACGAGATGCAGCGAAATATGCCAGGCAATAAATCGTGCAATCTATTGTTTGTGTCTTCGTTATTCAAACAAACAAACATTTAAAAAAAAAACACGCATGACACCTTGTAAATACACACTTTGTTGTGTAGATTTATAAAAAAAAGCTATCAGTGTGAATGAGGATACCTGGCGGGTGAAAGAGTTTTTCTATTAAATGGTTTTGTTTGGGCTGCATGGGACCCAATGATTACCCAAACATGAATATGCTTGCTTGCTTGTGTTCGTTGGCTTGAGCTCCAACGCGAAGTCCTGTATGTCGGATGAAGGCATCCTGTTGTCCAACACCAGTGTGATGTCATACAGGACCTGAGTTTTGCGTGAGTATCCGTTGTCCCATGTCTGGCTTATTGGTGTGCAAACTGGTGGTACCTCGCCGTACAGGCAGACACTCTCCGACTTCGGAGGAAAAACATGAATATAAATATAATGTTGTCACATGTATATGAATGTAGGCTATATGTTTGTATTTGCAAATGTAGAATGACACTGGTTTTATGCAGAATAAACGTTTAATAATTTAAAAAAAGGTGGTGCTCCCAGGTTGAGGCCCTTTCATTTGCACTTCGGTTGGGTTGACGCCTGCGATCACCCCAAATGTGGGTGACTCGAGTGCGTAATGTTTCGTAAGGGGGACTGCGTTCGCGCTATCCCCTCAGCATGACAGGACAAAAATTATGAATTTTAGGTTTCTATTATGTCATACACGCAGATTTTATTTCACACGTGTCCAGTCCGCAAGGAAACTTGAAGAGAGAGAGAGAGAGAGAGAGAGAGAGAGAGAGAGAGAGAGAGAGAGAGTATCCGTAAAAGAAAGGGGGCATAATATTTACTTCACTGTTAATAAGGGAGATGACTCCTCAGAATATGTTTTGGGAAATTTCATTTGATATTACGCTGTTGAATAACTCACACTGGAATCTGATACTTAAATGCTATCATGAAAGATCTAATATAAAGATTATAAGTGGTGACGTAATTTGTTTTCTTATTATGTATATTTTAGATTAAGTATAATGCAATGTGAAAACAGTATAAAACACCTGCACGACCTTGAGAGATATTTGCCATTTGGCAGTATAATTTGTTACTCTGGTTTCTCTTCACAACGAATAAATCTTTCGCCTTTAAATGGCAAAAAGTACTAAACTTGGCAAGTTATCTAGAGGAGGATCATTTTTTTGATAATTAATTACGGCCATTTTAAATTGTTACTTCTTTCTGAACGAAAATTTACAGCTAATATTCACTGAATGGACTAACATTAATTTCGCTGTGTGAAATTGTGTATTATTTCCGGATTTAGTGGTGATATTCGTTGTTGTTTTGATTTTCTGGACATTTCCCCGGAATTATTACCTGAAACAACACATTTTTCAATATGTATTCGAAGATCACTGATGTCGGGATCTCGATAAATGACTACGATGTCCAGCTACTCCACCAGTCCGGAACGATAGTGTGTTCCATAACTGGTCCCGGGGCGGCTGCTAAAGCAACACCCGCACTTATTATGAGCGCCCTAACTGGTCCAGGAGGTGTACCTTTTGGGGGAGTCGTGGACCTGCATAGGTTCGAAATTCCCACTAGGTGGTACTTTCACCTGTCAGCAGAGGCTCAGAAAGCCGTGTATGACAAGATACACGGCAAAAAACTTTCGCTACCAAGTCTAGGGATAGACATATCACTACAACATCTAGACAAAGAAAGGGACAGGCTGACCATCCACTGGCTACCTGTCACGATTGCTCCTCAAGGAGTTAAAAAACTGGTGCATAGTATTACAGGAGACGACAAGGCTGAGGTCTTTAGGATAAAGAATGGAGCTGGCAAGTGGGGAGCGCTCTGCAACCCAACAAAGGAAGTTCCCCACTACATACGGATCTACACTCCCGGTATAACGAACAATAACCACAGAGTGTTGATCACGATGCCGGGGAGAAAGACCGATTGCCCAGCTTGTGGCCAAAACAACCACTGGGCAAATAAATGCCCGAGTCGACGACATTCGACGACACCAATAGCAGCAACAATAAGGGTTCAAAGCCAAGAAGATTTCCCACCGCTCGAAAGAGAAACCTCTCCACAGGGAGAGATCGAACTGACACAAACCTTCAACAGTCAAATCAACACACAAGAAAATAACACACAAGAAATTAATACACAAGACATAAATCCAAGGAATGAAGACTCTGACGGTTTTCAAGTCGTCAGCAAACCAAAGAAGAGAACATGGGCTAACAGAAGACCGCAGTCAAAACACAGCGACGACACAGAAACAGATGATTTATCACTGCCAAAGAAAGAAAAAGTCAAAAACACTATAGGCAAGACAAAAGAAACTGAACAAGAACAACAAGAGGAGACACAAGTACAAGACGAAGACGACACATACAGCATACCAGACACTCTTTTCGTAGACACAGACACAAGTGATAAGAACGAGGAACAAGACGATCCTCCCACACAAACCCTTGACGCTACAGACCTGCTCGCCTAAATGTACTCAACAAGGATAATAATTTTGCGTGTGATTCTATACACTTATTATATCTCATTCATTTGATTTTACTTAAATTATAATGACTAGTGATTTAGTTATTATTACTTTAAACATTTGTGGTATACGTACAAAATTACAACATATTATCACACTAATAAACAAACACAAACCAGATTTTCTACTACTACAAGAAACAAATATATGTTCAAAAACATTCGCACAACATATCACCACACAGCTAGGCCTCAGACATTCATGCTTTAGTTTAGGCACACACAAAATTGGGTCAGGAACAGCTATTCTGCAGACATCAGACAGGTGGGACATAATTAAAACACACACGGATAACCATGGACGAATCTCCATAATACAGGTAGAAAACACTATACAAGCATACACCATAGTGAACATACATGCACCACCAAATTACAATCACCAACCAAACTTTTACCAAGAATTAGACACCTTACTTATACAAACATACAGAGGGCAAAATATTATCCTTGCAGGGGATTTCAATTTTGTACTCTCAGATTTGGATATCGTAGGGGCAGGCAAAGCAGGAATCAAGACACAATTAAGGAGAAATGACAGAAGTGGAATACATCAACTGGATATACTAAAGAATACCCTAGACACACACAATCTAATAGACGCTTTCCGATACAGACACCCTAATAACATTGCAACAACACACAAAAATAGGGCTTACAATAGATCAGCCAGATTAGATAGAGTATACTCACCTTCAACACACCAAATAATACACACAAAACATCTACAAGAGACATTACAATACACAGATCACAAAGCAGTACTAACACATATCACTACAGACACTACAAACACAAGGCCATCAAAAAGAACATCACATTGGAAGTTCAATAACTCCTTACTCCAACATACAGGTTATGTACAACATGTGACACAACTTATTCTAACATACACTAATAGTACACCCACGGACAACATAACACAAATTTGGGATTTACTAAAGAATACAATACGTTATAGAACACAACAGTTAGCATCCATCATACATAAAGACAGACTACAACAAGAACATATCATACAGACAGCAATACAACTCACAAAACAGACTGACAGGAATGCATCACACCTAAACACACTAGAATCACAATTAGAACAACACCAGCAACACACACTCCGCGGTGCACTCCTTCGAACTAAACTTACTAACATATCAGAAGAAAGTCCCAATAGACAGCACCTTGCATTAGAGCAAAACATTCAACGCAACAGACAAATAGGAGCAATAACAGACATGCAAGGAAACACACAAACAGAGACAGTACATATACTAGAAACATTCCAACAGTACTACACTGACCTATATACAGCAGAACCCGCCAACACACAAACACAAAATAGATTCCTAAAATACACAAAAAAATTGTCAGACACAGATAAAGACACACTAGACACAGAGCTTACATTAGCCGACATAACACATGCACTCAATCAAATGCAAAAAGACAAAACACCAGGACCAGATGGACTCACAGTAGAATTCTACCAACACTTCTTTCCTATCCTAGGCAATTTCCTTCTAAAAGTCTACCAAGAAGCTTTTCATAAACAAGAACTCCCAAACACTTGCAACATGTCATATATAACACTCATACCTAAAGACAACACAGACAAAACACAGCTGAAAAACTATAGACCCATCTCCTTATTAAACACAGACTACAAAATTCTAGCAAAATCACTTGCAAACAAAATTAAAAATTTCATGCCATCACTCATCCACCCAGACCAACAGTGCAGTATTCAACACAGAAATATACACCAACATACACACTTCATTAGGGATTTCATTACATACACCCACCAGAAAGACTGTCAATCCTCTCTCTTATCTTTAGACCAGGAGAAGGCCTTTGACAGAATCTCACACTCATACTTACACAAAACACTAGCACACTGCAACATAGGACAGTACTATAGACAGTGGATAGAAATATTGTATAAAAATCCTGAAAGTAAGGTACTGGTGAATCATTCACTCACTGGCAGTTTCAAAATCAATAGATCTGTCAGACAAGGGTGTCCACTATCACCAGTCCTATATGTACTCACACTAGAACCACTCTTAGAAGCAATTAGACAGGACACTAACATTAAAGGTACATTTATACAAGGGTCTGGAGAGCGGAAATTAATTGCTTATGCAGATGACACCGTTTTCTTCCCTACAACCAACACTTCCATAACGAACATACTTCACACCTTCAGACAGTTTGGTGAAGGAAGTGGGGCCAAAATAAACATACAGAAGTCTAAAATAATGGGTCTGGGGAAGTGGAAGAATAAAGCAGATTTCCCCCCGGATCTAACAGTCACAGATAACATGAAGATTTATGGGATCACTTTTCCATCCAATCCCAGAAAAACACACACAGGAACATGGCAATCACTGACAAAACAAATTATAGACACACTACATAGGTTCAAATACAAGACATCAACAATTTTTATACGAAGCACTATTGTTAACACCTTCATCTTTCCTAAAATACTATATTTAGCCACAGTGTTAGACCCACCAAAACAAACAATCACAGACATAAACAAACACATCAGGAAATTCATCTTTAAAAACACAATCCACAGTATTAAGCACAGGACTTTAATACAAGAGAAGACTAGAGGGGGAATCCAATTACAGGACCTTAACACAAAAATACAAGCATTAAGAATCAACCACATAGGACGCATCATCAATCATCCAGATCAACACTCGCTAGCATTATACTATATTGCAATTAGATTACACAGAATTAAGAAAATAGACAAAACAACACCGCACTATTACGGCACACTACCGCACTTCTACAGAACATGTATGCAAGCAATTCAAGGTAATGAACACTTAATACAACAGACAACCAAGCAGATATACACATATTTAGTACAACAACAAGCCCCACCACTACACCTGAGAATCAAAAGAGGATACAAATATCACATGAAAGACTACAGTTGCACCTTCACTAATTTACACAACAAACATATCACATCAAAATCCAAAGAAATAACATACAGGCTAATTTATAATATGACCCCGACAACTGAGAGGGCCGCACAAACATTCAAGCAAATAGCCCCATGCAAATTATGTAGACAAAATATTCAGGAAACAGAGGATCATCTCTTCTATGAATGCCCAGCAATCACAGCCACTAAGATTGCACTGCAACAATTAATAGAAACACACACAAACAAGAAAACTGACGCTTATAAGGCCATTTTTTTAAATACAATACCCACATCGACAAAAGACAAACACACTAAACTTCTTGTTGCACTGGCGGAGTATAGAAACGTAATATGGTCGAGTAGAAACTCGGCCACACACAATCACCAAACAATACAACCACACACACTAGCAAAGATTTTTCAACAAAAAATCGCCCAGCTATTCGCAGATTAATAAACAAGAGCCACTCCCATCAAATTTCACACTACATAACATACATGTTCAAACACACTCTCACAGTATATTTCTATACTCCGCATGTGTACCACTAAGCCCAATCATTGAGGAACAAAGCGCCAAATAACTGAATAAATGTCTTTTCTTTGTTACTGAGTCCTGTAGCCCAATCTAGACAGAACAATGGGACGGTGGCCTTTGTGAGTCAGTGGTCTTGTCGACCGAAGTTTGACCTCGGTCTGAACAGCTCTCTCTCTCTCTCTCTCTCTCTCTCTCTCTCTCTCTCTCTCTCTCTCTCTCTCTCTCTCTCTCCCTCTATATCGCTCTCTCTCTTTCTCCCCCCCCACCCCAAACATGAATGACTATACGCTGTATTCGCAATGTAAAAGCCTGTTTTTGTACATAATGAATGGGATATTTATGTATACGCTGAATTCGCAATGGACAACTTAACAAATTCCAATCTGTTTACGCGCGCTCTCTCTTTATCCCTCCCCCTCCTCTCCCCCTCCCCAACTCCCTCTCTCTCCCTCCCTCCGTGTTGACCGCGTTCCTGGTATCAACCCACCCCACCACAAGCAAATCCTGGGCACTTGCGATTAAGTCGAGGGCTGTCATTCAGCAATAATATTGAATCCACTTACAGGAAGTAAGCTTGCATGAGACTGCCTGCAGTGTAAAACGTGGGGCGGCTTTTGCCGTTTCGACCTTGACACCAACATTTCCTTTAATGTATATATCTTCGGTGTGGAAGAGAACGCGTGCTGTGTGTGGAAGGTTTTATAAGCGTGTGAGAAAGATGGGTTTAGAATGAACGAGCGGAAGGAATCATCACCACACCATAGTCGTTGTTGTCTCCGTCATTATCATCACCATTATCACCACCATTACCATCACCACTATCATCATCATTATCATCACCATTATCATCACTATTACCATCAATCACGTTAGAATGGGATGACTGAAAGCGTACGTCATTATCATAACTGTATATGTATGTTTTTGTTTCATTAACGCATATGACATAACACTAACAAACGGCAACGCTCTGTAATATACACAAACAAAGAAACACGCATTGCACCTTGTAAATATACATTGCTTTGTATAAAATAAACGTAATTAAAAAAAAAAAAAAAAAAATTTAAAGATACATCTTCCAAGATACATCTTGGAAAATGTGATCATTATCAAAACAAATCCTACCATTGTGTTTTATTAACATTAGCATTGCTGTCATCACCCTTAGTAGTTTTTATTCCTTGTCATTATTATTATAAGATGTATTTCATGTAAACACCATTCCTAAGGTAATCAATTTAGCACATAAAATCACATGTTAAAACTATTATTTATTATCATTGAGTCTATCACTAGTCTCAGCACTGTTGTTATTCCTTGTCACTATGATATTTATTTATGTATTTGGTTGTTACTTTGCATTATTATCATTGTAATCACTATTAATATATATGGCTTTGTAAACGCGTATACAAACACATCCCCCTCTCCCACCCTTTTGATACTGTGATTGTTGTCTCTGCTGCCACCCTCACCGTTTTGTTTCAGTTCTGCACCGCCATGTTTATCATCACCGAGGGTGATGGTACTTGGTAGGAGTTTTTGAGCTGACAGGAGAGCGGGGCGGCAGGGGAAAAATAACAGCTCGATACCATCATGCTTTGGATTTAAAATATTTCCTTACAACAATGTCAATGGAGAAATGTTTAAATGTATAAATATTTGTAATTTTTGCGCATATGTCACCTACACGCCCACATGCAACGCTCTGTAAAAACACGCACACAAATACTGAACACACAGTACGCATGTAACAACACAAACAATACAAATGCAACAACTACCCCTCCTGCATTGTAAACTAGGATACTCCTTGACAACCCCCCCCCTCCCCCCCACCCTTTCGAAAATGTTTGGTTTTGATGCTGCTGCTGCCTTCACCGGTCGGTTCTAACAAGTTTTACTGCCATTTTCCTCATTACCAAGTGGTGATGATGGTATTGGTGGGGTTGGAGCTGACAGGTGAACGGCGGCAGAGGGAAAATAACGGTATACTACCGTCTTGTTGTTTGTTTGTACTCGTTTTTTCGTTACCCCCCATTTCAAATGTAAAAAGGTTGAAACAATGTTGTAAAAATTTGCGCATATGTCACCTACACTTCCACATGCAACGCTCTGTAACAACACGAACAATACAAATGCAAATGTTTCTTAACACTCAATAAAAGTTTAAAAAAAAAAAAAAAAAAAATTTAAAGATACATCTTACACAACAAACATATCACATCAAAATCCAAAGAAATAACATACAGGCTAATTTATAATATGACCCCGACAACTGAGAGAGCCGCACAAACATTCAAGCAAATAGCCCCATGCAAATTATGTAGACAAAATATTCAGGAAACAGAGGATCATCTCTTCTATGAATGCCCAGCAATCACAGCCACTAAGATTGCACTGCAACAATTAATAGAAACACACACAAACAAGAAAACTGACGCTTATAAGTCCATTTTTTTAAATACAATACCCACAGCCACAAAAGACAAACACACTAAACTTCTTGTTGCACTGGCGGAGTATAGAAACGTAATATGGTCGAGTAGAAACTCGGCCACACACAATCACCAAACAATACAACCACACACACTAGCAAAGATTTTTCAACAAAAAATCGCCCAGCTATTCGCAGATTAATAAACAAGAGCCACTCCCATCAAATTTCACACTACATAACATACATGTTCAAACACACTCTCACAGTATATTTCTATACTCCGCATGTGTACCACTAAGCCCAATCATTGAGGAACAAAGCGCCAAATAACTGAATAAATGTCCTTTCTTTGTTACTGAGTCCTGGAGCCCAATCTAGACAGAACAATGGGACGGTGGCCTTTGTGAGTCAGTGGTCTTGTCGACCGAAGTTTGACCTCGGTCTGAACAGCTCTCTCTCTCCCCCCCCTCTCTCTCTCTCTCTCTCTCTCTCTCTCTCTCTCTCTCTCTCTCTCTCTCTCTCTCTCTCTCTCTCTTTCTCCCCCCCCCCCCCCCCACCCCAAACATGAATGACTATACGCTGTATTCGCAATGTAAAAGCCTGTTTTTGTACATAATAAATGGGATATTTATGTATACGCTGAATTCGCAATGGACAACTTAACAAATTCCAATCTGTTTACGCGCGCTCTCTCGTTATCCCTCCCCCTCCTCTCCCCCTCCCCAACTCCCTCTCTCTCCCTCCCTCCGTGTTGACCGCGTTCCTGGTCTCAACCCACCCCACCACAAGCAAATCCTGGGCACTTCGCGATTAAGTCGAGGGCTGTCATTCAGCAATAATATTGAATTCCACTTACAGGAAGTAAGCTTGCATGAGACTGCCTGCAGTGTAAAACGTGGGGCGGCTTTTGCCGTTTCGACCTTGACACCAACATTTCCTTTAATGTATATATCTTCGGTGTGGAAGAGAACGCGTGCTGTGTGTTGAAGGTTTATAAGCGTGTGAGAAAGATGGGTTTAGAATGAACGAGCGGAAGGAATCATCACCACACCATAGTCGTTGTTGTCTCCGTCATTATTATCACCATTATCATCACCATTACCATCACCACTATCATCATCATTATCATCACCATTATCATCACTATTACCATCAATCACGTTAGAATGGGATGACTGAAAGCGTACGCCATTATCATAACTGTATATGTATGTTTTTGTTTTCATTAACGCATATGACATAACACTAACAAACGGCAACGCTCTGTAATATACACAAACAAAGAAACACGCATTGCACCTTGTAAATATACATTGCTTTGTATAAAATAAACGTATTAAAAAAAAAAAAAAAAAAAAAAATTTAAAGATACATAAGCCTTCATGATTCACAGTGGTGACCCTCTCAATGATTACGTCGACACTGCAGTCAGACATGTCTTGCTCAGACAAGGTGTACTCGGTATCAAAGTGAAAATTATGCTCCCATGGGATCCATCTGGCAAGATTGGACCCCGTCGTCCACTGCCAGATCATGTGAGCATTGTGGAGCCTAAAGATGAGGCCCCCCCCCCAGCACAGCCCTACAGTGAGGCCAAGAGTAGCAAGCCAGCAGAACCTGTCGCACAAGTGCTTGGACCTCTGCCCTCTTAGAGGTTTGAGTTCCAGCTTGAGCAGTAATGTAATTCTGCCCGGGTCTACTACTGTGAAATAAATAAGAAAATTTGTAAAAAAAAAAAAAAAAAATTAAAGATACATATCGCTTCGCGCCGGGATGTTCATTCTTGGTCCCTTGGCTAAGATCAGACGCATTTGCTGCCCCCCGCAGTAGTGCGCCTGGTCTGGTCAGGGGCCGGGTGATCCACACACACAAAAAAAAACCTCACATAAGCATCACTTTAAATGTGGGCCCGGTGGACCACTGTGGGCAATAGCTCACAGTGGGACTAAGGGTCCACGCCAAAAACAGGGGGAAGCGGGGAACCAGCTTGTCTGGGATGACCGCCAAACCCACAAAAAAAAAAAAGCGGTTAAAAAAAATTTTTTTACTAAAGATTTCCGTGGAGAGGAGCAATATAATGAGTCTAAAGACTATTTTTCAGACCCTACACCGTAGGGTATATTGAAATAAATGTTACGAATGGTTTCTTCTTCTTCTTCAGCGTTCCGACCCATTGGGGTTCTTTTCTGCAGATACAATCCGTCTCCATTCATCTCTCTGGTGGACCTTCTCTTGCCAGTTGTTGATTCAAACGAATGGTTTGAAATGACTTAATCTCTGATCCGTAAATTATATACCGCGTATAAACAAACATTGAAATCTGCTGTACAATCTCCAGAACAAAATTTGTGTTTGTTGGGTGGACATAATGATAAGGTTATACATACCACCAAAAGAAAAGAATGATCAAATCAGTCAGAAGGCCACCAAACCTTACTCAAGACGACTACCACGTTATGGACAGACCAGAACAGGTCATTCTTCTGCGCCTCAGAACAGGACACAATAGATTACGCAACCACATGTATACAAAATTCAAGATTGGTGACTCAGCCATGTGCACATGTGGTTTGGCGTCGCAGACAGCAGAGCACATACTCCAGGATTGCCCAAACTACAACATATCCAGGCGGACCTTCTGGCCTAGAGAGACAACAGTGGGAGATAAACTCTATGGACCGCTGAATGAACTAAAAAAGACTGTTAGATTCATACAAGAGACAACATTGCAGTTATAAACATAATTTAGGCGAACGAAAGAAGAAGAAGATAAGGTTATATGCTAAATCTCATCATTTTCCCTCAGTTGGTTACTGAGATATGGAATTTTATATTGGGGCAGAAAAAAGTAAACAGACTATAACAATACGACACCGAGTAAGAAATGCTGTTAGCAGACAGACTGTGGGACATTTACTGAAAGGCACGTGGTTTGGCCATGTCGTTAGAATGCAACACCAACAACTACCATCACTGGCCTTACATCAAAGATCATCTGCGACGAGATCAAGAGAACTTCCAAGAAGAAAATGGATTGACGACATCAAAGACATTGTACAATCACACGAAATGAATTGACACTATTCAGTGCCGCCCACTGGGCGCTGGAACGCAAATTATTCCTCCCCACGCCGCTTGACGGCAGAAGTGGAAGATGGTGATGATGATGATAATAAATAATAATATAACTTATGATTGATTGATTGATTTAGGAACCGACATCACACCATTCGGGGTATTCCCATAAGCGCTCCACCCCCATCCTCAGCAGCCAGCGAAGAGTTCCAACACTAATAGTACCAGTAGCAATCTGATTATATGTCTGTCTCGCCTTTCCTCTGAGCGTCTTCGTCGGCCAGATCCCCTCGTCACACCTCGCTGCCTCATTCTTTCCAGACCATGGTAATCCATTTGCTCCTCCGAGATGTGCACGTGCTCCCACAAGGCCGCAACCATGTCTGCTTTGTCACGCATCAATACTCCACCAAGTTTTGCTGAGCCAGCCAATCTATCCGCCTGTTCATTCCCCAGGACACCAGCATGCCCCGGAGAAAAGATCCAGACGATGCTGCAATATAACTTATAAGCAACACCCGTGTTATAAAATTATCAAAGAACAGAGAGAGTTGAAGAGTGACGATCATCCATGTACCCTGTATCAGGTGCCTAAAGCTTAAGAGAGTTGCCACTTTTTCTTGACCAAAAGTATCTAGAAACGGCCCAAACAACATCCATAAATATCTAGATTTCGTTGTAAAGTATCTAGGAAAAATATCCAGATTGAGAAAGTAAGAAATTACATATGTATTGATGTGACTGCCGCTCTCCCTGGCGAAAAGTTTACGGCTATCGCCGTAATCCCGTATATTCTCGTGAGTAACGCAGCTGCGCCCGAACCGACAGCGGTTCGAGCCGCGCTGGTAACTTACAGGGGTATGTGAGCCGGTCGCTCAGAAAGCAATGGCAAACTACTGAGCGTAATCTTGCCTTGTACATCAACAGCAGCTGAAAAATTCTGATGTTGACTGCACCATCCTGTAAGGGATATGCAAACATTAAAAATAAAATTGATGTGACTTACCTATAGAATCATGTCCTCATCTTCACTGATGCCTGTCTCACAAGATGCACTTAGCTTGGATGATGAAGTTGAAGCTTCAGATTCAAAATGACTCTATGCTTTAGCTGTTCCAATTTCTTTTATTACACGATCAGGGAGCTGATAAGTTGAACAGCATTTTCCTGCTCTCATCAGGCCAAATCTTATTGTCAAGATAGCATTTAAGAGATCAAGTTTCATCCTATTTCTTAGTTTACATTTTGTATAATTCACAGTACTGAAAACTCTTTCCGCATCAGCATTTGAATGGGGTAGTATCATGGCAGACATCGCACATTCAAAGAGCTCACAGAATGGACTGTTACCTGAGACATCTTTAAATTGTCTTACTTCACTCCAAAAAGCTTCAGTTTCTGTTTTGTTTGTCCAGTCAACAAAATTTATTTTTGTTAACTAATATTCTGCTTCCGCCACACTATTATCAGTAGCCCCTAAAAATTTAATAACTTGACAATATTTAGGTATGTCCTTTACTGGCTGAGGTATGTTGTTAATAGAAAAGAGTGAAATATTTTTCAATACATCTAAATTTTCAGGAAGTCTCTGCTTCAGTTGATCGAATAATGAGACAAGAAAATCTTGACAGCGCTTTCTTAAGTTGTTCTCTTCATTTTCTGTTAACAGTCCTTTTGTTTTTAAACCATCAATTTTTGATTCGATTTGGTATCCCAGGTATGGCTTGGGAGCCAAATAGCTCTCTATAGTGCAAGTGAACAAGTCAGCTTTACAAGTTGGCAATATAAGTCTTTTACCAATTGAGTGAAATAGCAAAGTGAGGTCGTCAAGTAATTTAACTTTATCAACATTTTGAGATTCAAATAGTTTATTAACTTTTTGCACTTCACTTAAAATGGGTTGTGAAAAGAGAAGGAATGCCAAATTTTTTTTCATCACTGTACATTCCATATAGTATTTCAGCTGTGTAGCACTTTTCACTTTGTCTTGTTATTTCGAAGTGTGTCTTCAACTCCAACCATCGGTTCACAATTACTTCAACAGCTGGTTGAATTGATAACCATCTAGTTTTGCAATATGACAGAATTTTCAGTGGTGAGGAACTATCATTTAATGCTTTATATAAATTATTATATTGCTGTTGTCTGACAGATGATTTGGAGAACCAGTTATGTGTTTCAGCAATAAGGAATTCCAGATTCCTTGGTAAACATTCTAACTGATGAGGCATGTGATAATGCTAGCTGCAAGGAATGACACGCACATTTTATGAGGATTAAAGATGGGATATTTTCCTTCAATTTTGCATACACGCTATGGTTGATACCGACCATTATCGATGCATTATCGTTTACAATTGCAGCCAAATTCTTTAAGTTTAAATGTTTACTGACCAAAAGTTTCTTCAGTGCCCTTATGCGCCCTTTTACTCATTACCGGGGGGGGGGGGGGGGGTTGCCAGATTGTTGAGCGTTGACCTAAGTCAGTTCAAAGTTTAAATAATGGCAGTTACCATAATTTACGCGCGTCCAGACCAAACATAAAATGGGTAAATGACACCAAAAGAAAAGTAAAATCTAGACAGTATTCAAAATATCCGACTCCAAATGAAAAGTATCTAGTATTGCATCCAGCATCCAAACGTCAGAAAACGGTATCCAGACACCGGCAAAAACCTCTAGATCTGGATATAAAATATCTAGAATGGCAACTATGAGCTTAAGCTTTCAAACCAAATTGAAACATTGACTGCTCCCTGGAGTTCAGCTCCCGGTGTAAAGCAGTCAGGACGGAGTCAAGCTGTAACTTCCTGTCAAGTAATAACAATCATGGCGGTCTGCACATGGAAACTTATGCATAAGGTTATCTTAGGAAGGTCTGTTACGAATCAAGGTTATGGCCTTATGCGGAACATTTCATCGCATCAGCTCTTTATTGATAAGTTTGGTGATCCTCGCTTAGTTTTGAGAAGTCAAAATGTTGACCTTCCACCATTAGAACCAAAGCAAGTGCTTGTGAAGATGATGATGTCCCCCATAAATCCTTCTGATATTAACATGATAGAAGGGACATATTTCGTACAGCCACACCTTCCATCAGTCATGGGTAATGAAGGTGTTGGCACGATAGTTGAATTTGGATCGGACGTTAAAGGCTTACGTCCTGGTGATTGGGTTATTCCCGAAGACACAGCATGGGGTACCTGGCAGACCTACAAGATTGCCAATGATGAAAATGTAATCAAGCTACCAAATGATATTCCTGTGTTATCAGCAGCAACGATTTCCGTGAATCCATGTACTGCATATCGAATGCTCAAAGACTATGTTAATCTTAAAGCAGGTGATGTCATTATACAGAATGGCTCGAATAGTGGAGTTGGCATCAGTGTGATTCAACTGGCAAAAGAGTGGAAAGTAACAACAATAAATGTTGTGAGGGAAAGACCAGACCTCGACACATTAAAACAGTCTTTACAAAATCTTGGTGCCGATATTGTTGTTACTGAGGAATTTTTGCGTACTCCACAAATGAAAGACCTTTTGAAGTCTTTACCCAGTAGACCTAAGTTAGCCTTTAATTGTGTCGGAGGAAATTCTGCAACTGAGTTGCTTCGTCACTTAGATCAAGGTGGTGTTATGGTTACTTATGGGGGTATGTCCAAGCGACCAGTGACAGTTCCAACAGGGGCCCTTATCTTTAAAGAAATTAAGCTTTTTGGCTATTGGAACACCAGTTGGAATAGACAGCATATACATGATTTGGGTCGATTTGAGATGCTATCAGATATTTGCCAGCTTATCAAGGCTAATAAATTTGTTTCTCCACAATGTGAATTCTTCACTCTTGATAAATATAAAGCTGCCATTGAAAGGGCTACTGATGGGTATAGAAGTGGCAAAATTGTGTTTCAGATAGAGTGATAGATTTATACTGATAATAGAATGTTATCAAGAAATGATAAAATAATCAGAAATAAGTGGATGTTAAATGAGCAGTAAAACAATTAAGCACATTTTACCTAGCCTGTCTCTTTACATCTTTGTAGTTGAATAGACAGGAGACTTGCCTTTAACACCTTTAATTTAATGAAAAGGTTGTTTTCTTTCATTATTATATTATGTTGGTTTAATAGAAAAGCCATTGTACTGTTGCAGGTAGCATTAATTTACTAATACTGATTTGAGCTTCAGTCCTTAATAGTGATGAAATTGAATGTTTCCTACAATCTCTGGAGTTGATCCAGCTTTGTGAAGTTGAATGTTCCCCACCATCTCTCGGGTTGACCCAGCTTTGTGAAGTTGAATGTTTCTCAAACATCTGCAGGGTTAACTCAGCTTTGTGGCAATTCCTTTTCCTTTTATAATCTCGTTTTGAAAGATTAAAATGGAACTTTCTGCAAGAATCTGCAGCTCAGTATGTTAATTGTTCCTGTAGTTTATCTACTCAAGAATGTCTGTTGAATTTCATTATCCATGTCTTAAAAATACAGATACGTGTATTTAAGCAGATAATGTATGTGGGCAGATATGTACAGATGACTGCTGATAAGACACTTCTCTGAATGCTATCAGTATTGTGGAGATTTTTTTAAATATATCAACATCTGAAGCTTGTTGCAGTTATGTAACCTAGCCACAATAACTAGCCAGGCCAAGACATTTGGTTTATATCAACATCTGAAGCTTGTTGCAGTTATGTAACCTAGCCACAATAACTAGCCAGGCCAAGACATTTGGTTTATCCTTCTTGTTTTCATATTTATGCTGTCTGAAGAGTTCTCGTAATGAACATACCTGTTGACTGGAGTTCTTAAGTAGCTCTATACAACTTTTAACTTAATTTTGAATTGCCAATACAACTTTTAACTTAATTTTGAATTGCCAATACAACATTTAACTTAATTTTGAATTACCATCTTTCTTAGCTAGCTTTACAAAGGACGGTCCTGCAGAACATGTTCAGCAGTTTGTCTGTTTAATCCACATGTGTGCAGTGGTGAAGCATAGTGTAGATGTATTGAATTTGTTATGTTCTGTCCCAAGGCAGTAAAAAGTGGTCAGTCCCAGTTGGTCAAGAGTGGTAGTAGTTGTTTGGTTTCTTAGATTTGTTTTGTAGAATTTATTGATATATCATTTACCTGTTTTCTGTTCAGTAGGAGAGTTGCCACAGTACCACAGTGGCTAGCATGCTTGCCTGCTTGTCTGGTGGTAATGTGTTTGAATCCCTATCGAGGCCAGAATGTTTTTCATTGACATGGGTTTCCAGGTCGATTCAACCTAAAATGGGTTGCCTGAGAACTAAAGATGGCCGACGTGATATAGACCACATCACCTAACCGAATGCCGATTGCTCGAAAAATCTGGGGCAAGTATCATGTACCAAATAACACTTCATGGTGTGAGAAAGGATCCTTTACTTTTTACTTATTCTAGTAGGTTTGATATTTTCAAACCTGCCTCTTGCTTGTCTCTATTAACTTTACTATTCTGGCATGAGCCACTGTGACAATGGATAGTTCGCTTACTTAGAATGACAGTGATCTGAGTTCAGTTTGCAACAATCGCAGGATTATTTTTTCCAGCTATTTTGACTATGGATTGACTCAATATCATAATATAGGTACTGGATAATTTCAGCATTTTCTGGGAATTGTCTTGAAAAGGGGGTGTCAAGGAAACACTCCATTATGCCATGGCATAGCCTAGAATATTGTGAAGGCCTAACACTTCACACCCCAAAGTCAGATATGGCTGTAGGACATGATAGCATATCTCAATACGCTTAGTTTTTTTGCCTTTATGCTAATGAGACACATCCCAAGAAATCCTTAGTTCTTGAACTCAACAAAATAAAGTATTGACAATGCATTAATCTGTTATTGTTTTATTGCTTTTTCTATATTGATTTTACTATATAATGTCGTTGGTGTGTGTGAACGATAGCTATTTGTTTTTATGGTTTACTTTCACTTATACATTTGGTAATTTTAGGTTAATTTGCAATATCTGATCTACGTTCTGTGCACCATACCATTTAATCTTTTCTGCATTGATTCTGTATACATGTTATTAGCCACATTATATTTCCAATGACAATGAAAAACCAATGAACAAGTTCTTCAAGAAATCAAATGAAGATCGTAAACTGATTAGAGACATTAGATGTAGACAGTCAAAATTTGTTGGGCATGTTATGAGAAGAAATGAATTGGAGAACTTGGTGACAACTGGCAATATCGAAGGGAAGAGACCAAGGGGAAGACCAAGAATTAAATACCTGGATGACTTGGCCACTGTGGCATGGTTGAGACAGAAACACGGAGCTGATCCACGACTCTGGAGATCGAGTGAGATGGCAGAACATGACCGCCCAATGCATATCGACATGGCACATAATGAATGAATGAATATTTCCAATTCACTATTGTTTGAAGAAGTATTGTGATTCAAACACTAAAACATTTGTATAGTGTGTATATTAGACTGTGCAAGCTCAGCTGTTTCTGTATTTTATTTAAAATTGTATAGTGTATATTTACTTACTTTAAATTAATTTATTGTATTTTTACTCTTTTGTTGTTTGATTGTATATTTGCATCGATCAGTAATTCAATAAGAGACAGTTTATTTTTGGGGGCCACATCATCAGAAGAGAAAAACTGAACTGACAACTGGACAGATTTGGGGAAAGAGAGATAAAGGAAGGCAGAGAGAAAAGATTCTTGACAACCTTTTGTCATGACACAGAAAGAAAGGTGTTAACACACAAATTGATACATGCTGTTATAGATAACAAGGTGTGAAGCAGCAAGTTATTTGGCAAGACTCTTGATGATGATGAATCCTTATTGTTGGATACAAAATGTGTATTTATTTTTAGATGAACAATTGATCTGAATCCGTATAGTTCATTATTAACACATTTTAGAATGTACATATAAATAGTTTTCGACTTCCAGTTTCATCCTGATACGATGATTGTGTTGTGTCCACTTACATCATCGCTGCAATGTTTGTGCCTTCCAGCTGACATATAAGAATATTGGACTGAGTTTGCCTTCCTGCAGTTGCAATATTTATTTTTTATTTGTTCAATCAGGGTCAGCCATGAATCATAAAAGGAAGTACCTAATAATTTCACGATTTTTCTGGGAATTTGTTTAGGAAGGGAAATGAACATCCCACCTATTTCCGAAACCTAGAATGTGTGAGGACCTAACATTTTACCAGTCTGGTAGTATCTGCTGTGAGGCTACTTTTACTCTTTGAAACACTATCTCAGTGACAGAGGGAAGTTTTCTTGCCTGTTGACTATTGTCTGAAACAGAGACAATTGTTAAGGTGATTGCTGAGATGAGTTCAGAACACTTGTTGTATTCTTGTTCTTATTTCACTTACAAAGTTGTGATATATTGAATACTCTTCAACTTATGAAATACTTATATCACTTGTTTATTGCTGTTCCTTACTTCTAGTGCATACAAGTTTACACATTATAAAAGTTAATGAAATTGTTTTCCATTTCTTCTTGCATTGGTCAAATATTTTATTTGTTATTTGTCTTATGTATATTTAGAGCAGAGGTGCCCTATTTTTGTTAATATAGTTAACTTCTGCGCAATATTTGTGGACCTGGCTAGCCTTCAAGAGTGGCTTGTAGAGGTTGACAGCTCGGCATACACACACAGGTAATGTATATGTGGCATCCAGCTTAAGCCAAGCCCTTTGTAGACTTGTTCATGATCAGTTAATTTTTGCAGCTACATTTTTCTGCAATTGAGGTGATCAGTCTCACACCAGTCCTCTCTAGTCAGCTCTTGTGACATGCATGGTAGGTTAGTGTTACTGTTCTTTGCCTCCCTTATGGGCCTCAGTAACACATGGATGAGGTGACATAGGAATTTAAAATGAATTGTATTTGTCTTTGAAAAGTCATGTGTGGTATAATGGTAGACAAATTCCCTTCTGATCATATTGTTCTTTCTTCTTCTTTAAAATTAACCTTTGGTTTATCGTTGACATATTTATATCTTGGTAATTAGTATTATCACGTTGATTTTCGTTGACAGAATTATGCCCCATTTCATCATTGCTAGATTGTTTTTTGTTCTACAGTGGAATTGCCAGGTCTAATTTAACCAAATAATGTAGATTGGGCAATCATTTGACAGAGGCTAAAACTCGCTTAGATTGGTTTATTGACACAGCTGTCTCTGTGGTGAAGGGGTTACAAATGCGGTCGAAACATAGCTGCAGGTAATTTGCAAGCAAACTGCCTTGCATTGTCTTTCATACAACTCTATGAGTGCCGGTCGTTCAGAAAGCAATGGCAAACTACTGAACGTAAACTTGTCAAGAAATCGCAAACATTAAAAAAATGCTGGGTTGACTGCCACTTTCTATAAAAGATATACAACTGACTTTTCTCTGTGGGCATTGTTTGGAATGTGTTGACAGGGACATACAAAAACCTAAGGAAGAAATGTGACCAACTGAAGCCTCATCCAAGCTGGTCTGTATGTGCTGTGCTGAATCATGACTTAGTTACATAATAATGTGCCTCTCAGCAGACGTGAAGCATCAGTTCCAGTCTTGCACACCCCACTGGTTTCTGAGCATGGAGAGGGGAAGAAGTGCTCTCGCAACACAGTCCCCATGTAGATGGCTCATTGGTACCAGGCCTCTACACCAACCTCACTCCCTTTTGACAGCTGAGGTGATTTGAACATTATTGCACTGGGCTTGGTTCTAACCCAGCCTTCCAGAGGATTCACAAGTAACATAATTTGTCTTATTATTGATGAAGAATCGGTCGTCAATGCCTTTTAATTGCTTTTAAATGGGAAAATTGAATGAGGGTAATGTAATCCTTGATATCTCATATTTGTATTTGTTTAGGCATCTGGCACTATACTAGTATTTATGAAACTAGTTTTATAAAATGGAAATTTGTATTCTCTTCAAACAAAATATTCAGCCATTGTATTCAGTGAGTGAGTTGTGATTAGAGATGATGTAGCTTTATATGTGTGAGGTTGATAACCTCATGTTAAACTTGTGTTTTTGTGCAATAAATAACAGTTGCAGTAAACATTGATGGAAAGTAAAGAAATATTTCATTAATCAGAATGTTGTTTTTTTATTGTTCTTATAAGCTTATGTTATCTGTTACTCAAAAAGGTTATCTTTTTTCATAATTGTTCGTCCAACATTTTTATTTTGGATGTAAATGCGTTGTGCCTGTTTACAGCAACATCATCATCATCATCATCATCATCATCAAGTGCCCTGCCAGCTGGCTTAGACGGCTCTCCACAGATCTCGGTCTTTTGTGTTCTGGATCAACTCTACTGATGGTATTCCTCCATGTCACCGTCTCAATCCATCCAGCATCATTTCTCTTGGTCTGCCTCTGCCTCTCTTCCCCTCGATCTTTCCAGTTGTCACGATGTTCTCCAATGCTTCTCTTCTCATCACATGACTGAAGAAAGATGTTTGTCTCTTCCTTATTGTTGTATTTAATGTTCTAGTTTCAATAAGGAAGAGACAAACATCTTTCCTTTACAGCAGAACTTCAATATTTACGCCTTTCGGCTGACACATCTGACTTCGGCGTGTGTTGACTGGGTTAACTTTCCTGGGTGTTTCTTGGGACGTTCCACACTCAAAGTTGTGCCATCTTCATCCCTCCATCTACAGGAGGTGCCCCAGGTGGCCCAATTAGAAGAGCCAAGTACATGCCAGTTTGTGCTCAAGGGAAGATATGAGCAGACCATGAGCATTTCCCGCCATCCAAGGAGGCTTCCATAATTGCAGAGCCAACACATAGCATTCTGGTACTGGGCTCACCCAAGGAATCGTGACATCCTACACATGGCTGCTTAGTCTCATTTCCATATATTGGACCTTCTGATCAGCAAAGCTTTGGAAACAAGAATGCAGTCTGTAGATGACTGTCCACACAATGAGCTTTTGATTCCCTTCCACGTAATGGATAGCCAAGTAATCTTTCATTTCATTAAAAAGGTAATTCCAAAGTAGCTGCTGGTACAAAGTAACAAGGATTTCACATAACACTTTAACATGACTTGAGGTTGTTAACTCTCTCCCTTGCTGCTTTTCTCCTTCACCAATTCAGAGTTAAAAGTCAGACAGCGATTTAAACCGTTCTGTCAGTTTGAGCTTGCTTTGAAGAAAGAATCTAAGATGACTGACAATGGCAGGCAGGCCTGCTAATAATGCATTCATTTACATTTTTATTCTCCCATGATGTTCTTTTAATGTCTCATTCTGGAAAGAAAGCGGCCCACAATCTGAATATCTTTTCCATCCACATATTTTCGACAAGCTAAGGTAACTTAAGATGAGTGCATGCCCGAGTGCATGCAGGAACAGGTGGCCAGTCTTTTTCCCGTACAGTGAACGGCAAGTGCACACGTCAAACCCTCACTGACCACGCCCATCGTAAGAACTCTAGATACTAAAATATAATACACAGACTTCATATATGAACATATGATGGATATGTTTGAAGAAAAATAGTGTCCAATATCTAGCCCAGTGGATGACATCTCTTTCCATAATCCACACTAGCCAGTAAGCATAGGGGTGTAGGGTGCCTAAGCTTGCATCCCAAGATTCTATTGCTTTGATTGTGTCATCTCCGTGCCTAAATCATCATCACCATCTTCAAGCGTCATGGGGAGGAATAATTTGCGTTCCAGCACCCGGTGGGCGGCACTGGATAGTGTCATTCCATGTGATTATACAATGTCTTTGATGTCGTCAATCCATTTTCTTCTTGGACGTCTTCTTGGTCTCGTCGCAGATGATCTTTGATGTAGGTCCAGTGATGGTAGTTGATGGTGTTGCATTCTAACGACATGGCCAAACCACTTGATCTTCTGTTTTTCAATAAATGTGGCACAAGGTGTTGATCCCACTGTCTGTCTGATACAGCATTTCTTACTTGTTTTCAAATTGTTAATTGGCAGCTCTCCTCAGGCATCTCATCTCGCAGGTGTTGAATTTGCGAAAGTGTGATTTGGAAAAAGTCCAAGTTTGAGACTGGTAGCATAGGGTTGGTGTGAATATGCTATTTATTATCTGTCGTTTTGCGGACATGGGTATATTTGGATGTTTCAGTAAGGGTGATAGTTGATATGTAAGTGCACTAGCTTTTTGACATCTGATTTCAATTTCTCTGTCCAATCTGCCATCTTCTGTGATCATACTTCCAAGATATTTGAATTCTTTAACTTGTTTCAGAGTTTTGCTATTTATCTGTATACTTAGTGGCCCAGGCGATCTGATAATTGCATTACTTCGGTTTTGCAATGTTTATACTCATATTGTATCTGCTGCATGTTGAACTCCGATTATTAATATGATTTTGTAGTCTGCCCTCATCGCTGTAAAACAGGCTCTGATCATCTGCAAATAGAAGTTCATTTATTTCCTGTGAATCAGTTGTTTCATCTGGAGTAAAGAGTTCTAAATTTTCTGATTCTGTTTTGTCAAGGCTTGCTTTTTTTTGGATATTCTGTCCATGTAGATATTAAATAGCAGAAGAGAGAACACACATCCCTGTCTCACTCCTGTATTAACTGTGATCATATCTGATATACCTTCTTGTGATCTTACTGCACTTTGACTCGGGTGGTACATGGCTATGATGTTTTCTAGCAATTTTCCTTGTATCCCATAGTCTTCAAGGATGGTCCATAATCTGTATTTGCCTACTCCATCGAAAGCCTTTTCCTGATCTGCAAACACAATATTCTGCTGGTCACCATATTTGATAGTTTTTTTCACATATTTGTCTAAGTGTAAATAGTGCATTAGTGCAACTTTTACCTTTCCAAAAACTGAATTGTACTTTGCTTAACTGTTGTTCAACTATGGGTCTAGCTCTTTGTTCCAATAGTTTTGCATACATTTTCTCTATATAGCTCAGAAGTGATATGCATGTTTCGCTACACTCTATATTGCCTTTATTTTTCCATATTGGTATTATTATTGCCTGCTGCCAATCATGTATCTAAATGATTAGTCGTAATCTTGTCTGTCAATTTTTTCTTGGTCTTCCTCTATTTACTCTGCAATTTGCAACTGCTCTGGGATTCTTGGTCTTCCTCTATTTCCTCTGCAATTTGCAACTGCTCTGGAATTATCTGAAAGAGACAGTCACCATTTCGGTTATAACCTAGTCAGGTTGAACAGGATGCTACCATTTAACCCCCCCCCCCCCCCCAAAAAAAAAAAAAAGAAACAAGAGAATTATAATAGTTATTTTGCTTTATTTGACTATAATATGTATTAGTTTATCACATATTTTCAAACACATCACAAGAAGGGCAGCAAAAAACATGTTGAAAAGACATAAGCAGCGGGTTTTTAAGCATAGAAACATATATAATGAAACAAAATATGTATTCTTAATACATCACATGTATTGAAGGAAAATCAGTTGAAGCAATCTGTGTGAAGCCTTTTGTTTGAAAAACAGAAGTGGTTTTATGTAATTCTATATCCTTGTGCTTTTCCCATCTTAATCCTGAAACAGTATTATAATTCGTGGAGGAAATAAAAAGTCAACTTAGACTAATATCAATAATGATCCATTGAGTGAAATTAGCAATACAGTGACGTTTCAATCTAAATAATGAGAAAATCATATATATATATATATATATATATATATATATATATATATATATATATATATATATATATATATATATATATATGCCACCTTTTTTTTATATATTAGGTATAGGTGCCATGTATCAGAAGTAATCTGAACATGTGATAAATCATCCAGAGACACCTATCTAATGTATTTATTGCACCCAATTTTCTTATATTGTATACATACATTACTGAGATTACACAAAGCTACTACATCCATTTTCATTCTTCATACATACTTTAGAAATTGTACATATAATTGTTTCTCCTATTTTCCCACTGTCGAAATGGCAATTTTAAAATAAATTGATATTCTAGCATGACAGTACATTATGTACTGACAATGTTTTGTTATAGGATTGCTGTGGCTGACTTGGCTCATCAGCTGCTTATGGTCGGACCCCTTGCTCTTTTAGTTAAAGCTACATAATTTCTTATTCTGGCATTACCAGGAAGGTATAGATTTGCTGCATGGCTTTACTGCCATTCTGCAGACCTGGAGAGATATATACTCCTCAGGTTACAGTTCTTTTCTCCTTCCCAGACAGTGTTTGTCGTATTGTGTCTCATATGTGCAATATGTACACAACAGTCAGAAGAACAAAGAATTGACAGGTAATTTTATGTTCTTAAAATCTGGCCTACACAAATCCAAACTTCATTAACAGTCCAACATGAAGCCAGTTTGTCAAATGAGCATATATCTGCAATAACATTAGTCATCTATAATTACATAAAAAACAGCACTGGATATTCTACACTCACATATACAACATTAAATATATACTCACATATACAACATTAGGGTAATCTATACTCACATATGAAATACAGTAGAATAATCCACATTCACATATGCAATAACTTTAGGGTAACCTACACTCACATGCAGAATACATTAGTAGAAACAATACTGTAATGGACAAAAAAACATTGTTACATCTTCAACAGACAACAATGCCACTGTGATTCCAGGAGTTAAAGTACACAGACAGAAAGACTTTCACAGAAACAATGGATACATGATAAACATTTGTGGTGGGTATCATATCTGGATATAACACTGTTTCTGATACAAATAATTGACATATAGAATCCACTGACAAGTACACAAGACTGGATGCAGACAGTTATAATACACTGACCACTGAATAGAATGAAACTGATTTGGACAAAATATCAACCGACACATGTCTGGTGTTTAAATGAACATTCAATGTTACATTGTTAGATAGTTCATAAACCAAAGAAAAATGCACGTGTTACCACAATTGTAAAAGTTGTAACAGAATGGCTAAACATGGCAAATAATTATGTCTTATTGTCAGGAGAATAAATATACAAGTGATAAACCCATGTTCTTAATTTAAGAAAAAAATAAGTATTTAACACATACTTTTGTCAAGATTGTAAATGTTTGGAGTAATAAAAAAAATAATTAGCATTAATAATTCAACTTGAACAACATGTAATTAGCAGTCATTCTTCACATTAAAGTCCTGACCTTTCAACTCATCTTTTTCCTCTTGTACCTTGCTGTGTCAAGGTGCAAGCATAAACAGCGGGAGAGTGTCATTTATGGGCTTCATATATCGAGATTGTGGACTGTTATTCCCTCTGTCCATTGTTTACATGGTCGGACTCTTCTTCTGGTTCCATTTGGTCTGTACATCATTGTTTGTGTGGTATACTGTTAGTTGGTAGCCTAGTTATATGGCCAAATCATTTATGACCATACAGATGTGATTAATTCACAAGTTTAAAAAAATCATTATAAGCAGCCTTACCACACACATTGACCACACTTTTATGCATGAAAGATGAAAAATACCAGGGCAGTCATATTTTCTAGTAGAATGACATGATTATTGTAATAATCCTATAGGAGCAACATTGTGTCCAAAGCAAACAAGCAGTTAGGAGATGCTGGTTGTAATCTTCATGAAGTCAAAGAATTTTGATCTCATCATAATCATGTGACATTCTGTACAGAATATTGTTTCTGATCTGAATATACCCTGGTGATGAGGAAGTTACCCTGCATCTGTCAGTGATACAGATAAACTCTTTGTGATGTATGAGTGTATCTTGGGGTACCACCTGTCATTTTTCCTAGAGATCACAACTTCCATCATTAGCCTTTGTTTATAATAAAAAAATATGTTGGACAAATGTCAGCTTCTCTACTGTGATAATGTTTAGTGGTTACCTGACAAGGTGTTCAACACTTTGTATACCTGTCTATTTATCTGTGTTCAGTATTTTATATTATATACGTTTATATATCTGTCTTTATCTGTGATCAGTATTGTATATATCTATCTATTTGTCTATGTTTAGTACTTCATATATCTATCTACTTATCTATGTTCAGATCTTTATATATCTATCTATCTGTTTAGCATGTCAGGTAAATGATGAATCATTTCATAAGTCATACCTACCAATAAATGTTGGGGGGAGGGAGGGAGAGAGAGAGACTCTCTCTCTCTCTCTCTCTCTCTCTCTCTCTCTCTCTCTCTCTCTCTCTCTCTCTCTCTCTCTCTCTCTCTCTCTCTCTAAGCTTGCATTCCACATACTTCAGGAATGATATTTCTTTCTGTTCAAGAAATTTGCATGAAAAGCCCAATGATCAATGTAGTTAGTAAATTGTCATTCTAATAAATAGACAATAAAATGGTACGGACATCTAGGTAAGATGCATTTTATCACACATCTTTAGCAATAGAAAACAGGTGCAGCTGGATACAATGACTAGAGTAGTGCGCCTTACAGTAATGAAATCTATGTTTATAGTGATAACATTTATGTAAAGGTAGGTCCATATCAATAAGTGCAGGAATGCTGTTAAGTGTTTGGTTTTTCCACATATTCTGGGCCACAACATGTGAGGAGGGTTTGGTCAGTTTCCTTCCTCATAACTTTTCCTTCTCATGCAAGTCTAAAAACATTCTGAAAATTATATGGTGCTCATTGTTATGAGGCTGGGTCAACCCCAGAGGCATACACACTGTCCAAACAGTATAATCCTCTCTCTGCTGGGGATTGAACCCGAGAGTGCACTAACCACTATGCCACCTGAGAGTTATGTACCCTGTAGTAATACATTTTAGAATAATGAAAGTTATGCTTATATTTCGGAAAGTAAAGCACTTTACAGTAGCTTACATTTGGGAAAATACTGCACTTCACAGTAATGAAAATTAAGCTTACATTTGGAAAAGTAATGTACGTTACAGTAATGAAATTTATGCAACTTGTAGTAACGGAGATTATGATAACTTTGACAACAAAAGATGTTTGAAAGTAAATTGCCTTTCATGTTACAAGATACATAATATATTGAAAATGTAAAGTTATCGGGAATGTCTTACAACAGGCAACTTCAATTAGCAGGACTTTGTTGTGTGCAAGGAACCATGGTCAAACAGTTCGCTAGATTATCATCACAGTGATCTTTGTCATCCCATCCCCATTCCCTCCCCCATTTACTCCCGGTTAACAAGAGATTGTGTTTCATTCTATAGATGACCCTGGGGTCACCCTACTAATAAATAATGGATCAGCAATTTATTTGAGAATGGATGGCAGTGACAAAGGAAGTTGTCACTCCATCTCATAATCCCAAGACTAGTATATGTGAAGTCCACATGCCTATGGCAATTTCTGCCAAGGGGGTGACCTTTGTTCTTAATATGATTATCTGTAAAGCCAAAGTCATTCATGATTTGCAATATTCAAAATAAATAGGAAGGCCTCATGTTTGGAACTGTAGAACTGATTTGTTGGGATCATACCCAGGAACATGATGACAATCAAAGAAACTGTGGCTATAGAGCTAGAGGAAGACTATAGAGTCAGATAGATAGACCATTCTATCAAGGGTTTTACTGCAAAAACACAAGCTTAATGCAGTTGAGGCAAGACATTTAGCACAATATACTAGCTCACAACTCCTCTCTATGCTTAACTGCAAAGGTGAACCACAAACCATCATCAATATGGTAACAGATGCCCATGAACATAAGACAAGGGGAGACCACCATTTGATCTTTTCAAAAATAAGTGTATGAGCAGGTCATAAATCTGGAATGCAGGAGTCGGTGAGATGCTCAGAAACCTCTTACCAATCTTTGGACTTAGTAACCTGACATGATAACCAATCATACTTTGTGGTTATCTGTATCAAATAAAATGTCACAGTTTTAGATGCGTTTATCACATTTTATATATCACAGGACGATATGAAATTATAGAATATAGCATATCACATATAGCATATAGGAGGTGTGGTTTTATAGAAGAATGCTGAAAATTCCCAGAGCAGCCAAAATGAGCAATTTAAGTCACAAAGCCATTAGAAAGAGGCAGTCTTCAGTTTTTATCCACATAATGAGAAGATAAAAACTAGAACATTTTGTGACAACTGGAAAGATTTGTGGAAAGAGAGATAGAGGAAGAAATCTTGCAATATTTTATTTATTGCATCTGCATTTAAATTCACTAAGGGAAAATACACTGTTTTGAATTTTTTAACTATGTCTGAAAGTTACAGTTAAATATGGAACACAGAAAAAAGAATATTAAATATACATATGAATTGATGTCGGGCATTGAAAGTCCCAAATTTGTGATTGTTACAGAGCACTAGAAAGACTAAAAGAAAAGACAAAGGGACAATACTTTGTTGCTGCTATAGTTGAACCGTGTTGATGTGAGTTATACACTCTTCAATTCAATAATGCAGGACAGAAAGAAACTACAGAAATATGGCCTTACAATATCAATAGTTGAAAGTGTGCCCCACTACACAGTTGCAATAAGTGGAAGAATGATTGAGCACACCATTTCTTCCACTGGTGGGTAGAAATAAATAGAGCACAGATGTAGAACTATGGCAGACTAGGCATGGTGTTTAAAAAATGAAGAGATTCAGGAGATCAACTTTTTATACATATTTAGCTGATGAAAATATAAATGTATAAAGGGTACAAATAACACAGGCAAACGAGGGACTAAGCAAGCTAACTGACTAGATACAGTTTATACAACTTCCTTGTAAAATAATTCAACACTTGGATGTGACTAAAAATAATTCAACACTTGGATTTAAATTAATGTACTGACCGTAATAAATCAGTCAATCACACCCCCTCCCCTCCCTCCTTTACTATCTATATATTTCTCTGTTGTTTATGTGAGTGTACTTGTTTGCTTTTACAGCAGAATAATGAGGATATTTTTAACACCATATATTTCCTTGTACAATATTTAAAAAACATTATACTTGTGTTTATTTCAATGTCTTTCAAGTTATTAACAAATTAAGTAATACTGAGCAAGCAATAATTGATGATACAAGTGTAATTTTATATTTCCTTCTGTATTAAATTTCTCATTTCAAATACAGAATGTAAGTGCAACCAAGGTACAATGAGATAGATTTGATATCAAGATCAGCTCCATTATAGGATCCCCGTGAAGCAAGACCCCCTTTTATAAAACCAATACAGTGCAGACCTGCTAAGACCCAAGAAATAGTTCTTCTTATCAGAAATTCCTCTTATAAGCGTTCAAGTATGTAGTAGTGCATTTACAACGTACAATACAATATTGTTCTTCACAAGAGAAATTTGTCACATCTGAGATCGCCTTAAGCGGTTTGCACTGTACTAAAGCATCTTAAGTGCTTCCATAGTGATGTTTCTGTGGTGATGTTTTCCATGAGGGAATCAAAAGCCTTTTTCTCTGCCACTCTCTGTTATTCTCATTAATGCTTCTGTATTTTCACCGACAGATCTCTAAATGCCCAGGTAACAAAAATTTTCTGTGGCTGACTGCAACCACACTCAACTAGAATTTTAGCGTAAATGACTTTTTTTTTAGTGGATTTTCTGTCATAAATTATTACTAGGCTACAACAGTCTTCACTTCTGTAATGTTTTAAGTATATTTTAAGTCCTTGTTTATTTTACAAGATGTTATTTTTCTATCTTACAGAATGTTATTTTTCTATCTTACAGGATGTTATTTTCTATCTTGAAGGTAGTTATTTTTCTATCTTTCAGGACGTTATTTTTCTGTCTTGAAGAATGTTATTTTTCTATCTTTCAAGATGGTTATTATTATTGTATAAATCCTACAATAGCACAGTGGCAGTCGCTGTAGTGTAGTGCCTAGCATGCTTGCCTGCCAGCCCGATGGTTATGTGTTCAAATCTCATCAAGGCTGGTATTAGTAAAAAAAACTGACCTGGGCTCCCAAACTGACCCAGTCTAAAATGGGCACCAGGAAATATTCTGGGAAGTAAAGGGGGCTGGTATAAAACTGACCATATCAGCCACCAGGTGCTGACTCATCTATACCAATAATAAGGGACTAGAACCATATATCCTATACGCCTTAAGGCATACTAAAGGATCTTTTACTTATGTATTTACATGCTTACTGACAATAGCACTACATTTTGAAGACCTCAAGGTACTTTTCTTAATTTATTTAGGGTTCATGTCTTACAGACAATTGTCCAGATGTGTGTGGTTTAGATTCATGTGTCTTAATTATCTTGATGTTTTTGTTCTCCTTGCCATTCTAATTGACACCAAAATGAGACAGAAATAGAAGGGAAAGTTCTTAACCAAGTGGATAATGTTTAAAAGACGTTAGATGCGTGCTGGTCAGAACAATGCAGAGGTCAACCAGTATCAATTACCTATACCATAGCACCAGCAAAAAAGTGGGTCTCTCTGGCCAAGGGGTTACACCACTTTCTCCGTAATCCCGTTTATCACGCAGAGTCTCGGAGCGGGCGAGAATTGGAAGCGGTTCAACCCCCGCTGGTGACTTGCGGGATAACTGAGCCGGCCGCTCAGAAAACAATGGCAAACTACTGAGCGTAATCTTGCCAAGAAATCAACAGACAGCTGAAAGATTCTGCTGTTGACAGCGATGTCCTGTAAAGGATATGCAAATTTAAACAAAAAAAGGGGGGGGGGCATTTATAACATCAGATGAAAGATGTACAACAGAGATTAAGAGCAAAATAGGGCAAGCAAAAGCCGCATTTCAGAAAATGAAGAGTATCTTATGCAATAAGTTACTGTCACTGAATGTAAGAAAGAGAGTGCTAAAATGCTATGTAGAACCAGTTTTGCTGTATGGCAGTGAATCTTGGAATGTAAATGAACAAATTAAGAAGAAATTAGAAGCAACAGAGATGTGGTTCCTGAGACGAATGTTGCAAATTCTTTGGACTGCCAGAGTAACTAACAACGACTGCCTGATACAGGCTAATGAAACTAGAACATTATATACAACAATAAGGAAAAGAACCTGCACAGTTTGTGGTGACTGCACTAGCCAGGCGGCCATAATTCCTCAGGCTCAAAGACCCCTCTGTCCATACGCCGCAAGGTACTATATTGGCAGTAAATGACAGTTTTATAAGACAGAGACAAACATCTTTCTTCGGCCATGTGATGAGAAGAGAGGCATTGAAGAACATCATGACAACTGGAAAGATCGAGGGAAAGAGAGGCAAGGCAGACCAAGAGAAATGATGCTGGATGGATTGAGACGGTGGCATGGAGGAATATCATCAGCAGAGTTGATCCAGAACACCAACGACCGAGATCTGTGGAGAGCCATGAACGCCTACGCCAGCAGGGCACTTGATGATGATGATTCTAATTTCAATTTCATAAATGCAAAAAGTGTGAGGGAAAACATATTTTGTCCTCTCATCTAATTAGAATCAGGAATATTTAGAAATTAGGTTTGAAAACCTATGATTTAAGTAACTTTACATCAAGTAACATCTTCTACAGGCAGGAAGTATAGTTTCTATCACAGTCTTGCCTGTCAAATATTTGTTACAGAGAGTTCAGAGCAAAATAAGAAGTGTATACAAATTAAATAAAAAATACTTATGGAAGTGCATGGAAAGAATTAAAAAAAAGGAAACAGAAACATATATGCAAACTGTACATTGTGAATGAAAAGTACAAGTGTACAAAATAAACCAAATAAATTAATTATCCAATGTGTGAAGAATTTAGAAACAAATATATTCAGCATTACATTACATGTTAAAAAAATGAACAATTATTGTTATGACAATAGTGATGTATTAGAACAAGAACAATCACACTGTATAACTGAGCATAACTGACAAATGGAAGCAAATGGTTAGTTGTCTTTTACTGTTGGTGTACATAGTTCCTTGCTTTAATCCATTGTTTTTTAATATGTGCATTATTTTCTAAATGTCACGGACACTTCAAATATCATTTTCACCAAACTTAATAATACAGCATATGTAAAACATATATCACAATAATGTAAAGAAAGAAAAACAAAACTAAATAAGTTTTACAAAAATATAATTTACTAATGTAAACAAAAATATGCACATCAATCTGTTTTCAAAATTCGGCTACCTTTTAGAATTACACACATCACACAATATTAGCTTGCTCATCACCTAACATCTTTAAAAGGATGCTTAGTCACAAACTATCCATACCTAACACCTTTCAAAAGACAAAATAGTTTTTTTAACAACAAATTTGTGTATGCTTAAAAAATAACCCCAATGGTAGCCTAACTATTGTTTGCAAGAAACTGGACAAAATACATAAGTGAAACTATGTCATACTGGTGCACATAATTAGGGTTCAGAAAAAAATTCAGAACATAATAATACATAATTATGTGGTGAACAATTTAGTGATTCTGCGATGAGATCTGGAAAAGGCTGACAAATTATCAGCAGTAGTCTGACATCGCTAGATATTAATAATCATGAAAAGGGGAATGTTAAGCTTCCAAATTTCTATAATAGTTAAAAATATAGGTCATAAAGGAATAAATCTGAATTTATGCTTGTTTGAATATAGTATGTCATGGCTGCAAAATCTGGAGAAAAGTTATTCAATTTTATTTTACTCAATCTGCCTTTCCAAGATGGAAACCATAAATTGATTAGAGAAATTAAACATCCAGATTTGTTTGGGCATGTTATACAGAGAGACAAACTTAAAAACATAGGGATAACCAGTGAACTTGATGGAAAAAGAGCAAGTGGAAGGCAAGGAGGTAAATACCGGGATGTCTTGGCTACATGGCATAATCAGGACAAAAACACATATAGGTTGATCTGAGACTAGAGATTTGTCTTTGCTGCATGGCATAATCAGGACAAAAACACATATAGATTGATATCAGACTAGAGATTTGTCTTAGCTGCATGACATAAGCAGGAAGAGAATACATATAGATTGATCTGAGACTAGAGATTTGTCTTGGCTGCATTGCATAAGCAGGAAGAGAATACATATAGATAGATCTGAGACTAGATATTTGTCTTGGCTGCAAGGTGTAATCAGGCAGAGAATACATATTGGTTGATCTAAGACTAAAGATTTTCTGAGACTAAAGATTTGTCTTGGCTGCATTGCATAAGCAGGAAGAAAATACATATAGATTGATCTGAGACTAGATATTTGTCTTCGCTGCATGGCATAAGGAGGAAGAGAATACATATAGACTGATCTCAGACAAGATATTGTTTCTGATGGTGAACCATGATTGCCAACACTTTTCAGCATGGCACATGATGGTGATGATGATCATTCATGACATTGGAAATCACCCAACTCAGGGCCTTACTTATATGAATGTGTCACTCACTTTTCAGTGTAGATGAACACTTGCAGTTTAGTATTAATGAGTGATAAATATGACATAACATTTGAAAGACTGACTTGGTTGAAAATTGTCTTCTGTGTCTTCATAAGCATCACTGATATTTATTTGTTTATGAAGCTATTTTGAAAACTACAAGAAGAGACAAATAAATGGCTTTATGACTCTCAAATGCATTTTAAAATAATTTTGCTTCGATAGATTGTGCCATATTGGCAGCTCATGACTGAGAGATCAGGATATCAGTTTCACACATCGTGGGACATGAGTTCGATTCCTTGGTGTGTGTCTATCAGAGGTGAAATATAAAATCCTAGTCTAAATACTGCCTGGCAACAGTCTCGGCAAGCAGCTGCAGGAAAACTCTCCCAGCAGGCATCATTCATGGCACAAATGCAGCAGTTATAGTTTTTACTCTTGTAATAGCATTGACGGTTTCTATGACTTTGTGTCTGTAATGAGATCATAACTATTTTGATGATACCTCTGCTCTCAGATGAGAGAATGTAAAGAAAGTGAAGTGAAATTGTCACTTCACTTCAGAAAGTAATAATTTAACTATTGCATTACCATCATCAAGCCTTCCTAGCGCACGAGTTGTCATTTTATGACGCATATAACTATGATATTACTAGCATTCCCTGTAAGTATTGAGTTGTTGGCATTAAAAGAGCTACATTAACACTTCAGATTAGCATAAGAACATCGTGGTAATAAAAATAGCTATGAAGAAATGATAAAGCTGTTAAATAATGTTTAATTTTTAGCTAAATGACATTAAGACTTTGAATTTTGCTAAATGACACCAAAACATTGCTTTGCATTAACAATTTATATTAGCTTGGTGGCATTTAGACTATGAATGGTGTGATGCACTTCTACATCGCACCATGTAAACAAAAAGACATAATAGTCCCTTTAACACTGCAGTGGTAACACAGACAGCTGAACATGTCAGTGAGTTGTGTTTTTAAGCTTAAGGATTAATTATGTTGCTTTAATATGTGTAGTTATTTTTGTTGTATGCACTTGATGATTGATTGATTTAGGAACTGACATCACAGCATTCGGGGCATTCCCATAAGTGCCCCGTCTCCATTCTCAGCAGCTAGCGAAGAGTCCCAACACTAATAGTACCAGTGATGTCACACAGTGAAATATGCCAGTCAGTAAATTGTGGAATATACTGTTTATGCCTTCATTATTAAAATTCACACTTGTTTTGAATTACATTGTTGTTTAGGAAAATTTCATACAGAATGACACAGAGGTGATGGAGAAGTTAAGTGACTTTGAATAACGAAGACACAAACAATAGACTGCATGATTTATTGTCTGACATATTTTGCTGCATTTCATCAGGTAAATACTGCAGAAATCACACAAAATAAACTCTGTTAATTAATATCTCTTTTTAGCTAAATGACACTAAGAATATAAAGTGGTGCAGGGAAATAACACATTTATGTTGAATCAACCTGTCAGTAGGTACATTACATGTTCTGAGTGTTCATTTTGTGTATTGTTTAGTTTTTCAGATAACCTTTTTTAAGTCATAAACATTTTCAAACATGGCGAACAAATAACACGTTGGAGGAAAATAATAATACTTATAAACAAGAAATACATATTAATTTTGGCATATATTAAATGCATCACCTAATGGTCCCAAGAATGTTGTTATATAGCCTCAAAAAAGTAAAACCACAAAGCTAAAATTCACTCTAGTCCAATGCCTTCAAAACAACTGCCATCACATGAAGGACAACAAAGAGAATCACAGGTTCAATATAACACTGGGAAGTTCACTGCTTTGCAACCAAATTCACAGGAGAAACAAATGAAAGAACCTACAGTTCTATATACTTGATCAGTCTGACAATCTTCTGCTGCAGCCACACCAGAATGTCAAGTTCATTGCTGACTATTTCCTTGTCTCCACTGGAGAACAGATTCACACCGGAATCATCCTGAGGATATGCATTCAAGAAAGAGGTTGAGTCATTTGATCACAAAATAGTAATATAACTAGGAGGTAAGTTAGTTGCATATCCTTTACAGGACATAGCAGTAAACTCCAGATTTTTGGGCTGTTTGGGATTCCTGGCAAGATTTTATGTTCAGTAGTTTGCCATTGCTTTCTGTACGGCCGGCACTCATACCACTGTATGGAAACCAATGCAAGATGGTCTGGTTCCAAATTGGCCACAGCTGTGTTTCAACAGTGGTATGCTAGTTGCATACATAACAGCTTTGCCACATAGCGAGTACACACTGGTAAAAGTAAAGGACCATTTACATGACATAAAGCACATTGGGCATATGGTGCTAGACCCATATTTGTATAGACCAATCACAAGACGTCCTGGTACCTATTTTGTGCTGGATTGATCTGGGAGCCTAGATAAATTAAAGAAAAATATGTGCCAATTTAAATTCAAACCCATGTGCACCCGAGTGGCATGCAAACAGCTAGCCACTAAGCAATTGTGGCTGCCAAGTACATACTGGTTTATATTGATCCTCTGAAGTCAACATGCACAGGCACATGATCTAAACATATTAGTTCAAGCAAAAAGTGTTGTGCATATATGTGTGTACATTATACATGGGTGTGTACATTGTATGTGAGTATATGCGTCTGTGTGGCCTTGCCTGTCTTTCACTATTTTTTTCTCTTATCCATTTTCTTTGTTCATTCTGAAAGGGATTTTGACTGCTTTTTTATCTCATAATTATGTGCTATTTAAATGCTTATTCATGCTCATCAGAGTAGGAGGCCTGAAGTGTTATGACAGAATCACCATCGTGGAGCTCATGGACAGAATGACACAAATACCAGAAAAGAACAAACCCTTAGACAGACTGCCAACTTTAAAAGACATTTAGACAAGGTTATTGAGACCAAACAAAGAAGAAGAGTAACCAAATTAACACTGTACCCAAGTACAGTTTACTGCTAATATACTTCACATAAAAATATGTTACAATGGTCTCTATCTTACCTCTTTAACCCTGAAAATCAACTTATTGTCAATAATAACAGGGGCACCTAAGATACTTTCAATTGTGATCTGCCAGTCAACATCCCAACCTCCCCAGAACCTGCACTTCTCCAAGAGCAACAGGTGTCTGTAGACAAAAAAAGAACATGAGTTACAAAACAATATGTATACAACCAGAGCTGTGGCTTAGGGAAGAGTGAGATGCGCTGTTTCATAATTGCCCATCAACACAGCTGAGGGTTTGAAATCAGCTGTGGGTGATTTGGAAAAAAGAGTTCTGCTTTAGTTTTGATGTTATGAAGCATCAACCATTCAGAAAGCAATGGCAGATACTGATATTGCCTAGTAAATCACAAACATGCAATAAATGCTGGGGCTGACTGCAATGAACATGTAACTAACTTTATTATATCTGTGTGCGATAGGTGGGGTCTATGTGTGTGTGTATCAGCATGGCTGAGAGGTTTAGCATACACAGACACTTAAGTTTCCTGAGTGTGGGGTAATGTGTTCATTCCACAATCTGGTCAGTTAAAATTTAAAGTTGACTTCTCGTTCAGAAAGCAATGGCAAACTTATGATCATAAAATTACCTAGGAAATCTTCTTCTTCTTTGCGTTCATCCGGAGTGTTTTTTCAGATGTGATTGCGGTGTGTTTGGTTAGGCACCCTTGGGTCGAAACCCTTAGGACAACACATCTGACTTTTAGCGTGCATTTTTGACCAGCTTAGCAATCCTGGGAGACTCTCACTTTTGTGGTACTGTCCACCTCCCAGCTGGTCAAGTTGGAACAGTCGAAGACTGCACAATCATCCCTCAAATGAAGGCAGGGACAGTCCATAGCATTTTCCGCCATTCTGGGTGGCTTCCATAATTGCAGAGCCGCCACATAACGCTCTGGTGCTGGGCTCACTGAGGGAATCGTCACGTCCTGCTCATGGCTGCTTTAATTCCTCACTTCAATATATTGGGCATTTCGTTCGCCCCGGGCCGTTCCCGCACAAACCAGACAGGTCTACAGACGGTATCCACTCAGCGAGTTTTCGGACATGTGCTTGTCGGTGCGCCCATCAGAGCTATTCCAGGCACGACAGACATTCGGAAAACTACCTAGTCAGAGCTGTTCCGAACAAGAGCGGCATTCAGAAACTAGGTAGTCAGAGCACTTCCGACTTCAGCAGGCATTTTTTAATGAGGTTAGCCTTCCTCGGGTTTCGAGGCACGTTAGACTTATTGTTGTGATGTCGCCCACATCTCAGCTGGTCAAGATAGAACGATCATCGACATCACGGTTAACCCTCAAGGGAAGGCAGGGGCAGACAATGGGCCTATCCAAGGCTATCCAAGGAGGCTTCTATAATTGCAGAGCCGGCACATATTGCTCTGAGACTGGGCTCACCCAAGGAGTTGCGACGTCCTGCTCATGGCTGCTTTAGTTCCTCACTTCCATGTGTTGGGCATCTCGCTTGCCACTGGTCGGTCAGACTGCGGGCGACATCCACTCGGTAAGCTTTTGCTTTTGACTTCGGACCACGCAATGGATTCGCTAGCCGTGCATTCCATTTCACTTTTGTCTACACTCTATGAGTTAGATACAGACAGTTTTCGTAGCCATTTCATTCGACTGGGACACTTTCTGCATTTTTATTCTCGCTCATGAGGTAGGCTACATGTGCTGCCGGCTCAGCACCTTACCTCCGTGCAGCAGTGAACGAGAAACTGCCAGGCCCTCTCATCTGGGAATCCGTCATATCCCCCAGCTGAGAGCCTTCGAACAAGTATCAGAACTGGGCATGTAGCGTGCTCAGTATCCCACATCTATTTTTCGGTAGGTGGGTATCAGCCCAGCTCTCACGGGTTTGTGGCTTAGAGGCCTTTAGCCTAAACCCTCGACAGAGAGCCTTAGAGTATTGTCCGGACCAAGAACTTCTGCCTTCGTGTGCCTGATTTTAAACTTTTGACTTCTATCCTCAGTCTACCTGCAGAGCAGCAGGTTGTGTCTCTCTTAGTCTGGCCCCTATCCCATAAGCTGTCCGATATGTAGTTTTCATCCATCGGCAAGCACATGGGATCGATGGGACACGCAAGCTCCCTATCTACTAGATCTATCTATCTGTCTGTCTGTCTGCCTGCGTGCATGTGTGTGTGTTTTTCTATATATATGTTTCCCAAGCTGTAAGGCTCTTTGTCACAGGCACAATATGTATTCAGTTCTCTCTATTTCTATTGATGCTGCTCCAGTTCCCAAAATTCAGTTCCTTCTTACGTACACAGTTGTGAATGTACACGTACAATGCATAATATACTGCAATTCCTGGGATTCACATATCAGGAGATCAAAGGAGGATCAAATGGGTGAAGAATGACAAAACTGTAGTAGGAATAATTCTGTGTAAATGGCGTTTGGCACCCTTAAAGATGAGGGTTAGCTATTCGGCTGATGTGTAGATAACTAATCAACTAAACACGTTGATTAGCATGGCTAAAAGGATAAGAGCGCTCTCTCTCTCTTAAACTTCCAGTGCACTGATGTTGAGTTAGCGGGTTTAACTCCTATACCAATCAGTTGGACTAAAATGCTGACTTCTCATCCTTGACTTGGGGACGTAAATTACAAGTACCTTAGAGGTCTGACTGGGTTCGCTTGATGGCTAGGGACACTGGTAAGTGAGGGACACTGGTAATAGGGAAAGCTAATCCACATGCAATCATCTGTCCATTGCACTTCCCTGCAGCTGCTATTACTAGTAGTAGAAGCACATATATGGGCTACCATCGAGTTCAAAGCAAGCAAATGAAAAATAAAGTGATCTCATTACAAGTAAAGGACTCGTTTCCATGCCTTGATATGTACTGTGTATATGATGCTAGCCCCATATTTTAATAGACCAACTGGCACTCAATGGATGATGTGGTCAATATCAAACCAACCACCTTTAATTCCCAGAATATTTCCTGGTACCCATTTTATGCTAGGTCAACAGGGGCGTCCAAGTCCCTGCCTTGATGGGAATAAGAACACATGACCACTGGGCTGGCAGGCAAGCATGCTAGCCACTGCACTACTGTAGCTTCCATCTCATTCACTGATCAAAAAGCGGATAACAGAACGTCGCTCCTCTTTAGTCCATGTCAAAAGTGGGGTGGACATGTTCAAACTGTCCTTATGACATCACCGTGTTTGTCTGCACCATAGTGTCATGTGCTTAACACTTGTGACATCCTTAACAACAATATTGACAGGTTACAAGACAATGGCATGGTTATTGTAATTTCTATCACACTTTTAAGGCTTTCATCTGAAGTCCCATCATAAAATTAATAATTTGGTCAATGTCCAGAATCCTTAAAATGAATAGAAGGAAATTAAATATGAATGTCTTATTTGAAGGTCTAGGAGTCTTTTAGTTTCTTTTTTTCAAGTTACTTGCAGCAGAAGGCCAAGTTAAAATTGTATTGATTCTCACTTGCTTTTAACATCCTGTCCTATATCTTTGGGCAGACGACAACTCAGTATAATTGTCCTTGGCCTTGAGTGATCTATCTGTTAATTTTTATTATTTTGTATTGTTCACATCTTGCAATGTTGGTGGAAATTATATTGAGAAATAAAGGGACAATGTATGTATAAAAATAAACTCAAGTTGTTATCATATTTAGTTATTTTTCTACAGCCATTTGTGACTTTATTGACTTCCCCTCATATATAGACACTCATGTAGGGTGCAATAACAATATAATAAAGGATCTTTAGAAAATAAAAATTTCACTGCAACTTACCTATCTGTTATAAGAACAATGTTTGTTTTTTCTTCTCTACTCAGGGGTGCATGGGCCCAGTATATGTCAGTTTTGGCCAGCTCTCCTTTCATGACTGTTTGTAAAAGTCTGAGGCCTGCTGCGTTATATGGTGAGTAGGGTTGCAGTCCCTGAAACATGTTACACAGTTAATTAAACACCATATTTGTATATCAGATACTACTGTATGCAATAGGGCACCACCATTTAGAGATGCAAAATAATGCTTTTACAACATCCATACCCACCAACATGCATAGCAGGTATAAGGTGGACGTCTCAAGAGAGTCTAAAGGGTGTAGAACGTATTTAGACATAGAAGTCTGTGTTAGAGTTGTCTGTGTTGATGCTGGTTGGTTTGTCACATAAATGGTCGTTTTGCTTTAGTACAGCATGTGTACTGAACACTTGTGGGAAAGACATGTGAGAAACAAGGTACGAGAGCATTGCTATGAAACGTGTACTTGTCTTTGAGAAAGCACTGCATTGGGTGGCCAGTGTTGGTAGGCATAATAACACTTCAGTATTAGCTCGAAAGCAGAGTTAAGAAGCTGCTGGGCTCTAGAGATGCCAAACAGTGGCCTGAGCATGGGGAAGTGCTGTATTTATGTGATTATAGTTTGTTTTGCTTTTTGTGCCAATGTCCTGTTGTCTTTCTAGCATTATAGTTATGTTTGTGTTTATGGGAAAACTAACTCACTGAGCTAAGTAACTTCATGTTAAAACCCCAGGCTTAGGACATTGGTCAAATACTCTTGAGGTGTGTACATCCATCATTTCTGACAGCAAAAGTTCAGCTCCTGGCAAATACATGGCGGAATTGTTTAACAGGAGATGGGGCAACTGTGAGTCTCTGGTGCTGCAAAACCAGACTCCTCTAGATATGTACTGGAGTAAGACAACAGTCTACTCTAGGAAAATAAGATACCGAGGACAGAGGCAACCAGTCAGAAGGTGCACCACATCAATCAGTAAGCCATGGTCAAGTGCAATGGAAATTAACTAACAAGAAGAAGAAGAAGCAAAAATATACACAAAACACAACAGTGTTTATCCATAACCATTGTTAAACTCATCAGTTGCTTTTCACAGTTAAAGTTAGTTAGTTGCATATCCTTTACAGGATGTTGCAGTCAACCCCAGCATTTCTTTTTGCTGTTTGTGATTTCTTGCCAAGTTTAGGCTCAGTACTTTGCCATTGCTTTCTGAATGACCGACATTCATACAATTTGATAAAAACCACCGCAGTCTGCTGCCAAATCACCCACAACTGTTTTGAACTCGGTATGCAGGATTACAAATTGCGTTCGTTACCGCCATAGAACCGGCAATTTTCACAGAATGAGCTAAAATGTCAAAACACAAATTCTCATACTTATTTGCAAGACCTACCATGCATGGATTAATGAACCGAGGGAGTCGTACCCTTGCCACAACTCCACCTTCCATTTCAGCAGATCTATAGATAAAATGGAACAAATGTCAACAGAAACAACATAACTTGTCACCATACAAAAATAACATAATTCCTGGCTGCCATCATTAGAAAATCTTTGCTCGGCACAGAAGTCTGCTTGCCATGTCTGATGGCACACTGTAACTTAGCCAGGTTTTTATTGTACCTCTGATAGAATCATTTGCCTTAGAGGGGTTAAGAACTTGTGTCCCCGGATATAAAGACTGGTATTCTAAATATATGGACCGCTTATTCTTTTTTCACTTCCCAGTGGAGCATACGCCCTTAGTAAAATCATGTCAAGTCTTTTGTAAACTTGACTATGATTTGTTGGATTATGCAATTAAAGTTTCTTATGGGATAAATTAGCTATTCTCATGCTAACCCTCCTTAGTTGCCTTTTATGATATGTATGTGGTGCTAGCCCCATACTTGTATAGACCAATCAGCACTCGATGGGTGATGCAATCAATATCACACTGGACGCCTTTACTTGCCAGGACATTTCCTGGTATCAATTTTAGGCTGGGTCAACCTGGCCACCCAATCAATCAATCATGTGCCATGCCGGAAAGTGTGGGCGGTCATGACTCGCCATTTCACTCGATCACCAAGTCGTGGATCAGCTCAGTGTTCCTGTCTCATCCATGCCATGTGGCCAAGCCATCCAGGTATTTTCCTCTCGGCCTTCCTCTTGGTCTGTTCCCCTCGATCTTGCCAGTTGTCACCAAGTTCTCCAATTCATTTCTTCTCATAACATGTCCAAAAAATGTTGACTGTCTACGTCTAATTTCTCTAATCAATTTACGATCTTCATTTGTCTTTTGTAGTACTAGGTCATTGGTTTTTCTGTTTGTCCATGGTATTCTTTGCATTTTCCTCAGAAACCACATTTCTGCAGCCATCAGGTGTTTTGACTGCTCATTGTCCAAGTTTCACATCCATACAAAAGAATAGGCTCTATGTATCCCCTCAACACTCTTTTTCTCATTTAAATTGACATCTTTTTATTGGTCAAAATGTTTTTCATCTTGCTAAAGGCTACTTTCGCCATGGTGATTCTTGTTTTAATCTCTTCAAGGCTTCTCCCATCAGATGTTATGACTGTTCCGAGATAATTGTACCGATTCACTCGTTGAAGAATATTTCCATTTACTTGTACATTACATTGTAGCACTTCGTTCTTCATAGTGACGACCATAACCTGTGTCTTTTTTACAATGTAATTCTAACCCTAGTTGCTCACTGTGGACAACAACCGCGTCTACTAATTTTTGCAGATCCTGCGCATTGTCTGTAATCAATACTGTATCATCTGCATATCTAATGTTATTGATGTTTCGTCCTCCAGTGCAGATTCCATTTATATCCTCTACATTTCTGAAAATATATTCACTGTATAGGGAAAAAAGGTCTGGAGACATTACACATTCCTGCCCAACACCTATCTTAATAGGCTGATATTGTCCTACTTCATTATCAATCCTTATTGCAGCTTGTTGTTTCCAATATATGTTTTTTATAAGTCTAATGTCTTTCCCATCAATTTGTAGATCTGCAAGCATATCCACCATGTTGACATGTCTAACTCTATCAAAAGCCTTTGTGTAGTCAATAAAGCAAAGATGTATATCCTTTTTTACTTCTATAGCACGTTCAATAACTGTTCGCAGCATTTACAGCATTTATTGTACCCTTTCCTTCTACAAACCCACATTGATCTTCCCCTATTTCAGGTTGTATTTTCTTCCTCACTCTTTGTCGGTTCCTAAATCAATCAATCAATCAATCGATGTGACTCATTATACTAATTGTTCTATGCTGATCACATTCCAAGGCTCCTGATTTCTTTGAGATTGCAATAAATACAGGCCACCCAGGTAAATTTTTAAAAAAATCCACCTCAATGGGAATTTGATCACATGACCATCGAGTTAGCAGGCAAGTATGCTAGCCACTGTACTACTGTAGCTCCCCTGACATAACAAAAGGACACAATAGTAATTAGTATGCTGACCTGGAAAACAATTCAAGCACACCAATACATTTAATCTGTAAAATAATGACGAGTTTCTCATATATGATCTATATCAAAGTACCCTACTCATGTGTCACCCATGTTAAATCTAGTGTATTATCCACATTCTTACCTTCTAAGTCCATCAAATGCCATACTGACCATGTCCACAACACCACCAGCTGGTTTTGTGAGCAGACCCAAAAGACCTTTACCTACACCCTTGAAGAAGCCTTCAACACCGTCCTCGTGAGCACCTATAGATGCATTATTGAAGATTAAGCTGTAAAACTGCTAAAGAAACATAAAGTTTGACAAAATGTCATGAATTACAAAATCTTATCATACGTTTTTACACTCATGAATGTGCCCTTACACTTGATTGCAGACAATGAACAGGACCTGCAAAATTTAGTAGATGCGATTGTTACACACAGTGAACAACTAGAGTTAGAATTAAATTGTAAAAAGACACAGATTATGGTCGTCACTAGGAAGGACGAAATACCACAATGTAAATATACAATATACAAGTAAATGGGAATATTCTTCAACAAGTGAGCAGGTACAATTATCTCGGAACAGTAATAACATCTGATGGGAGATGCCTTGAAGAGATTAGAACAAGAATCGCCATGGCAAAAGTAGCCTTTAGCAAGATGAAAAACATATTGACCAATAAGATGTCAATTGAAACGAGAAAAAGTGTTGAGATGCTACATTGAACCTGTACTTTTATATGGATGTGAAGCGTGGACAATGAGCAGTCAGGCTGAAAAACATCTGATGGCTGTAGAGATGTGGTTTCTGAGGAAAATGCAAAGAATACCATGGACAGCCAGAAAGACCAATGAACAAGTCCTTCAAGAAACAAATGAAGATCATAAATTGATTAGAGAAATTAGACGTAGACAGTCAACATTTTTTGGGCATGTTATGAGAAGAAATAGATTGGAGAATTTGGTGACAACTGGTAAGATCGAGGGGAACAGACCAAGGGGAAGACCTAGAAGCAAGTACCTGGATGGCTTGGCCTTGTGGCATGGTCGAGACAGAAACACGGAGCTGATCCATGACTCTGGTGATCGAGTGAGATGGCAGAACATGACCGCCCATGCTTACCGGCATGGCACATGATGGATGGATGGAATGTGCCCTTCAGCCCATTCTGACTTGTAATGTATTTTAAAAATAATTGTTTTGTCTCTTTTTCTTTGTGACATCTTCTTTTCCCTTTTTTTTTCCGCATATCCTTTACAGGACATCACTGTCAACATCATCATCTTTCAGCTGATTGTTGATTTCTTGGCAAGATTACGCTCAGTAGTTTGCCATTGCTTTCTGAGCAACCGACTCAGCATACCCCGTAAGTTACCGACGTGGAGAGAACCGCTATCGATTCTCGCACACGTCACGTTACCCATGAGAGTATACGGGATTACGGAGAAAGTCGTGTAACCCCTAGACCAGGGAGACCGGCTTCTTTTCCCTACCTAGAGGAAAACAAGACCTTTCTCACTTACATATTTCTCATAAATATATACACTGAATGTTAGAAAAAGAGTTCTTGCAAGTTTTACAGAACCAATTTTAACATATGGCTGCAAAATTAGTAAACAGGTGAATAAATCCCTAAAAGCCATGGAGATGTGGTTTTATTCATAGGACAGTGAAATGAGCGATCTGGACATTTTGAGGGAAGCTAAGTCGCAAAGACAACTTATCACAAACATCACAAAGAAGCAGTCATCATTTTCTGGCCACATTATGAGAAGACAAAAACTGGAACATGTTGTGACAACGGAAACAATTTGTGGAAAGAGAGATAGAGGAAGACAGCATGAGCAAAAATTCTTAACAGTCTTTAGTCATGCCACATAGAGGAATCAATGCACACATTGATTCATGCCGTCGGAGATCGCAATTTGTTGAGGGGATTGATCGCTCACGCAACTGGCAGGGCACTGGATGATGAAGATGATGATATACACTATGTCTTTATTTATCAGAACAAGTCTCAGATACACAAAACTATGGTACATCCTGTCTAAACCAATACTGTTTCAAACTATAACATTCATTCTAAATTTGTCTGTATCTAAGAAACATATGATACATGGTTAACATTTAGTTAATTTAACTATTGTTTATTAGGCCACAATGTTTCCTATACAAATATAATTGATCTCTCTGGGCACTTGGATAGAGTTTGTTGACAATGGAATACCTAAACCCGGTGGAGGAAGCGTTACCCACCCAGGCCTAATCTTAGCCAGTCTGTACAAAGGCTCTACCTGCAATGTCCATTTTATCACTTGTTATTGTGTTCTTGTAAAGATGACACACTTCATAAAAATAAGGCAATCAACTTAACTATCCGAGACCGAGTAAGAAATGAAGTTGTAATCAGACAGACAGTGGGATCAACATCTTGTGCCACATTTAGTGAAAGACAGAAGAACAAATGTTTTGGCCATCTCGTTAGAATGCGACACCATTAAAACTACCAGCCCTGGCCCTACATCAAAGAACATCTGCTACGAGAGCAAGAGGACGCCCGAGAAGAAAATGGACTGACCACATCAAAGACATTCTATAAACACATGGATTGACACTATCCAGAGCCACCCATCAAGTGCTGAAACACAAATTGTTTCTCCTCGCTTGGTTTGACGGCAATAGTGGAAGATGATGACGATGATGATAAAAATAAAGTAGTGGTTATCCTGTTTTCATGTCTTGAGGTATACAACAGTAGTATATGGTGCAAGTCCTATATTTGTGTAGACCAACTGGCACTCACTTCATGGACTGGGTTAAAGTCTAAACATGACTGATAAATAGCAAGAAGAATAACAACAACAAAATGTATATACCTTTGACTGGGTCTAATATGATTCCTGAAAGACCAAGACCTATGCCCATGACCAGGGTTTTTGAAGCCATTGCCAAACTGGCAGGTAAATCCTTAGATTCTTGCTGCATCCTTGATCTGCGTTTCTAGAAATGTAAAAAAATAAAGTTACTTAGTTATATTAATGTCACACATACAATTATAATTACATTTCACTGAAGATGTTGTTTCGTATTTGGTGTAATTTTGTGTGCACTTTTGTTTTTTAATAATTCTTTCTTTTTTTCTTTTAATTCACTGCATTTTTATGTCATGATAATAAGAAACTATCTATAGTGTTAAATGCATGTGAAACACAGACAAGAAGAAGACAAGCTAAGAAAGACATAATGGCAGCAGAAATGTGGTTTCTGGGGAAAATGCAAAGAATGCCAAGGACAGACAGAAAAACAAATGAGGTAGCCTTTCAAGAAACAAATTGAAACCATGCATTGATTAGAGAAATTAGACGTAGACAGCATGTTGCTTTGACATATTATGAGAAATAAACTTGAAAACTTAGTAACAACTGGCAAATCTGATGGGAAAAGGGCAAAGGGAAGATAAAGTGATAAACACCTGGATTGTTTGGCCACATGGAATAATCGGGAGAAAAACACAGACCTTATTCAAGACTCTGGTGATCGTGTGATGTTGCTTTTCTAAATAAATATTTACAATAATTGATACATTTAAAAAGTATTTGTATCACAGTAAAATAAATGAATAAGATATATGTACAGCAACATTTCATATCCAACCTACAAAATATCCAAGAATAATGCCGCTATTATGCAAGTCAAGGTGAAGAAAATGTACGAATAGACAAAACATGCATCAACTCAAATAGAAACACAACACAATCATGAAAACTTGATTAAGCAAGGGGCTGCAAACACAATCATGAAAGCTTGAGCTAGGTACTGTAGAGAATTTTTGAAAGGAAATGAACTATTAGTTTGTATTTTATTCCATTCAATAACATGTGTTTTATTTTCTACCATCCTTGACAATATGATTACAGTTTGAGGAAGGAAAAGTGATACATTCACTTACAATCTTATAGTCTTCATCAAAAGAGAGTGCTGCAAGTGTTCTGCCAATTCCTCCTGTTATCTGTGCCATAGAGCCTGCTGTACCTCCTGTGAACATTTTTAAATAGTTAAATAAAACAAAATATATGCAAGTTTAACAAAATATATGCACTAAGTGACCTCTCCATCTTCTACAAGTGCCTGGTCTGTAGCAGATGTTGGAGATCATGATTCTCCAATCTTCTCTGTCATCTGATTATTTGAAGAAATTTGTGTTGCTTATATATTATTATTTGTTGTCTAGTTGTTTAAGCTTTCCAATTACACCTTTCTCTGTCTTTCATTGTCGTTTTAGCCCTTTATTTCCCATCTTAAGGCTAATTTTTCTATTCCACCTTTTCTGTTGATATGCTCCATACATTTGTCTTTTCCCTTAGTTTTAATGTATTAACCAGTGACACATGCAGTTGTCTGTACATCAGCATTTTGTCTTCTTCGCTCTTCATATTCTCAACAGCCTTTTAAAAAACAACATATCAACTGCCTCCAGTTTTCCCACAATGTAATTACTCATTTTTCAACACTAATATTTATACAGAAGAGCTTATCACACATGACTTTTCAGTAAGTGAATATTTGTGCTTGTTGTGGTATTTATATTTTTCATGATGCTTTTCTAGTGAAAGCGTCTGTGAATATAACAATTCATTTATTTATCTCTGTATCACATCTTTCATCAAATGTCAATGTGCATGCTAGATATTTGGAAAGGCGGACCTACCCTACCCGATTTTTACACCTTTACTTTATACAGACAAAATTGGAATGTATGCCCTTTAGGAAACCACCATGCATTCAATTTTGCTAATTATTACACCTATTTTGCGAAAATATGTAACATTAATTAAGTGGTTACAATGCTTTCTTGGAAGGAAAGAAACTGCAGCCATGGTCCATGCTCTTGAAGGAGCCAGGGAGATAATTAATACACATATGTTTGATAATATGCATCTATATATTGCTATTTGTTGCTATGCTTTCTTCAACCTTTCCAACTCCTTATCTTGAATATATTATATTCTAAAGCATATGTCTAAAAGTCCATACAGTGATGCTTCACGTCACATTGAGTTATTAACTCTGAATATTACTGTTTTTGAAAATATCACTCCACCATAAATCACATTTTGCTACTGTTCATAAACCTATTCTTGCAGAATTAATCTTGTTAATATTTTTATATTCATGTGTATGTGTGTGCAAATTTTGCCATTTACACCATTATCTTTAATGCTTACAACTGTTTATTAAATGAGTTTTTAAAACTGAACTACTAAAGAAGAGAACATACACTAGAAAGTGACATGATACATAAAAAAAAGGGTTAGGAAGAAAAATCAGCAATTAAAAAACAAAAACTGCACGAGAATGAAAAAACCCACCAATTGTATTTCCCATGAGACTTTCTACTCCTCTTGCCAAACTGTCTGTGAATTCATCTTTGCCTTGGATGGACCCCTGGATACAAATATTTTCATATATATATTAATATCTAAACTTCATGGTATAAAAGACAAAGTTAGTTGCATGTCCTTTACAAGATATTGCAATCAACTCCAGCATTTATTGGCTGTTTGTGATTTACTAATCAATCCAGCATTTATTGGCTGTTTGTGATTTACTAATCAATTTTACACTCTGCAGTTTGCAATTGATTTCTTCATGGCAGACTCTCATATCATCAAATACGATGCAATGAATTCTGCTTCCAAATCACCTGTGGCTGATTTCAAACCCTTGGCCTGGTTAGTTAGTTGCATATCCTTTACAGGACATCACAATCAACCCCAGCATTTTTTTTGGATGTTTCTGATTTCTTGGCAAGTTTACATTCAGTAGTTTGCCACTGCTTTCTTAATGACCGGCACTCATACCATTGTATAAAAATTAATGGTCCGCTTCCAAACCTCCCACAGCCATGTTATGAATGCAGTATGCGGGATCACAATCTGTGTCCACAACACCTTTGCCACAGAGTTGGCCCAGTAAGTTTGGAAATTGTTAAATTGTGTTTACTAGCCTCTAAGCCCGTGATGGTGGCACTGCATGTATATAAAGTTCAGAGTAGTTATATTATGCTTGACATATGAATCTGTTTGCTATCACTATATAATACTTCCATCTGACTCTTCTTGAATCTGTTTGCTAACACTATATAATACTTCCATCTGACTCTTCTTGAATCTGTTTGCTAACACTATATAATACTTCCATCTGACTCTTCTTGAATCTGTTTGCTAACACTATATAATACAGTGGAACCTTGCTTAATGAGCATAATTCGTTCCAGAATCTTACTCGTAATGCGAAACACTCGTTAAGCGAAACAGTTTTTCCCATACAAATTAATGTAAAATACGATAATGCGTTCCATGCCGAAAAAATACTCAAAATATTTTGTATACGTTTATTCAAAGAAAATTATATATACATTGTTAAGGAGCGTGATTCATCTTCCTCTTCTATTGTAGAATGAATGAACCTGGAATGAGAATTTGATTTGTAGAAAACAAAACAAAATTGAAATAATTAACTGTTGCGTAGATATTCTTGTCACTGCCTTTGAAGCATCTACCTCCTGAATCTTGTCCTTGTTCTTGAGGATAGTGCAAATCGTTGATGTAGACCGATTGTATGTGCGTGCTAGATTAGCCACGCTCACACCTCCTTCTTCGCTTTTCAATGATTTTACGTTTCATTTCCACGGTTATTTTTATTCTCTGATGACTGTCTCCTTGCGGCTTTTTCTTCTGGAACATTTTTGCAAGGGTTATTAAACTTTGCACACAAAAATCACAAATAATATGTCTGACCAAAAGTTTGGAAAAATATGTGATCACAAGCGACACTAAGATATCCTAGCGGAACAAGTGCGAAACACAGACTGATATAACGGGCATGGACGGTTGACTATGAGGGAGGGGGGACGGACAGAGCAGAAAACAGAGCTTGCAGCTAACGCATCCGTTCCTCGGATTGGCTGATTTAAAGATTGCAGCACTCTGTGGTGCTGGCTCTATATAGAGCCCACCGCACCACTCTGCCTGACCCCCCTTGTCTTCAGAGCCTCGCTGTTGCAGACGCACAATCCAGGACTTCCCCTCCCCTCATCACTCGTTATGCGATACATCACTCGTTCAGCGAATCATTTTTTTACAATTTATTTTGCTCGTTATGCGAATTACTCATTTTGAGATGTGCTCATTAAGCGAGGTTCCACTGTACTTCCATCTGACTCTTCTTGAATCGGTTTGCTAACACTATATAATACTTCCATCTGACTCTTCTTGAATCTGTTTGCTAACACTATATAAAACTTCCATCTAACTCTTCTTCCTTTTATTCTCTAAGTGAACATAAGCTGTCAACTAACTCACACTAAGCCCTCATATCTGTAGCCATCTCCTGCAGCTCAATCCATGTCCTGTCTATATTATTCGTCTCTGTCTTTGATTATGTTTCTTTCTCTCAATAAGCTTCATATTAGTGAATCTATCGTACCATTTTATCCTATTTTGTGCAGGCACGATGTAATGCATGTTTGCCTTCTTATTTTTTGGGTCTTTTCCCTATGATTGGTTAAAGATCTAATTATTGTGACTTCCTTCAAAGTGTGCTCATCTTGCATCTGCTTTTGTGTATGCAGCAGGAGAGCAATGTCATCAGTGTCCAGATCATGAAGCATTGTCATAGTCCATGAATTTCACTGATGTTGAAGTTATTGTTGCCTTCATAATCATGTCTACGGTCAGTAAGAATAATAAAGATGACAAAAGCCATCCCTATTGGACTCCTGTTCTTATTTCACACAAATCTGTTAATTTTCTCTCATGAAGAAGTTTAAATTTCAGGTCTTTATATGTTGCTGTTATTAAGTTAATGATCGTCACTGGGATCCCATAGTTCCCCATCAGTTGTCAAAGAGCTTCCCTATCCATACTGTCAAAGAAATTTTCAGTCCTCAAATCCAATATATGTAGATATATCTCTGTGTAAATCAGTCTGTCTGTCTGTTGTTCATGTGTTTGACTGTTTGTGTCTGTAACTGAATGGATGTGTGCATGTTTGTTGTGTGCATGTCGTCTCACTTGTATTCATGTGTGTCTTTCTCTGTACATATGTACATGCGTATGTGCATGCATGCATGTTTGTGTGTGCAGCGCACAATTGGCTAATGAATGTGCTCTTTTACAAGAGACTAAAAGGACAGTGCTGTTACTAGAAAAGTAAATTGCATCTGCAAATTAATGTGGTTGTGAAATAAATTATGCCTGCAACCTAGTAAAATGTTCACACTTAGTCAATAAATGTAATTAACAGTGATAATTAATTGTTGTTAGAAGTCCTTGACCTTCCTTTTGATTTAGAATAAGAACTCACTCACCAAGAAAGGTTCATAGAAGAAATCTCCCAACCCTTGTGTGAAGTCCTTGATCAAACCATAAGGATTTCCTAATACATCAAGCCCTAGAATCAATACATAGGCTTGCTGCAATGCCTGGTGAATGTAATGAGACTGAACTTGGGATGCTAGTTGATTGAATGAAAGGAGGACACCCTTTCTCTCAAAATAGGCCATCCTGAAATAACAGAAGCCAAAAATAATTTGCTTTTGAATTGAAGCATAAAAACATGGTGACTGTATTAAAAACAAAAATGGGGAACACTTGTTTGATATGAATTATCATCATCACATGTGCCATCTCCATTTTGTAGAGGTCTGCAATGAGTCTCTACAAAGCCTCTGTACCTGCATCTTTACAGTGCATTCATACAGACTTCTTTCAGTTAATCTGTTATTGTTGTCGTTGCCACGTAGCATTTGAGGCAAGAGTCAATGATTTAGTATTGGATAAGAAAATAGTGGCAGACAAATAAAGTGAGTCACCGTAGAGCACAAGAATACAATAGTTACTACATGACGTCACAGGGACTACATTACGTTACCATAGTCAGAGAGCGTTTGACAACAGCAATGGAGAAAGGCCGACAGAAGGACAACATCGAGATATCGACAATATTCAACTGAAAAGGCATTATAGGCATGACATAGGATGGTCACGCAAGATGAAGAACCAACGGCACGATCTAGATTATGAAGAACGGTCAAGAATAAATGCATGGCGCAGAAGGAATGAAGAGAAATATCTGGCGTCACAACTGGCCGATCGAATTGTAGGCAAAAAGGTCACAGCTTTAGTACATCAGTAAAGAAACTTAAATGCAAGCGATTAGTGATAGACCACACTCAAGTATTTGTCATTTAGTTATCAATAAGATGAGATTGGATTCGGCAGGCGAAACGGTATGTTTTCAATCATTATTTATTTATTATATTCTGACCGATCCTCCCAGCTGAATGGGAACGGTCATGTAACTATTTATTGATTATCTGTACTGACCGATCAACACCATTAAAGTAAATATGACGTGGATTATCATCGTTGGCTGCTGTCATTTTGTTGACATTCAATTTATGGTTCCTGTTAATCTGTTATGATGTTCTGGGACAGACAACGAGTGTAATTCAGGATACTAACACCATAGCAGACGTCAGCACACAAGTAACATTTCTTCCTCTTACACAATTCCTCTCCACTTTACCTTGCAGAAAATCCTCTAACAAGAAGCTGAGACAGTGAGAGAGGCAGATCTATTAAAGATCAATGACTCTTGAAGCTAAACAGCATTGTGGCACAAGTGAGGCAATGTCAAGATATAAAAACAGATAATGGGTAGAAAAAGTGGAAGAGATCGAGACTTTACCATGCATACATACATAGCAAGAACTGATTTGCTTCAAGGAAAAGACATATCAAACAGAAGGGTAGAATATGCTCCAAAGAGGTGCTGTAGTAACAAACTAGTTAGTACATCTGTTTACTATGGCAATGGTTTGGATTGATTTGGAAACGCAGGTTAATTTTAAAAAGCTGCCTCAATGGGGGTTCAAACACTGGGCAATAGAGCTGGCAGGAAAGTATCTAGCCACTGCACCACCACAGCTTTCATACTAAATATTCAACAAAAATATCAAGTCCAACAAACCTCAGTTCAACATTCTTAATCTCTGTAAGTGTGACTCCGACAGAGTTCAGGAAGAAATCCACTATATCGCCAGTTATGCTACCTGACTGAGCTTTGATTTGGTTTCCTGGAGACATGTGGACTTTGCTGTACAATGAGAAGCTGAGATGCAGCTGCAATTCATAATGAATAGAAATAAAATAATTATCTGCATAATTTCTAATACAACAAATATTATCAAAGTTAGTAACCTTCATTCATTTTACTCTTACCCAATGGGAGGCAAGTATTCAGGGTGGATATTTTCAAGCCTTCATGATTCATTTTCTTTTTCTGCTTTTCATCTCCCAATGGAGCATAAGCCTTCAATGAACTCACACCAAGCTCTTTGTGGACTTGATTATGATTGGTTGGATTTTGTAGCTAACGTTTCCTATGGGATGAGGTAGCCAGCCTTACACCAACCCTCCTTGGGTGCCTCTTAGAACATGCATGGTAGGTTACAGTGTTACTATTCTTTGCTTTCCTAATGGGCCCTGGTAACACAGTGGTGAAGACTTCATGATGTGAGGCTAATAATAGTGGCTGGTAACTTTACCAACCTGTTTGTTTCATATTTACCTGATTATGTTTTCAAAATATTTCTTTTCCAAACATTAAAAAAATTAATATAGTGTACATGTTTTTTAATCTGCAGATAACCAACTCTCAAACTATAACTGTAAATGATAACTCAAATGGGGAGAAAAATCTTGCACCATAATTGGGAAAGCAGATTTGTCCCTTAAGAGTTAACAAATGTAATTTCACACATTTACTATATTATTACCACTGAATGAACCATCATCTATTATATGTTTCACATTAATATAAGATCTACTCAATTATACCAGTTTATACCAAGGATAATATTGATATGTTTATAGGATGTAGTTATTACTCTTTATTTCATTCTTCTTCTCTGTGTTTATCCTAAACTGTGTCATCTGTCCAAGAATGCACTTCCTGTGTCATATATTATATATTTCTCTTTTTCTTACTCCCTTGATATAATCTATATACTTTTGTAGGAAATGTCCTTTCTTCCCTTTAATATTCCATTTAATTTAACTCGGAAGCACCGGCAAGTGATTATTTGTGACTCATAAATGTTGCATTCATGTCAAAGAGACATATTTTTGAGAAGCATGACTTTAATTGGATATTTATTTGATCAAGAATGTACATTTTGTAATGAACAGTAAATGGAAACATAACCAGTCCTTTCACTATTCATGATCAAATGAAATTAAATATTCAATTAAAGTAATGCTCCACGAATACTGTCTTTTAAAATACAATTAACTATTACATAATTTAAGAAACAGTATTCATGCAAAATAAAATTACTTCAATTGAATATTTAATTTCATTTTATCATGAATGTACATTTTTGAGTGAACAGAAAATGGAAGTATTATGACCAGTCCTTTCTATTATATTTCTCAAAAATACATAAAGTGAGTGAGTGAGTGAGTGAGTGAGTGAGTGAGAGAGAGAGAGAGAGAGAGAGAGAGAGAGAGAGAGAGAGAGAGAGAGAGAGAGAGAGAGAGAGAGAGAGAGAGATTCTTAAATGTTACCTTCAATGGAGAAAGATGAATGTACTCAATAAACATCTTATGTGGTCGTGAATCAATCTGAAAGATAAATAAATCATTTATAGTGAGACCGTAGCTACATTTTCAATTAAGAATGAACCACTGTTAATGATAAGTTATAAAACAATATTACTGGAAAAATGTAGACTTATAGCCATACACTTTTTTGTGATATATAAATACAGCAAATTGCTTGGAACTATGGTGCTATGAAATATTCTACATGTGCTTGCTTGCTTGTGTTCGTTGGCTTGAGCTCTAACGTGAAGTCCTGTATGTCGGATGAAGGCATCCTGTTGTCCAACATCAGTGTGATGTCATACAGGACCTGAGGTTTGCGTGAGTATCCGTTGTCCCATGTCTGGTTTATTGGTGTGCAGACTGGTGGTTCCTCGCTGTGCAGGCAGACACTCTCCGACTTCGGAGGAATCGGCAATCCTACTGACTTTAGCCAGGACCCCGAAGGGACCTGTTGCCCAGGATACTCGACGAGGACGTGTCAATAGGTCTTGGCCAGTATATAACCCGGCCCTGGTGCCTTGGAAACACCTCTGCGTCCCTTCTACATGTGGACTACAAGGAAAGATAAAGGACTGACGTTACTAACAGTGAAAGGCTAAAGAAGTCCCATGGCTGATACCTCCCTTGTGGTGTGAAATATCAGGTCTTTGCAGACGCTTGATCACTGAATAATGAGATGGGGTTTATTGTACATTGATGACAGCAGATTTTCTTGGATATTGTAGTATGCGTCAAAATGGTAAGAATAGAAGAAGATTAAGAGAGATGAAGGAAGAAATAAGGAAGTAAAAGAGAAGGTACAGACTGTACGATTCCTCTAGAATAGATACTTCACACTGCCTTTGCCTTTGATGTACCTTTGCAAAAAGAGACCATTTGGGAAAACGACCTAGATTTGATGATCCAGTAAATAATTCGTTATGAGATATTTCCTATTAATGTCAGACAAAGACCCTTGTGAATAATTACATAATATATTCATGTAAAATACATGGCAGTGATCAAAAGGATATAAATAATATGTTTTTAAAACATGGTGACTCTGACAACTTGATCTATTTGGTTGTTTTGGAATTTGAGATTTAAAGATTGAGCACAACCCACAATTGGCAATGCTGATCGTATTCCGGTATGAACCTATTGCCTTGACCACGTCAATTTGGAAGCACTATAAACATGGCAGCAAAACTATGGAGGCAATCGGGCAAATTCTGAGCTATAACCCACGATGGGTGATGCTGTGATATTCTAGTGTGAGAATTTGGTTGCATCTAGTGTGTACCGTGTGGTCTAGTGGTTACACACCCGCGTCACATGCCAGTGATCCGGGGTTTGTTTCCGGGTCCGGTCAAGGATATGCACTACTGACGAGCTCAAATGAGAGTGAAACTCAAGTATAGTGCTTCCAAATTGACGTGGACAAGGCCATAGGTTCGTACCGGAATACGATCAGCATTGCCAATTGTGGGTTGTGCTCAATCTTTAAGACTATGAAAACCTCTAATATATCAAAACCAAGACCTATGCACACAGAATATAGTGTGTCAAGTAAGTTACTGAGAATATATTGGGCATCTTTTTCTGTAATTATTTATGGCAAAGAAAGTATCATGTAAAGAGTCAAATGGAATTTTATGAAACAGTAAATTCATGTTATAAATAAATTGTTCAATAAGGTTAACTATGTGTTTACTGCACCTCAGAGCTTTTGATAGATATAATGTATTTGAACTAAGCATAATTTTAATATATTTCTCATTAGGTTCAATAAATGCATTATGACCTGTAAAGCAAAAAAGTTTGCATTTTAAATAAGTTAATCCGCTGAGAAATCCTCATGTTTAATGTTAAGATGGTTAACTTGATTATTTATTCTGTAGATGATGAGAATTAGTGATACCCCATTTGGCAATGACTTGTGCTTTCCTCGTCTTTTATTATCAGACAAATTCTAGAAAATTCAGAAAATTATTCAGTACCACATCACCCTTTGAATGCTAATTGCTCTATAATAATATGGGGCTAGCACCATGTGAATGTAAAAAGGCAAGTAACAACTCATTTTATGAGTAAAAAAACCATTTGACGAGGCTGGGTCAATCTCAGTGTCATACTCATCATTCTTATTTAGAAGATTCTTGGCAGAACATTGCTGCTATCAATGCCTTGTCACTCGCCACATCCCCTACCTCATGTATCCTTTGCAGTACGTCATTGCCATCATAGCCCACGAAAAGACTCTGTCTCTAACCAATTCTCCTGCCTCATGTATCCCCATGCTCAAGGTGTCTCCAATGTTCTGTGTCTCTTCTTCTTCTGGTCAACCCCAGCCTCCTCCTTCGAGAATCACAATTCTTTCCAAATCACTGCAGCATTTTATATGGCCAAAGCATTTTATTTTCCTTTAAAGCTCATATCCTGCAGAATGTCAGTATTTTCCTTCTTCTGGAATCATTGTATTCTTATTCTTTCTGTAATATTCAAGTTCAAGAGCCCCAATTGTCCCCCTTGTGATTATGAAATGGTCCATGGCTCACATCCACATGCCGCCACCGAAAAGTTACATGCTGTTATAAAATCGTCACTTTAATTTGCTTTTTGGTGCTGTGTCATAGGCTCCAAATGCTGTCCAACTTCAGCATTGCCATCATCAGATCTCCGTAATTGAATCATGTTGACATTTTCAGAGGTGACTGCAATATACATGTGTAAACTGCAATTATATAAACAATAAAACTTGATAGTCTCTTTAAAACAGACTGTAATACAGACAGTGAAACGTATGACAGTTTGTTGTGTATTTCAGCTAAAAGGATTCATTATGTTGTTAACATATATATTGAATTATTTCTTTAGTATTCACCTAAAGAGATGCAGTGAAGTATACCAGGCAATAAAGTGTGCAAAATATTGTTTGTCGTCATTGTTTACATACTAGAATGGTTGCTTTCTGGCTACAGTAGAAAGGTATTTCTACATTATCAAAGCAGTTGTTACCTGGTCATGGCAGTAGGACACTTACATGCCAAGGTGGCGCTTATCTGGCCATGGTAATATGACTTTAGTATACTTACCAGAATGGCTGTTGCCTCTTTTAGTGATTGTCTTGCTCGGTAAAGATCACACTGTAGTTGGAAGCTCTAGAAGAAGAACATATATACACAATCCTTGTTATGCTGCAGATGATATGCATAAAATTGTGAAATGTGTGCAGTCATGTATGAATCAGTCATCTTCTTGTGTGGGAGTGACATATGGGGGATGTCATATGATTCATCTTTGTGATGCTATTAGAGTGTATCACAACTGGGTGTAATGGTGGCATTGTGGTTGGTATGCTTGCCTGCTAAGACAGTACTCTGGTTTCAATTCCTAGCAGAGGTGGGATTATTTTTCCCTGATCAGTATGGCTCTGGGATTTACCCAGCCTCATAAAAATAGGTACCAGACAATTTTCACAATTTTCAGGTAGGGAAAGACAACATGGAAGGAAACTGGGCACCCCCATCTCACATGTCATGGCCTAGAATATGTGAAGACTTAACACTTCACATCCCATGGCAGTATCTGCTTTGGGACAACAGTAAACTTTCATCATGATGATGTGCCATGGCAGTATCTGCTTTGGGACAACAGTAACCTTTCATCATGATGATGTGCCATGGCAGTATCTGCTTTGGGACAACAGTAACCTTTCATCATGATGATGTGCCATGGCAGTATCTGCTTCGGGACAACAGTAACCTTTCATCATGATGATGTGCCATGGCAGTATCTGCTTTGGGACAACAGTAACCTTTCATCATGATGATGTGCCATGGCAGTATCTGCTTTGGGACAACAGTAACCTTTCATCATGATGATGTGCCATGCCGATAAGTGTGGGCGGTTAAGTTTTGCCGTCTCATACAATCACCAGAGTCATGGGTCAGCTCTGTAGTTTTTTTCTTGATTATGCCAGGTGGCAAGCCATCTAAACCTGCCTTCCCATTATTCTATTCCCCTCAGATTTGCGAGCTGTCATCAAGTTTTTCAGTTTATTTCTTCTCTTGCCAAAAAATTCTCGACTGTCTAAGACTAATTTGTCTAATAAGTTTATGGTGTTCATTTGTTTTTTGTAGGACTTGCTCAATAGTTTTTCTGTCTGTCAATGTTATTCTTTGCATTTTCCTCTGAAACCACATCTCCACAGCCATTAGATGTTTTTCAGCTTGTTTGCTCATTGTTCTTGCCTTTACTAGGACTGCTTCACACCAATAAGTTAGAATTTAGAATGAATTGAAAATTCTTGAATTGTATATTCTGCTAATGAACACTGATAAATCTAATGATTATGTCTCTTGTAAACAATATACATGATTTTACTGTTAAGGAAAATATTTTTCACAATTATTTAAAATAAAATGTGTTTGTTACCATTCCAATATTCCACTACTTTTTGTATGCGTGACAACCTGTTGTATATGTCCATTCTAAATGTATGTTTGCCTGACTGTAACAGTGGTATGTCTGAACGTGGTATAGTATAGTGGTCAGTGAACTTGCCTCTCAAGACAGTTATCTGGTTCAAACCCCCAGTTAGTGGTTGGGTGATTTTTTTCTGACCTTTCAGCTCTGGAATTAACATCTTAATAAAACAGACAACTTATTTTTTTTTCAGAATTATCTAGGATTATATTCCCTTTCAAGTGAAAACTGAATCTGGATGGATACTGTGGATTACAAGGCCATCTCAACAAAATGAAAGCTGCCGAAACTGACCAATGCACATGCCAAAATAGCCCACAGACTTGAGAACACATTATGCACACATGCACACATTGAGAACTTAAATCTGGCTCTAGAGGATAAAAGTGGAAGAGAAAGAGAAAATTTAGGGCACCTTCAATAATCTTGTGCTGATAACTAACACATAAGGGCAACTATCTCTCTGTTTGGAACTAGTATAGAACTAATCAAATAAAAGGAAGAATCTGGATGAGATGATTGCTGGTTGCTCCATCTCTTCATGCCCAGCACTACCCACTATACTTTTTTTTGAGCTCGCTCACTTTGAACTCAATCATAGTCCATACACACTAACTACTTCTAGTAGTGCTGGACTGAATTTTGCATGTGGATTAGCTTTATCTATTAACAGTGTCTCTCGCCATCAGGCAAACACACTCCAACTTCAGAAGTACTTATAATTAACGTCTCCAAGTCAAGGATGATAGGTCAACATTTTAGTCCAACTGTCTGGTGTAGGGGTTGAACCCCATACTTCAACATCAGCACACCAGATGTTTAAGAACATGCATTCTTATGTATTCAACCATGCTGACCTACCTACCAACTATACTACGAGGGTGAGTCAATATGTAAGTCCCACAGTTCTGTGGGATGGCAGGTAAATATAGTTGGTGTTTTCTACAGGTGTCATTAGGTGACAGCAACATCAAACTTTATATTCCCGTTAGTCAGGTGGAGCCAGGTGTCTCATGCGCATGCGCAGTGCATAAACAAAATGGTGACTGTACTTACGGAGTATACAACCAAAGAGCAACATGCTTTTGTTCATTTATTGTGGACAAAAGGACTGCCTGCAAAGGACAATCATAAGGAAATGCTTCCTGTTTGTGCTGACTACCAGCCCGAATCAAAGCATGCTTCAATGCAATGGAAACATCCTTCTTCGCCTTGTGTCCAAAAATTCAAGGTTGTACCATCAGCAGAGAAGGTTATGCTGACAGTGTTCTGGGACTGTCAAGGAGTGCTTTTAACCAATTTCAAGAAGAAAGGTGACAATGTGAGTTCTAAATTGTATTGTGAAGTTCTATCGATGCTCCATGATGAAATTTGAAGAAAACGACCAGGACTGCTGACTAGAGGAGTGTTGCTTCTTCATGACAATGCCAGACCACGTACGGCTCGATTAACTCAGGAGAAAATTAGTCAACTAAGATGGGAAGTTCTGGAACATGCACCTTACAGCCCCGACATAGCCCCTAGTGATTTCCACCTTTTTGAATGTGAAGTGATAATGTGGTTTAGAAAACAGACCAAGCAGTTCTATGCAGCCAGTTTGGGAGGACTGATAAAACGATGGGATAAGGGCATCAATGTTGGTGGAAATTATGTTGAGAAATAAAGGGACAATGTATATATAAAAATAAACTGGTTTCAAGTTGTTATCATATTTAGTTATTTTTGTACAGCCATTTGTGACTTACCGATCTCTGTGGCTAAGGGCTTGCAAATGCGATTTGTGAGCTCGTATACACGTGTTCTAAACACAGCGGTGTGGGTTTTTTCGAAAAAGGTATAGGAGCCGGTCGTTCAGAAAGCAATGGCAAACTACTGAACGTAAAATTTGCCCAGGAATCACGAACAGCGAAAATGCTGGGGTTGACTGCTACATCCTATGAAGGACATGCAACTTAAGTTTACTTTGTGACTTACTTATTGACTTCCCCTCGTACGGCAGCTAATTCCTTGGTTTAGTGCAAATCAAGCTGTGATGTGTATGGAACTCGGTTCTGCAAAGTTATTGTATGATATTGTACTGAAATGTGGTTTTTTTTCAGTTGTGCAAATATAAGCTTACCTCATTCACTGAAGGTGTCAACTGAGACGTCACATCCATCAGAGCCAGTATGAATCCTTTGTCAAGTTTCAAGAGGAATTCTTGTATAAGAATTTTTGCATATCTGAAATGAAAATAACAAATTAATCAAAGAAAGTATCATAGGTTGTGACAACATATCTGCAAGTGATTATGGGCTAGACATGATCAGGTGGATACACATTTAAAAAAATTTACCTGGACTTCCGGGTCAACCCAGCTTCAAATGGGTAAAAAGAAATAAATGCCTTGGGAAGTAAAAGTTGCTAGATGCTGCTGAGCACATCACCTGCTAAGTGTCGAATGATATATACAAATATGGGTCTAGCACCATGTGTCAAATGATATATACAAATATGGGTCTAGCACCATATGTCAAATGATATATACAAATATGGGTCTAGCACCATATGTCAAATGATATATACAAATATGGGTCTAGCACCATATGTCAAATGATATATACAAGTATGGGTCTAGCACCATATGTCAAATGATATATACAAATATGGGTCTAGCACCATATGTCAAATGATATATACAAATATGGGTCTAGCACCATATGTCAAATGATATATACAAATATGGGTCTAGCACCATATGTCAAATGATATAGACAAATATGGTTCTAGCACCATATGTCAAATGATATATACAAATATGGGTCTAGCACCATATGTCAAATGATATATACAAATATGGGTCTAGCACCATATGTCAAATGATATATACAAATATGGGTCTAGCACCATATGTCAAATGATATACACAAATATGGGTCTAGCACCATATGTCAAATGATATACACAAATATGGGTCTAGCACCATATGTCAAATGATATAAACAAATATGGGTCTAGCACCATATGTCAAATGATATAAACAAATATGGGTCTAGAACCATATGTCAAATGATATAAACAAATATGGGTCTAGCACCATATGTCAAATGATATACACAAATATGGGTCTAGCACCATATGTCAAATGATATAAACAAATATGGGTCTAGAACCATATGTCAAATGATATAAACAAATATGGGTCTAGAACCATATGTCAAATGATATAAACAAATATGGGTCTAGCACCATATGTCAAATGATATATACAAATATGGGTCTAGCACCATATGTCAAATGATATACACAAATATGGGTCTAGCACCATATGTCAAATGATATACACAAATATGGGTCTAGCACCATATGTCAAATACACCTAAGGCATTAAAAGGGTCCTTTAATATTTTCTTACTAAAGCATGGTTAATGATTAGTAATTAGTCAGGATCATCATCATCACACTCCAGACAGGTGTATGGTTGCTCCAATGTCATTTTTAACATTCTTCTTCACCAGTGTTATCGACTGTCGTACCAGTTCTGAGTTGGTTTATCTCAGTACTCTTGTACTCTTGACAAAATGTTCATGTCTGGCAATTAACTACTTCACTCATATCTCCCTCAATCTGAACAAGGAAGCAGGTTCCCAGGTTTCCTTAAAAATCTGTTCGTCCAACATCGTTTATAACGTAGATGATGTCTGGCCCATACATCCCTCTTCCCACCTTGATCATCACCATATTTGTCAATCGATCAGCTCACTCGTTGGCTTTCACATCTGAGTGCCGCAGTACATAAATAAAAGTTAGCTTGACTATTTGTGATATGCTCAGTGTGTCGAGCCACTCATGTTGTATGAGACTGGTTTGGACCTTCTTGAGCATGTTCCCTGAATCGCTCAGTATGCATGCGTATTAATACTTTTGCTTGCTAAGCCAACTCAGGGCATTGGTTACAGTCATTGTTTCCATCTAAGGCTGCTTGTTGTCACAGCAAAATCACCACTTGCTTCCTTGATAGTTTTGCAACTTGAGCTTGCTGAGAATGCCTTTGCACTTCACTTGCCCCTGACTACAGAGCCATCCATAAACATCACTGCATCGCACTCTTCAGTGTTTTTGTGTATTAGCGCTTTGACCTCTGTATCTACTGCAGCAAGATCTTGCCCTTTGCAACTTGCGACAAGAGTGATATGGATAGAGATGGTAGCACTGGAATCTGCTGGCACTGGTATCCATTCCCTTCCAAGATTGATGTCTGTGGATCTGCATACTTGGTAGACGACTTCCTCAGCAAATCCATCATTTTCCCACTTCAGTCTAAGAAATGTGATGGTCCTAACACTTCATATACCAATAGCAGGTTCCTGTTAAGCATGGTAAGAGAGTCAAACTCTAAAGTGGCACAAGCTAAGAGTATCAAGAATAAAGAAAGACAGTCTAATAACAGTTCTGATAGAATAGCAGCTTGTAATCTTGCCTATGAACAGTGGTCATTGGTTCAACACAAAGCAGTGGCTGGGTTACATTTTCTCACTCAGCATGACCAGAGATTTGATATCTAAGGGCAGCATAATACTGGTCCTACTAGCTTTGTGAAGTCTAAATAAAATATTCCTAAGAAGCTCAATAAATAGAAAAAACACATTCACTGATGCAGGTGAAAGTTTCGATCATGGCCCTTATCAATGAGGAAAAAAAAAACAAAATGTGTTTATTTGAACTTCATTATCAGCTGGACAGCAGCCAGCCCCCTTTCTTGACAGCTTTGTGTACCATTTAGCAACTGAAAGTAGTATCATATTCCTCCTCTTTGTTTCTGTATTTTTCAGTGTCAGGTTAACAATTGACATCTGAAGCATTCTTTGATGTGTGATTTATTCTTGGCGATATCCACAAACACACACACAAAAAACAAGTTCCCATGTTAGGAACTTGTTATCAGTATCTAAAGTGTTAGCACTATCACCTTTTGTAGGCCCGAGTGTAAGGAGGAATAATTGGCCTTCTCGTAGTGAACAAAAGCTAGCAGCGAACTCGTGTCCAACTGTGCTCATACCATTGTCAAATTAACGTGATTGTATCCACAGCTTCAGATATTCCATCAATCCATCGCTTTTTGGAGCGACTTCTTGCTCTGTTTCCATTGTGTCTAAGTGCTAGAGCTTTCTTTGGGGAATCATCTTGTGAATATATTGTTACATGACTGAACCACATGACTTGCAATATCCTTATTATGTTCGTTATTTGCATGTCCTTTATAAGAAGTCGCAATCAACCCTGCCTGCTAGCTAACCAGCTGGCTGGCTGGCTTACTGACTGACTGACTGACTGACATACATTCTTGTAAATGAAACTGAAAATAACAGCTGTTTCCATTCATATGAGAAGCAAAAGTTTGCATACCTGATAGTATCCACATTCTGTTCCTTTACTGTTCTTCTCATAAGACCAATGTCAATAAAAGGTTTATGACCCATGCGTCTCAGCACATAAGTTGGTAGTGTTGCCGGGCTCATTACAATAGGGAAGTAGGCATCAGGAAGTTGGTTGTCAACCTGTAGGATAAAATCAATATGACATACACAATTACTGCTGAAATTATTAGACTCTTGCTTGGCAGATATAAAGACTTATAAACATTTTTCAGTGTAATGCAAATTGTCCTATGAATTAGGTACATAGGCCCATGTGAAAACATAATCAATTATTACGTATTCAATGTTATTACAAGTTCAATGTGTGTACGTACACGCGCGTGCGCACGCACACACACACACACATATATGAAGAAAAATGGTTTACGTCCCTTTTACATGCCTTAAGGTACACTGAGCATTTGTTGCTAGACTGCTTTTTATAGACCAACTGGTACTCGGTGAGTGATGTGGTCAATATTATGATAGCCGCCTTTATTTCCCAAGACATTTACTGGTACCATTTGATTGAGTTGACCTGGGAGCCCAGATCAATATATATATATATATATATATATATATATATATATATATATATATATATATATATATATATATATATATATATATATATATATATATAAACAAATCAAATTGCCATTATATAACAAGCAAATTATGTTTACTTTTGATCAATAAGTAAGGATTATGTGTTTGGGACATTGGGACATAATAACAAGTTTTGCAGAAGGTCCCATAGATTTTACATTAATATTATAATTATACAAATAACAGAAACCACCCTATGCACCATCATAAATATAAAGGATAATAAAGATGAAATTCATACTTGTTAACATCACCATGTTGTTATTACAATAATTCACATTACCTGTAGACTCTGTAGGTGAATGTTCATTGCCATATGATGTTTTGAAGTGCGGTACTGACACCAGACGCCTGGATGAAATGTTCGTCTCAGGGCTCCCATAAATGGTTTTGTCATCTGCATCTTGCTTAGATCAGCCTAGTGAAGTCAGACAAACTCATTAAACTGCCCATGAACATGTTAGAGTAGAAAATAAAATAATGAAGGCCTAAAAGAATAGATGTTGTTACATAAGTTACAAAGGAGGAACTGAAAATACCAAGCAGTGCACCATGTATGATAAGATAATGTCTGTGTGAATTTAGCACCTCATTGTATATTGTACTTTTTTCAATGGGTTTTTGCCTTTCTTGTGCATCTGCTGCGAAATAATCTGGGATGAGACAAGTTAAAGAAACAGGTTGTAGTTATTTGTTGAAGGACTTCAAATATAGGATACTGGGTTACTGAAGTAGCAAGGAGAGTGATCTTATCACTACTGTTAGAATGATAATTTATCTACTACCAAAAAAAACTTCACTAGTTAGAATTGAATTTATCTACTACTAAAAAAATCTATCACTACTGTTTGAATGATAATTTATCTATTACTAAAAAAGCTATCAGTACTGTTAGAATGATAATTAATCTACTACTAAAAATGCTAACAGTACTGTTAGAATGATAATTTATCTATTACTAAAAAAAGTTATCACTACTGTTAGAATGATATTTTATCTACTAGAAAGAAAATGTTTCCTTACTATTTTTCAATCCACATTTACATAGTCTTCCAAATTTCAAACTAAAACAGACATAAACATAAAACATGTGCTTTATTCACATAGATGATGAAATTCATTGACTAATTATTATCTGTTTCTTTTGTGAGATTGAAAGAATAGTGACAATTCCATATGCAAGGGGAATTTACTATAACAGCCTGTGATCGTTCATTTGTTATGACAACCTTTCAATATATGAAAAGGTACTGAACGAGAATTTTAATCGTAGATTAGTTTAAATACATTTAAAATATCTTTACAACTTTAACAGTTATTTACCAAGTGAACCATAGAAACTTATTAAAAAGGGGTCAAAAGCAAAAGGTTAGGCTTTGCTGCACTGGATTCTATCACATATGGTTCAATCTTCTTTCCACAGAGTAGCTTGTCAAAAGTGTCACACATAGAATGAACTCTATTGGTCCAGCGAAGACCCCCTTTCTTATTGTATCTGACAATACTGCACTCACGAACAGAATGATGAAGTCTGAAAATGAACCCACCACCTTCGTAGCGTGATTTAGGCATCTTGATCACATCACCACAGAGACTCCTATAAACTTGTCATGGTCATAATAGGGCATTTTCCCTGGTTATATTTGAGTAGTAATACCCAAAAATAAGATTAGCAATAAATGATATATTTTAGAAAAAGAATTAGATTTGCTGTGTTAAGTTAATTATTATGAGCAAGGATGTTCGATATTAACATTATTATTCATCAGTTTATAGTGTTTCTTTTCAACTGAATTCATACTGACAAGCTATCACATAACATCTGCTATTACTTTAAGGATTCTTGGACTGAAAGAACAAAGTTTAAAATGATATTTAGGCACGTTATCAGTAATTTCATTCTCATTTCTAAAAAGCAGCTGCTAGTTTTGTAACAACTGGTACCTCTATTTGATCATGAAGCCTTGCTCCAGCAATTTCCCCTCTCCATTGATCCTCTAGCCAGGTTGTTAGCTCCAAGCTAAGAGATCTCCACTTCTCTTTAATTTCAACTTCCCAGACTGCAGGACTACTGGTTACAGAAAGCAGCGCCACCTCCTGGTATAGTGAGTTGATCACAGATATGCTAATTCCCTCAAGGGAGGCAAATACAGCAATTTGGGCATTCTCTCCTTCATTTATCTGAAAGTAAAAAAGTACAGAAACAGTGAAATCAAAGTGAGTATAGAAAATGTAATTAAAGTTTTACAAAATGCCGTCAAATCGTACAATTTTAGTCAAGAGGTTTGCTAGAGTGGTAATATTGTTTTTGTATGCAGTGTTTGCAAAAGGGAAACAATTGTCACATATTGACTTGTATGCCCTTTATGTACTGTGCCAGGTTCATTTGTCTCAAATGGGGTTTGCCAAGGCAAGGTGGTCAAGCATCCTGCCTCATGTTCTGAAGGTCGTGGGTAAGCATTTGGAGACCCCAAGGAGCTGAAGCTATGGAGTTTATTCTCTGTGCAACACTTTTGGCAAGTTGCTCTGCAGAAAGAGACCCAGTCATATTGGATAAAAGCTAGTGCAGATAAGTCCATTCTTTTGTCTTTAAACTTCCCTTAATTAATAGATAGAAAAAGGTAGAAAACTGAAATTTAACAGTTTTTGTCACATATCCAAATTTTAAATCTAATAAATGTATAAACCAAAAAAGTTAAAGTTAAAGTCATTCAATGCCAGATACTGCAGTAAAGTAACATTCAATGAATTTCACACACATTACATCTCCACAGGAGGTAATGTGACCAAATAATATCCCAGCTTAATTTTTCTTTGTAAACCCAAAGCAAAGTCAGCAAAGTTAGATACTCAAAATGGTGTGGAATCAATCACAATAAACACAAGTTAAACACATTTTTTTTTAAAACATTCAAAGGAAGTTGGTAAAAATGTCAGAATAAAAAAAAAAACAGAGCAGCACAAAGGGATTAGGTATAAACATGTCAAGAAATTAGGTAAAAATGCTAAAATAAAAACCACCAAATGATACAATTAGAAAATGTATAACAATGGTAAAATGACAAGGCATTGTGCAAAGGTTATTCACTGATAATTTAAGTTACTGCGTTCAGGGATACAATTCTGATAACCAACTTCTGCAGTTACAAACTGAATACATTTCATATAATCATAATATGCTGCACAGTCTAATTAGTCTCACTCTTAAACAAAAGATGGGGTGTAACTTAAGATACTTATGCAAGCTTCTAGATACAACAAAACCTCAGGAAGCATAATTTGATTTCACAACCAACCAACCAGCTTTTTATGTTCATATTTTCATTAACTCAGATGTCAAAGCATTTAAAACACATCAGATGAGATAGAAACAGTATGTTACAATATCCAAATCATAACTAACTGTTCCCAATACACAGCCAACAGGAAATAACCTGCAGTTTTGCTGCAAGCTCAAGAGTTATGTACTTTTAATCAATAATGTGCAAAGAAAATAAAATATGAAATCAAGAATCAAAATAATTGCACTAGGAACATTCCTACATGTGCCTCTGTCTCCTTTTTCAGTAGCCAACGAAAAGTTCTAATGCTGATGGTACCTGTAGAAGTCTGATTGAATGTCCATCTGCATCTTCCTCTGCGAGCTGAGTGTCATGCAGACTGTGCATTGAGTGTTATGCAGATCCTCTGCTGAATCAGCCTCTCCAGACTTATGTCCTTTGTTTGTTTTGCTGCACTTTCCACTCAGTCTTAGAGAACCTTCATCTCATCATAATCTAGCTGGCTGTTCAAAGGCGTGGTAGCAGCCAGTCTATCAGCCAGTTCATTTCCTCACACACCCTAGGCAGAAAATCCATGATCTACTCTTGACACTAATCTTTTTGAGCAATGCAACCCACTCCATGCTGAACATAACAGTTGGAAAAAGAAATCAGTTAAACACAATACCAAGATTCTAGCTGTTCTAAAACTCACAGAGATTAAGGAGTCTACAATGTCCTAATCCTGAATAATTTGTGAAAATATACAATGATTTGTTACAACCAACCTATTCTACACATCCTTGAAAATGGGTAGAACACCTTCATATGTTACAGAAAACCAACAATTATCACATCCAACCATCACCAACATATTCTATACATCCTTGAAAACTTTCACATGCTAGACAAAACCAACATTTATCACCTCCATCAATCATAAACAGATTCTATGGTTCCTTGAAAATGGGGTGTGACACTCAAATGACAGAAAACTAACAGCGATTGCCTACAACAAACACTGAATCTATGGACCAAAACCAGTTACAGCAAACCGGTACACCATTCTAAAAATGACACTGGGTAGCTAAGTGTAGGCACAACTCAGCAGTGTAGTGATAACTACAACAAGGACAACAAGTACTGGCTACAATACATTTCTACAAATGATTATATATCAGATACCTATCGTTTAGCAGTCGATCCTCTTATATTTGAGCATTTCTTACTTTAATCTGATGTTCACTGTAAAATGTTGATTAAATTAAAAGACAATTGCACCATTCCCTATCTATAATTATGTATCAGTGTATTTAAATGAACTGATAGTTTTTGTTACATGCATTTAAAGTATAATGCAGGCAATAAAAAGAGAATGCGAGCAATTTTATTTATAAATGATGTCCCTGATTAACTTCTCCTGACAAATAATCACAAGCATAATGTATCCATGCTGCAAGTATTAATTCAACATTTAAAAAATAACACTAATCATCGATGGTTCTTTTCATACATAATAAACAATAGGAAAATACAACAACCGTGTAGATATAATCTGTCTCTACAGAGTATTTGGCACGAGGCAAAGCATGGTAAATACTAGATGTGAAAAATATTAACAAAAGTGAAATATATTGTTAAAAATATAATAGATCATCATTTGACATGTCTGATTATTGTCAAGTAGAATAGAATGCCAGATCAAATCTTCATCACAATGTTTTCTTTCTTTAAAATTTACTGCAGAATACACTATCTGTAGGGTACCAACATAATCAATTCTCAAATGAATGCTTCTGAATGGCTCCAAAAGAATGTTCTGTCAAATAAAAGACTGGTAATTATTGTGAACTGTACACATTTAATATTCTCTTGTTTTAATGTCCATGAACAAATAATATCCTTGAATATTTAATTTCACATTTTATACTTTAGATCTATAAGAATATAAATGAACCAAGAAATCACATAAGTGAATACTTCTGTGGAAAAAAACAAACAAATTAAAAGAAAAAAGAATGTAATATAAAATTTAAACTGATATATATATATATATATATATATATATATATATATATATATATATATATATATATATATATATATATATAAAAGTATTAAGACATCAAAAAGTGATATTAGAAAAACACATCTTTAAAGAAATAATAATTATGCCTTATATTCACTGTTTACATTCTATATCTGATGAATAATTAAAAACTTTGCAATAGTTGTCTCATGAAAACAAAGTATCCTCATGTTCTGAATGAATTTACATAATCACAACAAAGCTATGTGAAAAGACTTTTAAAAAATAACCATTACTGGTGATCAGTAAATATGGACAAGAACAGTGTATACAACTGACATAAATCTGTCTTTAGGCCAGATATCATCATTTTGATAAGATCGATAAAAATATAAACAATAAATAATTTTCAGCAAAACAAGAAAAGTGATACATCAACACAGAGAGAAGATTAATTATATCTTATGAATTGGGCCACTGTCAATTCAAATCCTAAAGAAAAGACATGTTACGAATGAGTCTAGCATACAGGGACAATGTTTGAATGGAAGTTATGAAATAATTCTACTATGTTCACTTTATCCATTTGTCATGTACTGACTATATTAATTTTCTGAAGCACATACTGAGAATGAGACACAGTGTGTTGTGGTGATTTTGAAAACAGATGTGGGAGAAAGTTAAGGTGTTATGCATAAAGGAAGATGCCAGTTAGCACTTAGCTGGTTTTATAGAACATTATGCAAGACTTCTGCCATTTGTCCTCATTGTACACTATGGTTAAATGGCCATCACAGATCTGAAGAAAACTGGCAGGCAATCCTAAATTTAGTGGACCTCACAGTGGTGCAGTGAACAGAAACCACACCGTGAAAAAGCATGTAGCACTCATCAGTCCACCCCAAAATCAAAGGTAAATAATCTCCATCAAATGTATGTCCTGCTAAATGACATCAGTTTAAGTAACTGTTAAACATCCTGTTAAATAATAAAACAGTTTAAATGTCTATCAATTGCATGTCATGCTAAATAATGAACTGTGTTATTAAAGAAAAGTTTGCCGTAAAAAAACAAAATAAATAAAAAAGAAACCAAAACTGTTTTAAACTTGCTGCATTGAATGACCCAATGTATCTATATTATTAAGAAATCTCTCATCAGAAACAAACATAAAGTTGCAGCTCTCACAAATTCCTGAGGACTACCTTAAACACACCATTATGGTTTGAAAGGTATATGTCCAAAGTAAATCCAACTTTCAGGAAAACAGAGGGGGATGAGATGATGAAGAAGAAGTAGAAGAATAAACAAATCTGATCAACTGAGGCTAAGAAACCATCTTAAAGCTGCAAGGATTGCCTCTACCTCCATCCTTATGTCATACATCACCGTCAAGAAAAGTGTTCAACAGAAATAACAATAAATGAACCCGTAAAGGTTCTCACCATATTGTGTACGGTTTAGGTTTACGTATACTGTTAAATTTTAAGGGTCTCCTTTGACCAAGTTTTCATCAAACAGAGACTATCAATGTTTATACAGAGATGTAAAAACAAATAACAACAACACTACGAAACAAATGGTAGTTATGAGTTAATGGCCATGAAGACTGATCAATAATCATTAATTCCTGGAGATACTGGCACCAAAACTGGTGTTCAAGCCTTTAAAATGATGTGAAAGGAGAACATTTTAAAGAAAGCACATGCAATGTAAATATTAGTTACAAGATAATGAGGTATTATATATTAATAATATTTCATGATGCAGTAATACCAAGGTGAAGTGCAGTAATGATGGTGCAGCATGAATTCCCATAGAAATACTTTGTGGGAGGCTAAGCACTTGCAGATTGTATTCACAGATATATGTAGTATGGTCGCAGGAATTCAACAATATTCTGTTTAAAGCACCAGTCAAAGGAACACAAGAGGAAATCTGTTGGCGAAACACAAACTAAGCACTTCATATTCAGAAATGCCTTAGGAGAACAACAGAAGAGGCACTGATTAAAACACTTACAGCAACATATAACAAGATAATCATGAAAACATGATAGTAACCACTGGGGTTTGGGAATAAATGAAAGGAGGATTACATAAAACACAATTTTACTTACTAAACCAAAGTTAGAAAAAGCAGAACAAACAGTAAATCATTCCAAGGTTTTTAATGTGAAAAGAAAGGAGTGCATGAATACAAAACTGGTTGAAAGCGTAAATGAAAACACTGCACTTGCATGCAGACTGTGGGATAAAGATTGTAAGCAATAAATTTATGCAATTTTGGGCTCAAGTTTCTCAATAATTTCTAGAATAATCGCATAGAAAAAAAAATACTGATTGTTAAGGGCATCACAAAGTAGGCAATTATTCAAAATATTCAGGTGTTACTATAATTTACACAGATGCCCTTAAATAGAGTTTCTCCATGAGTAGGAAACATGCTGACAACATTAACTGCACAGATAAATTTTTAAAATTTCAGGAAACTGTTGAGAAACTGTCCTGAATTAACAAGACTGTAAAACAATTCAATTCAGCCCAGCTAAATTTTGTGTTACCTGCAGCATATTTCGTCTTCTGGGCAAATCTACACTTTGAACATGACCCTACAAAAACAGATCAACACACTGATTTATGTTTGATTCAAGACAGATTTTAATGGGTGTTTTCATTCATGCAGAATATAATGATGGAATAACGATTATGATGAATCATTATTTTCAAATTTATACAGAAGGTAAGGAAAACGTTTTATTTTTAAAAATCTATATACTTGGAGAGGTGATGGGCACCATCAAGTAGATTTCTTGCTGCTGAAATTCTATGACGAGTAGCCTAGAATGAATGTTGATGCTTTCATCATGGAATCCCTATGATTTATAATAGAATTATTGGTTCATTTGATTTTTGTTTGTTGAATAAAAACCTTCCTTTTTTGTGCATAGATTGCAAAAATATTCTCTAATGTGAATGTTTATGTTGCTGACACCTATACTTGGGTTGTAATTTCAGTTTAAATACTTTCATTGTTTACAGTTTGTTTGGTAAAATCTAAAATCCTAAAGAAAATATCTGCAATCATTTGTCATCTCATCCCTAAGTACTTTGACTGCAAGAAGATTCTCTTCAGCATAGCTCACAACCTCTGTTGTATAATTAATATATACTTGTAAGACCAGTCTCGGAATATCAAAATACATTCTCTGCTAAATTAATGTCCATCTTTTATTCTTCAGAATTAAAATAACATACTGCGAAAGAACTGCTTCATGAGAATTGATTTAATACCACATCTCTGAGGAACTACACATTTTAATTCAGGATTGCTTGCAAGAAATAAATTAACATGTTACAAGAATGTTTCTTCAGCTGACCACTGGCATCTACTCTCTTGTTCTATGGCAGTTTTCTAGTTTGCTTTATGTCACCTACTTTTACCCTCCACCTAACATCACATATGTAATAACAGGAATGTCACTAGCTGTTCCCTGACAACTCCATGAATTGTTTCCTTAAAATTAAATATATCCTGTTTGTTTTTAGATCTGATTTTGATATTTTCATAACCCATTTTAAATAAGCATAATACATTAATATGAGCTATAAGGCAACAAGGGAGTCACAGCAGGTCAGTGGCTAGTATGCCTGTTTGCCTGCCAGCCTGGTGGTCATGTATTCAAATCCTATTTGAGGATACATTTTTCTTCACTGACTTGGGGTCCGAGAAAATGTCTTGGGAAGCAAAGGTAGCCAGCAAGATACTAACCACATCACCAAATCATATACAACTGCTCTATAAACACATAGGTCAGACACCATATGCCCGATGTGTTTTAAAGCATATAAAAAGGTCCTTTACTTTTTAAATTTTTATCATGGTTCCCAGGTCAATGCAGCTTAAAGGTGGGTTCCAGACATTTTTATAGGAAGTACAGGCCACTGGTGTGATATTGACCATATTTCCCATTGAGTGCCTATTTATCTAGACATATGGGGCTAGCACCTTGTACTCAATACACCTCATGGCATAAAAAGGGGTCTTTATTTTTATATGGCAACAGTTGTTTGCTTCTGAAACTGAACTAGAAATCACCTCTACAAAAAACATCACGTTTTCATCCTCATATTCCACACTTGTTAGTGGAATTCAAAATGCGTTTTTGAGTTGCATGCATTGTACTTTAAAAAAATAAAGTCAGTAAATTCTCCATCATCATCATCATGTGCCATGCCGGTAAGTGTGAGCGGTCATGTCTCGCCATCTCACTCGATCAGCAGAGTCGTGGATCAGCTCAGTGTTCCTGTCTCGACTATGCCACATGGTGAAGCCATCCAGGTATTTACTTCTCTGCCTTCCTCTTGCTCTTTTCCCCTCAATCTTGCCAGTTATCACCAAATTCTCCAGTTTATTTCTTCTCATGAAGTGACCAAAAAATATTGACTGTCTACGTCTAATTTCTCTAATCAGTTTACGATTTTCATTTGTTTCTTGTAGGACTTGGTCATCTGTCTTTCTGTCTGTCCATGGTATTCTTTGCATTTTCCTCAGAAACCACATTTCTGCAGCCATCAGATCTTTTTCAGCTTGACTGCACATTGTCCAAGTTTCACATCCATACAAAAGAACAGGCTCTATATATCCCCTCAACACTCTTTTTCTCATTTCAATTGACATCTTTTTATTGGTCAGTATGTTTTCCATCTTGCAAAAGGCTACTTTAGCCATGGCAATTCTTGTTCTAATCTCTTCAAGGCATCTCCCATCAGATGTTATGACTGTTCCGAGATAACTGTACCGATTCACTTGTTTGAGAATATTACCATTTACTTGTATATTACATTGTGGTATTTCCTTCTTCTTAGCGACGACCATAATCTGTGTCTTCTTACAATTCAACACTGTGTGCAACAACTGCATCTACTAAATTTTGCAGGTCCTGTTCATTGTCTGCAACCAAGACTGTATCATCTGCATATCTAATGTTATTGATGTATTGTCCCCCAATGTTGATACCTTCCATATCTTCTATATTTCTGAAAATAGTTTCACTGTATAGGGAAAAAAGATCTGGATACATTACACATCTCTGTCTCATACCTCTCTTAATAGGTTGATATTGACCTACTTCATTATAAATCTTTATGGCGGCTTGTTGTTTCCAATATATGTTTTTAATGAGTTTAAGGTCTTTCCCGTCAATTTGTAGATCTGCAAGCATCTCCATCATGTTGACATGTCTTACTTTATCAAAAGCCTTTGTGTAGTCAATAAAGCAAAGGTGTAGATCTTTGTTTACTTCTATAGAACGTTCAATTAATGTTCTCAGCATATATATAGCATTTACTGTGCACTTGCCTTCTACAAACCCACATTGTTCTTCTCCTATTTTGGATTGTATTTTCTTCCTAACTCTTTGCATGATAATTCTCAGCAAAATTTTCATGATGTGGCTCATTATACTAATTGTTCGATGTTGATCACATTCCAAGGCTCCTGATTTCTTCGGGATTGCAATAAATATAGAATTACATAATTCAGGAGATATATCTCCAGTATCATATATTGCGTTCAGCAGTCTGGTGACTTGGTCTATTCCATATTCTTCTAAGGCATTGATTATTTCTGTTGGATGTTATCTGTATCTGAGGTCTTGCCAGTTTTCATATGGTTAAGAGCATTCTGAACTTACATCCTCAAAATTGATGGTCCTTCATTATTATTCTGAAGATCATACTGTTCTTCTCTTGTATCATCATAAAGGTCTTTCACATAATCTGACCATGCATGTAAAATCTGATCTTTTTCTATTATGATTTTGCCATCTTTGGTTTTCAGGCAACCTATTGATGTGTGTGTTCTTTTGTTAGTGATGTCATTAATTCTTTTGTGCATTAATTTGGTATTCCGGGTGTTGTGTTTTTTTTTTTCAATTTCCTTGCAATTTTCCTCAAGCCATGTTTCCTTTGCCTCTTTGCATAGTTTCCTAATTTTCCTGTGAATCTCTTCATATTTTTCCTTGTTATTTTTGTTATTTCTTTTTATTTTCATGAGTCTTAAGATGTCTTTGGTCATCCATTTCTTACATCCCATTATCTTTATTTTTGGGATAGTTGTTTGTGCAGCTTGGTTGACTGATTTCTTTAATATTTCCCATTGGTCGCTGACATCTTGAAATAATATTTCCATATTGGACAATGCATCAAATCTGTTCTTTATCTTTACGTTGAATTTATCTTTTATCTCCTCACTATTCAGTGCCCATAAATCAAATTTTGTGTTTCGTGGTGTGTATTTGACTGTCTTTAATTTTATATGTATATTGCTTATGATTAATCTATGGTCGCTGTAGCAAATTCTTCATAGCCTCACATTAAATTAAAAAAAGGTTGATAATGAAGTAGGTCAATATCAACCTATTAAGAGAGGTGTGAGACAGGGATGTGTAATGTCTCCAGATCTTTTTTCCCTATACAGTGAAACTATTTTCAGAAATATAGAAGATATGGAAGGTATCAAAGAAATGAAGTTATTGACAAGAAATGTTCAACCTCAATTGAATGTTATCTGTGACAAGATGGGAAATACCTTAACAGAATCTAGACAAATTCTAGAAAGATGGCAGGAGTATTGCAGTGAAATGTATGATATGAGTGACAGTGAGGATATGAATGAGACACATGAGCCAACGACAGAATCATAACCTGAACCCTCAGTAGACGAAATTGCATGGGCAATAAAGAACCTGAAGAATGGTAAATCACCTGGATGTGATGAGATACCAGCTGAGCTAATTAAAGCGGGAGGAGAAGAAAGCATACAAATCTATCACGCATTATGTAAAAAAATATGGAAATATGGTATATGGCCAAAAGATTGGAAGAGAACTATCTTCATTCCAATACCAAAAAAGGGCAACCTGAAATTATGCACCAACTATAGAACTGTTGCCCTGATCAGTCATGCAAGTAAAATTCTACTAAAAATCATAATGGGAAGACTTCGTAAGAAAATGGAAGAAGAAATTAACAGTGGTTCAAGCTGGATTTAGACAAGGAAGAGGAACAAGAGATCACATTCTCAATATGCGTTTAATAATAGAGAAGTGCAGAGAATTTAATGTAAACCTATTCTCATGTTTTGTGGATTATTCAAAGGCATTTGACTGTGTACAACATCAGAAACTTTGGGAAATCATGAGGAATATGGGCTTTCCACCACATGTAATACAACTCATAAGAATGCTCTATCTAGACCAACAAGCAGCGGTTAGAATAGATGGCGAGACATCAGATTGGTTTGACATCAAGCAAGGAGTCCATCAGGGATGTGTGCTGTCCCCCTATATGTTTAACCTGTACGCTGAAAATATAATGAGAAATTTAAGAGATGATATAAATAGGGAGCTATATGATGCCCTAAATATTGGTGGTCTTGACATACCAGAGATTCGGTATGTTGATGATACAGTATTGCTATCCACAACACAGACTGGTATAGAAAACCTAATAGCCTCAACCCAATTGAATAGTGAAAATCACAACTTGTATCTTAACATTGCAAAAACAAAGATAATGCATACAGATAAAACCACTATGGAGAAAGAAATATATGTTAATGAGGAAAAATTGGACGTGGTGGAAAATTTTGAATATCTTGGGTCATTGATTACCAACAACGGTGACACAATGAAAGAAATTAAACGACGGCTGTCGATTGCTCTTCAAAGACTAAAACAACTGAATAAATTATGGAATGGGACAGACAGAACTACAAAAATTAGATTTTTAAGAGCATGCATCTTTCCCATTGCAACATACGCCTGTGAGACCTGGACACTTACTAAACAAGCTGAACAGCGCATAAATGCCTTTGAATATAAATGTTATAGACGAGTTCTAAGAATATCTTGGGTAAAGAAAAGAACAAATGCATCAATACTTCAAGAGCTGAATACTGAAGAAGGTTGGCTACTAAAGACGATAAAACAAAGAAAATTTAAATATTTTGGTCACTTGAAACGTCACAAAAGTTTAGAGAGAACAATAATGGAGGGGTATATGCCTCGGAAGAGAGGAAGAAGAAGGCCAAAGAGAAGATGGGTGCAGGATGTGGCAGATGATCTCCAGATGGGTGTATCAGACATGGGACATCTTGCTTAAGATTGAGAGGTTTTCCGGAAGGTTGTTATGGGAGCGAGTTTCTGCAAAGGACATGCTACTGAATGAATGAATGAATGAATGAATGAATAAACTGAAAATATTTTACTGACTTATGAAGTCACTATTCTTGTATCAAGATTAATGCTGCAATTGTATATCACAGAATCATTAATAGAATCGAAATGTATTAGTTTTTATTTTTATTCAAAGGTTACTAATATATTCTTGATGATTCAATATCTTGGGAAAATGTACTGCAACATTACAGAACATTTTATATTTGAGTATAAATAATTACGTAAAGGATAAATTAATATGCCAAGATAACTCCCAGTACACTTTTAATAACATGTCTTAAATCAGACATAAACATGTTATAGTAGTGCAATAGTCAGTCTCTCTCTCTCTTACACATATATGCATGCAGAGAGAGAGAGAGAGAGAGAGAGAGAGAGAGAGAGAGAGAGAGAGAGAGAGAGAGAGAGAGAGAGAGAGAGAGAGAGAGAGAGAGAGAGAGAGAGAGAGAGAGAGAGAGAGAGAGAGAGAGAGAGAGAGAGAGAGAGAGGTTATTTTATGTCACAAAAAATGCACACTATTATAATTCTACTGCACCTTCCTCATGAACATGTAATTTACTTAATTTAATCATCACAAACAAATGATAACACCCCTACTATACAAGACCATGTGTTACTGGGACCCATAATGGAAGCAAAGAATAGTAAAACTGTAACCTACTATGTATATCGTAAGAAGCGACTAAGAGGGGTTAGCATGAGACTGGCTACCTCACCTCATAGAACACTTTAGCAACCAATCATGAGAGTGCCTATAAAGTGCTAGGCTTGAGTTGGTTGAGGACTGAATCTCCAAAACACAGAAGAAGAAGAGACTATAGACCTTGCACAAACGAAACACAGAAGAAGAAAAGACAATAGGCCTTGCACAAGAAAAAGACAGAATCTGTGATGACCAGCAGTGTATCTATCCCATGACAGAAGAGAACAAGGTAATCAAAGATAATTGATAGCATGCCAGGAGATAATTAAATAAAAACATGTAGTTGGACAGGTCCTTAAAAAAAAAAAACAGACATTTGCTATATGTTATCAAAAAAATAAACCCAATGACAGAATAATAAATTAATATTGATATTGGGCAACGTCACAGACAAAAAATACCATTATTTCTTAAGGAGTCTTAAAGTGTAAGTTATAATGATAAAGGGCAACTGACAAATTGTACACATTTTCTGGGATGAAAAGGCAATGAGGAAGGGAACTGGCCATGTCACCTCAACTGTTGTGGCCTAGAATATGTGAGGATCTAATACTTCACACCCCAACATCATCTACATCTTCTCTTGCAAAACTCAATAATAGTGGTCTGTACATTTGCTTATCAGCACAGAGGTCAGGGTTCATCACCAGCAGTGGCAGGTTTATTTCTCCGACCAGTACTGCTATAGGGGTTTACCCATCATCATCATCATCATGTAGTAGGTCCTTTACATAACTTTGCTCTTATCGCAGGCCACAGAAAAGTTGTTCAATGACTTGCCAGTTCTCCTGCATCATGCACCCTAATACCCAATGTTGTGTGTGCTAAATCAACTCTGTTTTTCATGTTTAGTGAGATGTGAAATGGCCCATGACTCATGTGCATATGTTGCCACAGAAAAGATACATTTTCTGAAATAATTTACTTTTATTTGTTTGCTAGTGTTGTGTCATAGGCTCTTAATAAAACGGGTACTTGATAATTTTCTGGTAGCTGCTGAGGCAAGAAAGGCAATGAGGAGGGGAACTAGACAACCCTAACACTTCACACTGCAATGGCAGTGGCTGCCAATGGATTACCTTTACATCTACATCTTGTCTTGAAACATTCAAACTAGAGAAATGTGAAATCATGGTAAGACACATAGAGATAATCATCAACAACTAACTTAGCAAATTAAACAACTTCGATGGTTAGAATATGATAAACAGTTGAATCACAGATGAGAGAAAAAAGAAAACCACCCACACATGTATATTTAAAGCAAATGGAGTGCAGTGAAAATTGAGACTGGATAGGTAAGGTAAGCCAAGCACTAGATCTACTTGAGGTGAACACTGAAATTTGGGAGAGAAATCTTTGAGAGCAAAGAAAAATGGACAGATAAGTAGAAGAATGAGATTCTTGATGGGAAAATAAGTTCAAACAAAAGGAATCAGGAAAGTGTATTTCACGTAATTAATTCATCAGCTAACATTAATTCTGAATAAACTAAAGTATACTTTAATTCATTACAAAGAAGCTAACTATAAAGTGTTGACATAACTACAGTCCAGCTTTATTGTTAAAATACTTTCACTGTATTCCTATATTCTTGAAACAAGATCATTTCTAAATCTTCACATCTAACCATACAAATACATTTTAATCTTTTAGTTACGATAACTAGCACTCTCTTAGACACACAGTTTTGCAGTTCCTCGACATACCGAGTTGAGGTTTTGAAATCAGTTCCAAATGATTTGGAAGCAGACAACTTTGCACTGATTTAAGTGGTATGAGGCATTGGCAGTTCTGAAGGCAATGGCTCACTACTGAACTAAAAACACCTGGAAACCACAAACAGACAATAAATTCTGGCATTGATTGCAATGCCCTATACAGAACATGCAACTAGCTTTAGATAGGATATGCATGGCCAAATCATAAAAACCAGTAATGTGCCATCCTCTCTATTTACCAAATCAGAACAGCTAATTTTCCAGAATATTTAACCTTAAGTAAAGATTTTATAACACACGATGTTTAAAGGGAGATATCTGCACATGACAGTAAGTTCTCATGCCACACCACTGCCTCTTCTAATAACCTACCCTCATCTTACCACGGATTCCTATGTAAAAGACAGACCTGTGGGACACATGCCTCATACACACCAGCATGCAGTACACAACAAACACATGTGGTATTGACACTTCGTCTACAACTTCTACAATACACACAACAGGAAATCTTGTATGCAATGTGTACACTTTTTTTTGCGTGCCACTGACTCAGCTATTTCCCATACATGTACAGCTTAATATATTAATTGCATCTGATTAAAGTAGTTGTAGAGTTGTTCATTGTCACATATGACCTAACTAACTAACTAACTATATGACCAGTACAGTATTATTGACATGACATGTGACTTAAGCTACTGTTACACAATAATGCATACAAAAATAATAGTTAACGTATGTTACATACTGTTACGAAAGTGTTGCTTTACTGTGTTAGCTATTGGCACAATTATATTATTACACACTGCTTTATGTACGGATATGGTAATGTTGCAACAGAGTGTTAAATATGACTACAACAGTGTTGTTACATTAGCTTCATATGCATATATAGGAGCAGTGTTACATTGTGTTGCCAGTGAAAATATGAAAAGGGGGGGGGGAATTAAGATTAATTGAAGATCGCGTTAATACAAGAACTGATTACTTGATATTGTTTTTCCTTCCATACTTTAGGGTTCTGTACTTCTCACTCTTCTGAAATTTGTTTTCTAATGAAAGTAGACCCGCAAATCACGTTTTATGTAGACAACTAGACTTGTTCTAGTATGTGTTATTCAATTTAGCTTTCATTTTTACATATACTGTGTAGGGGCTGGGGGGGGGGGGGATTTATAAGGAGGAAATCAGAAAGGGGGGGGGGGGGAATGACATTCTGAACATATGGTGAAGGAGTGCATGGGCCAAAAAAGATTGAGAACCACTGTGTTACACTATCCTACATATATGTATAGACAAATTAGTATTGTTACACTGTCCTACGTATAGACGAATTAGTGTTGTTACACTGTCCTATGTATAGCCACATTAGTGTTGTTACACTATCCTACGTATAGACAGATTAGTGTTGTTACTGTCCTACATATAGCCAGATTAGTGTTGTTACACTGTCCTACTTATAACACATTAGTGTTGTTACACTGTCCTACGTATAGCCACATTAGTGTTGTTACACTGTCCTACTTATATCCACATTAGTGTTGTTACACTGTCCTATGTATAGCCACATTAGTGTTGTTACAGTCTTATGTATAGCCACATTAGTGTTGTTACACTGTCCTACTTATATCCACATTAGTGTTGTTACACTGTCCTATGTATAGCCACATTAGTGTTGTTACACTGTCCTATGTATAGCCACATTAGTGTTGTTACACTGTCCTACTTATATCCACATTAGTGTTGTTACACTGTCCTATGTATAGCCACATTAGTGTTGTTACACTGTCCTACGTATAGCCACATTAGTGTTGTTACACTGTCCTACTTATATCCACATTAGTGTTGTTACACTGTCCTATGTATAGCCACATTAGTGTTGTTACACTGTCCTATGTATAGCCACATTAGTGTTGTTACATTGTCCTACTTATAGCCACATTAGTGTTGTTACACTGTCCTACGTATAGCCACATTAGTGTTGTTACACTGTCCTACTTATAGCCACATTAGTGTTGTTACACTGTCCTACGTATAGCCACATTAGTGTTGTTACATTGTCCTACTTATAGCCACATTAGTGTTGTTACACTGTCCTACAAATAGCCACATTAGTGGTGTTACACTATCCTACTTATAGCCACATTAGTGTTGTTACACTGTCCTACAGATAGTCACATTAGTGTTGTTACACTGTCCTACGTATAGCCACACTAGTGTTGTTACACTGACCTACGTGTAGCCACATTAGTTTTGTTACACTATCCTATGTATAGCCACATTAGTGTTGTTACACTGTCCTACGTATAGCCACATTAGTGTTGTTACACTGTCCTACGTATAGACACATTAGTGTTGTTACACTGTCCTACGTATAGCCACATTAGTGTTGTTACACTGTCCTACATATAGCCACATTAGTGTTGTTACACTGTCCTATGTATAGACAAATTAGTGTTATTACACTGTCCTACGTATAGACAAATTAGTGTTGTTACACTGTCTTATGTATAGACAAATTAGTGTTGTTACACTGTCCTACGTATAGCCACATTAGTGTTGTTACACTGTCCTACGTGTAGCCACATTAGTGTTGTTATGCTTTCCTATGTACAACCACATAATTTTGTTACATTGTCTTACATATGACTACATTATTGTTGTTACATTGTTCAATGTATTGCCATATTAGTGTTGTTACATTATCCTACATAGCTACATGAGTCTTGTGTGCTATATATAGCCACATTAATGTTGTTAACATTGTCCTGCATATAGCTACAGCAGTGTAATTATATCATAAAACATTAGCAAGAGTAGGAGTGTTACACTGTTTTACATATGGCTTTAATAGTGTTACACTGACATAACTTAATTCAGCTGGAGCAGAACATAAAATATACAAAATCAAACTGCAGTAATGAAGCAATAACTCACACCCTTTGTAAATATATGTACAATGCTAACCCATGTCAGAATTAACTACAACAAAAATAATTGACAAATTAAGGGACAGACACTGAGTACCACCTGACAACAAATCATAATTGACATTAAACCAACCTTGCGAACAGCTTTAGCAACTCGCTCATCCTGAGTAAACAGTAAGACCCTCTGTAGCCCATCAAGATAGGAGACCCAAAACACCACCATCTTGTCCACTCGTGTGTGCCCAAGTAGGGTACGATCAGCAGGGACCAGAAGTCCATCATTCTCATCACTTTCATCTGTTGTGTAAACATTACATATATGAAATGGGATTAGCTGAGGTAAACCATAAAACTGTGAAAATGCATTGAACAAAAGGAGAAAGATGTGAAGGAGTCAGCTAAATAAGAAGAACATTATCATTATGGGTCCTGCAAAGTGGCACAGGTGTTCATGTCCCTCCACAGATCTCAGTCCTTGGTGTTCTTAATGAATCCTACTGATGATATTCCTCTATAGCACCCTCTTAGACCATCATGCATCATTTCTCTGCGTCTGCCTTTTCTACTGCTGATCTTTCCAGTCATCATGTTCTCCAGTGTTACTCTTCTCATTATCTGACCAGAGAACACTGTCTGTCTATTTCTTATAGTTTTGTATAGAAATTGGCAGGGATTCTTGACGAATCTCGAAACTGAGAGGGAAGAGGGAAGGCCAGGTGAACTTTCAATCAGATGGCAGTTGGAACGAATAGCAGTATGACTCTTTGCTGGCTGTTAAACAAGGGGAAGGAGCATATGTGGGAATGTCCTGAGTGCAGTTATGTCAGTTCTTAGCTCAACTCAGCTTTGTATAAAATTATAATTTAATTAGCCTCTTCCAGACAATCCAGACAATCCAAAATATTTGCAGCATTCATCTCTGAAACCACATATCCCCTGCCTCCAGTGAATGTTGTTGTACAAGAATATAATCACAAATAATGTTGAATTCTGTAGCAAAAGGCATTCATCAATAAACAAAAACAAAAGGATAATAAATAAGATTACTATAGCATAATAATGTGCACAATAAGAAGTGAAATATTTATAATTAAATGAAATCTAAAGTGGAAACAAAAACAATCAAATGCTGAGGTCCTAGAAAAACTGGGAATGAAGAGAGAGTTGATGAAAGAAATAAAGAGGAGACAAGTGAAATATTTTAGCCATGTTAAAAGACATGATACTCTTATAAAAACCATACTGGAAGGCAAGGTTGAGGGCAAGCGAGCAAGAGGCAGACAAAGATACAAGTGGGAGGATAACATCAAGAGATGGACGAACATCAGCCTGACAGAATGTACAGTGAAGGCAAGAGACAGACAGTATTGGAGATCCATTGCAGCCAACCTTCATTGTGGAGACGGCACCTGATTGACCGATTAATTTAAATCTAAATTACTTATCTGAGCTACAGGCAGGCCCTGAGATAATGTGCTTATTAATAGATTCAGTGCCAAACAAAAAATAGGTCTGGACTGAACAAACATGAACTGGAAACAATTAGGTATATTTTGCTCCTGCGAAAAGAAGAGACTTACTAAACACAGACACAATGCACATTTACATACCTTACACGTTAAGAAAATCCATCCTACAACGGTGAAACAACCACGTGTGACTTATCCAAAAAATCAGAAGTATTCAATAAATATATAAAATGAAATAATAAAATAACAAATAAGTACAAAAAGACAACACAGCAAACATAGATGGCAGAAAAATGGGAAGTGAGAGTCACAATTAGTGACCTAAAAAATCCTGTCACTTCACACCACTTTGGTATTCTTTTTCATGGGACTATCTTTACTCGAATAACAGAAAAATCTACACATAACTGTTGATATTCCCTGATTTCATCAGACAGAGAGAAAATCTGCTGACAAGAATGACTTTTTAAGACAAACTTTGGGGGAATCAGTAAAGACGTCAAGTGAACCATCCTGTTTGTGACTCATGTCAGAGTAGATGCATAGCAAACACTAACTGCAAAAGAAGAAGAAGAAAATAAGAAGAATAAGAATTGTTGAAATTAATTATTTTGCTGCCAGGTAAAGAATCTAATACCATACTAACCTTCAGGACTGCTGCTATCATCGGTATCTCCTGCATCTGTGAAATCCACCCCAGAGTTACCAGCACTTTTCAATGAAGGAACACTCAATCTCATTTCACCAGAGCCATCCTGAAATATAGGAAAACATTGCCTATAAATTATCAATACCACTAAACATTGATAGCCATTATGGTGCAGTAGCTAGCATTTTTGCCTGCTGGTCATGCTTCTGAATCCTCATCAATGAAGATGTTAACAACTGACCTGGGCTTCCATGTTGACCCAGCCAAAAATGGGCATCAGGAAATGTCCTGGAAAGTAAAAGCAGCTGGGTCTATAAAAAATATGAGGCTAGCACCACATACCCAATACACCTCAAGACATATAACAGGGTTTTTTACTTTCTCCTACTTACTTACTATACAATACGGAATATATTAGACATAACAGAGATGTCTATAATTGCCATGTTTACAATTATTAACCTACAAGAAAATCTATACATACTGTGGCCAAATGTCGTGATCTGTCATACACAAACACAGAAGAAGAATAGAAAACATAGAAGCAGGGGACAGCACAGGAGGGATAAAAAGAGAAGGAGGAGGATAAGTAGAGGAATGGGAGGAGGAGAAGAGGGGGAGAAAGAAGAATAGGATGGAGATGAATAAGAGGAAGAAGATGAAAAGAAAGAGGAAGTGGGGGAGCAGAAGCTCTTAAGGTACCTTGTTAATGTATGCAGGATAGCTTGGTCTTTTTCTGCCATAAACATTCCACATAAGTGTTCTTTCTGCTGATGGTTCATCCCATGTGTATAGTATACTCTGATTTGGTGACAAAAGCGTTACCTGACTTTGATTCCTGCAGACAAGATAGTTACATACTGTGTTACTGAATTTTTATACATCTTACTGTATTATTACACAACACATGATAATCTATGATTATACAAAACATAAAAAGTACTTTGCTCAAATTTTGAATAATATTTTTCACGTCTGCATGCAGAGAAACAAATTGCTAACACATTTTCTTTTTATTGTGAACATTGCTAGTCAATTGCATAACATTAATCACTTGTTCATTGTATTTATGTACAAGATATTTCTTATCTATAGCACTATATATTCAGGACTCTAAATCATTTATTATTTCATATTATATCACAAACCACTTAAAGTAGCAAAACCTCAGACCTAACTTTCTCTAACTTATCACCCTCTCAGTGTGATAGCTAAAAGACTATGTAGCTGTTCTCCTTAACCAACTTGTCTCTTTTTGTGTGTGTGTGTGTGTGTGTGTTCAATCCTGCATATGTGCACTCATTATTACTCATCAATCTTGAACGCACCATGTCCAACATAATACTCCTCCTTAGGTTCATAATCTGTTCATTGCCACATCTTTATTTTTCCCCTCCCTCCCCTGCATTTTGGCTCCGGATCTGGAGAAAAGTCTCTACAACAATTTCATGCCATTTGAGGCAAGTCCTTGTTAGGGCTCAATGATTGAACACTAATGCATTGTACTTAAGTGTTAAACCTCAGTCTGGCGGTCAATTCACAAAACAACATGTGCTTATCTTAGTGTACACATGTACTCAGTTTGCATAAACCAATGCACACAGACAATGATCAGCTATGCCCTTATGTCTTGTGATTCAGCAATGGCAGTAAAAAGTAAAATAAAATGTAAAAAAATCTTAGAATGTACACAATTATTACAATCAAAGATTATACATATAATGAGAGCATAACGGCTAGTTAGAGTGGGTATCTTACTTCTGATGAATCTTGATGAAGACATCCTCACAGAGGTTATCTACCCTGGCAGGGGCATCACCATGTTCATAATCAGTGAAGATGATGGTGATTGGTGTGTCTGTTCCACCTGCAACCTCCACACACACAGCTCTCTGGAGACATAAACAAGTGATCAAACTTTCCAATACAATTAGTCTATCATCAACAGGACAGGGAAACATAAACAGGTTCATACAATTGACAAAAACATTTGGTATATTTACCTGGAGGTGAAGACAAAATATTAAACATCCAATAAAATGTAAAATATATAACAAACATCAGTGGCCTTTGTGGGGCAAATTAAGACAGTTTGGTACACATTTAATGTGTTTGCAGAGAGTGTAATGAAAGTGTGTGAGTGTGTGGGTTAAATATTATGCCTCCAAAAATATTACCCTTCATGGTGTCCGCCAAAGATTTATCTATCATTTACTAATACACTTATTGGTCATATCTTTATTGTGTCTGCTGGGAGTTATCTATCTTTTATTGGACTCGGGCGAGAGAGTGAGGTCGACGAATTGAGCAACTCTTCCTCACTTTAATCCATATCATCGTGCAAGATCATTCTTCATCCAACTTCACATATTAAATGGCAAGACAAGATCCCAGGCACTGAAGTCCTAGAAAGAGCGTCCATGCCCAGTATCCACACTCTACTAATGAAGAATAAGATTTACTGGGCTGGTCACTTAACTTGCTTGCCAGATCACAGGCTCCCTAAACAAATTTTTTATGGTGAGCTGCGTTGTGGTAAACGCTCCCAGGAGGCCAGAGGAAACGCTTTAAAGACACTGAAAATCTCACTGAAAGCTTTTGGAATTCATCTTGACACCTGGTCGACTGCTGTCAAAGACTGAAATTCATGGCGCACATCATTATGCAAGGGTGCAGTCACTTGTGAAGCAACCAGGACTGCAAGAGCTGTAAAGAAGGGGCTGGACAGAAAAACCACTGCAGGAGATCCTCCTCCTGGAACATCAAGCATTCTTTGCTCACATTATCAATAAACATTTCAAGCCAAAATAGGCCTTATCAGCCATCTTAGAACTCACGGCTCTATACTTTCAACCCCACTGGATGAAATGAATGGTCATCATCATTTTTGATGGACAAACAACATAACACATGTTTTTATTGATAAAAGGACTGTTCCTATCATGTTGGTGTCTGTGGTGGGATAACCTAATTTTTATCGATAAAAGTAAGCCATGGAAGCACAGCAACTAGCACAGTTGCCTGCCAGCCCGGTGGTCATGAGTTCAAATTCTGAGGTTGATTTTTAAAACTGACCTAGGCTCCAAAATCAATCCAGCCTAAAATTGGTAACTGGACATTTATTGGGAAGTAAAGGCAGGTTGTGTGACACCGACCACAACACGTCACCTTTCAGGTGCAGACTGTTCTATACAATATACCAGTATACAAATATTGGTCTATAAATACATGCTCAATACTCGTCAAGGCATGTGAAAAGCATCCTTTACTTACTTCCTATCATCATTATTTTCTGTGGAATTTAGTTATTTTTTGCTATCTTTTATTGATATAATGACTGTTATATATTCATGGTATCTGCTGTGGAATTAACCTCAAATATCTAATATAATGACTTTTCCTGTCTTCATGGTGTCAGTAATAAAATTACTTATCTTTCATTATTCAATGATTGTTTATATCTTCGTTGTGTCTGTGGTGAAATTACTTACCTTTTACCTGACAGACAGCCTGTTTTCCTCTTCAGTGTCTAATTGAGATTTGCCCTTTGTACAGACGGTGCAAAACGATATAATCATCCAGAAACTAAACACTAAACTAGGGAACTAAAGAAAAACTTCAGACAATGGTTAAACTCATTGTGAGAACTAATCTGATGGGATAAACATAAAATATGTAGTTATTACAAAAAAAATAAAAAGCCTCTTACCCCTTGTTCCATACGGAGAACTGTGTTGTGACAAGACTTGATTGGAAAGTGCAAAGATGACACGTTGCTGCCATCAAACTTCACATACATGTTGAAAGATTCAGTCACTGGCCAGTATGGCTGACACTAACAGGAAGAAGAAAATGCTATTACTAATCTAATTCTTGTTTTCTTTATTTCTCCTCTTCTTAAATGTTTTTCCATTAAAAATATGATTGCACAGTTAAAAGAAAATTGTAAGGCATGCATCGTTTTTATCCTGTAATAAACTTGTACAGCAAATTGTTCCTTTGTTTTTCTGTGTTGTAATTTTTTTTAAAGATATAATTTAAGAAAACAGAAAGTCTTCACATGATACAATTATTTAGAAATTGGAAATAAATATGGTATTATTAGAAATTACTGGTATTGTTATTAGAAACTGTTTTTAAGAATCAAGATATAATAAAACACTAGTAAAACACACATTTATTGCTCTAAATCCTACTATTCTCAACTATGCAATTAAGAATGTTAAAAAAAGTTAATCACATATCCTTTACGGGATGTTGCAGTCAACATTTTTCTGCTGTTTGTGATCTCTTGGCAAGTTTAAATTCATAATAAAGCAATGCACGGCGGTCTGCTGTCAAATCGCCAGCAGCTGTGTTTTGAACATGGTATGCAGGAATACAAACTGAAGCGTAACTCATTCGCCACGGAGCCGGAATGGTAACATGCAAATAAACTGATCTGTTACCTTCTGTTACCAATGTAAAAAGCTTACCTGGCCAGGCTCTATATCCACCCACAAGTCGGCATGTTCATTTTCTTCCATATACCTGAGCTTCTGTTTGGCATTATTGATGACCAGGAAAAAGGGCATAATCACTACCAGCTTAGTCAGGTGAAGTTTGGACAGAGTTATCTGGATCATGAACTGGGGATTATATACAATAATTGCTGTCACACAAATATAATTACACAATATTAATATAAATATAAATAACATTACACAATATATATACAACAACAATCATGTGCCATGCCGGAAAGCGTGGGCGGTCATGATTCGCCATTTCACTCAATCACCAGTGTCGTGGATCAGCTCAGTGTTCCTGTCTCGTCCATGCCATGTGGCCAAGCCATCCAGGTATTTTCCTCTCGGTCTTCCTCTTGGTCTGTTCCCCTCGATCTTGCCAGCCGTCACCAAGTTCTCCAGTCCATTTCTTCTCATAACATGTCCAAAAAATTTTGACTGTCTACATCTAATTTCTCTAATCAATCTACGGTTTTCATTTGTCTTCTGTAGTACTTGGTCATTTGTTTTTCTATCTGTCCATGGTATTCTTTGCATTTTCCTCAGAAACCACATTTCTGCAGCCATCAGATATATATACCTCACAAAAATCATTTTAAATAAATAATCCAAGAATTAAATTCTCCAAGATTCCAAAATGGCTCACTTGGATTGATTGCTGGATATAAGCATTTACTGTGAGTATAAATTTTTAATCACTCGTCATTTCTTCTATGTCACAAAGACACACACTGATAAAACCAATGTTCAACATTTTGAAGAGAGTTAGTTGCTGTACAATAATGGATTTATTATGGAGGAGATTGGAGAACATAATGACATATCTGTCAAGTTTTCCTGACTTTCTCTTAGCAAATATTAATCCAGTGCCTATTTGCTAAGATAATCTCACATTCTGAAATAATTTAACCAGCAGGGCTGCATGAGATAAATGAAGAATTATAACAAAACTAGAAATGTTACTACATATGATTTTTAACAACATAAGAATTGTAACAACAGAGACAAAATACTTGTAATTAACAATCATGTGACAAGATTAGACATTATGACATTCGGAAACATGTAGGAGCACTGTCAGCAACACATGTTACCTAATGACAGTGAGTCAGATTATTTAGTCATTCAACCCCAAACAGTACTGTCATTTAGATTCAGTGGAAACATAGCAATGATCAGACCATATAAGCGACAGATTATTGCAAAGCAGAGGCAACAAACACCTCATTGTACACAACCTACATGAAGGTTCTGTCCAGAAGGCTCTTCCTACCATGACACTGAAAAGAATAACAAGCAGAATGGGAACAAGAAGAGAAAGGCATTTTATTATTTTATGTTTGGAAAAATATTTCTAGTCTGAAAACAATAACCTTTTCTTTACTGTTGAGAAGATAGTGATTACATCAGCAGAAACGACTGACAATCAGGATTACTTATTAAATTTATTATGAGATGAAGTTATTAACCAGAAACTGTGTTTTCCCCCAACTAAACCAAAGAGGTCAGCATGGCTGAAAGGATGAGAGCGCCCTTTCTTAAACTTCCTGTGCCTTGATGATGAGGTGGCAGGTTTATTCCTTACACGGGTCAGTTAGACTTGAATACTGACCTCTCGTTCAGAAAGCGATGCCAAACTACTGTAAGTAAAAATTGTCTACAAAGCCATCCTGGGGTTGATTGCAATGTCCTGCAAAGGACATACAACAACACCATCCGTGAACATTTTTCTGATTACAACAATAAGATGAAGCATGGAATTACAAAAAGAAGACAGAGCAGACTGGAGAGTTATGATCAACAATATCTACTCAGACCTGAAGAAGAAGTAGAAGAAATATTTGCTGTTTATATAAATGACTATCCTCATCATCTATAAAAACACAAAAGAAATATGATATGTTTATTAACTCTTCCAGTCCTAAGCAAAGTCAGAAGCATGATTGGCTCTTTCATTGGAATCCCAACCACTGGGTTAGATGTTCTCTTACTTTCACATTTAATTAGAGTACACTATAGGATGGGAGCCGCAGCAGTGCAGTGATTAGCATGCTTGCAGCTGGCATGGCATGGTGGTCTTATGTTCAAATCTCCAATTGAGGTGAATTTTTAAAATTTACCTAGGCTTCCAGGTCACCCCAGCCTAATAAAGGTATTAGGAAATATCTTGGAGAGTAAAGATGGCAGACACTGACCACATCACCATCAAGTGCTGATTCATCTATACAAATGTGGGGCTAACACATATACCCAATATATATCAAGGAGTGGAAAAGGGTAATTCACATATGTTTTATTATGATTAGAAGTGCTTACCATGTATTTCTTCCCTCTCTCTTTGTCATTACAAATGACAACTCCTCCGCTACCTACTGTATCAGCAGAAAATGACTGTGACCACCGAGATTCATAAACTCGCAGCTTGGCCTAAAACGATAAAAATATAAATTACGTGACATCCAAATTGCAACTTTTGTATTAAGCTTTCAAAATATAATAATTCATTTATCTTTTCCATCCGCATTCATTTTAAAAACAATTCTCAGCTGCAGTTTTTAATACAAAAAAATAAGAAAACAATAGCACAGAATGAAATATTTTAAATGTGCTTTTTAAAAAAAAACCAAAAAAACAAATTAATATTTATTCCCCACATGACAGACATACTTTGAAATATGTCTTTAATATTACACTGACTTGTTACACATCACTTGTGAGAATGTAGGTAATCAATGTTGCTATATAAATTCATAGTATATAATAAATCTCTTAGGAAGGGATATTTTCAATGCCTCTTCTTCAGTGGGTCTCAACCTTTTGGCACCGCTTTCACTGGGAGTCGGACTTGCAGTCATGATTTCAAATTTATCTTGAAACAAATCTGTAAATATGATCTGGGCTTCCAGCTCGGCACAGCCTAAAAATAGGCACCAGGAAATGTTTTGGTACAAAATGGCAGCTGGCATGATATTTATCACATCACCACTTTGGTGACAATTGGTTTTGATTGATTGATTGATTGATCTAGGAACCGACATCACAGCATTCGGGACATTCCCATAAGCGCTCCGTCCCCATCCTCAGCAACCAGCAAAGAGTTCCAACACTAATAGTTCCAGTAGCAATCTGATTATATGTCCGTCTCGCCTTTCCTCTGAGCGTCGAGCATCGGCCAGATCCCCTCGTCACTCCTCGCTGCCTCATTCTAACCAGACTATGGTGATCCATTTGCTCCTCCGAGGTGTACACGTGCTCCCACAAGGCCGCAACCACATCTGCCTTGTCATGCATCAATACTCCACCAAGTTCTGCCGAGCCAGCCAATCTGTCCGCCTGTTCATTCCCCAGCACACCAGCATGCCCAGGAGAAAAGATCCAGGTGATGCTTGCTACCCGTGACCTCCGAAGCGAAGCAAGCCACTCTGCACGAAGCTTGCCTGTTTTCACCCTTCTCAGCATGCTTTCTGAGTCAGTTACAATCACAATATGTGTATGTATCGTGTTTTCTATCCAGCGGAAAGCTGCACTGACCGCCTCCACCTCCATTCTTAAGCTAGATGTTGTGTCATCATACGCCAGGCTCTCCTGCACCAAACGCCGACCATTAGTTTTTTCATGCAGGTGACAATTGGTCTATGGGGCTAGCACCAATACCCAATACACTACAAGGCATGTAAATCTGGTCCTTTACTTATTGCCTCCTTTAACTATATATTATAATGTTATTATCTCTTTCTGAAAATGACACCAAAGGTACATACACATCGAATGTCTTTTATTATTTTAATAATTAGTATATACACATTTGCCTGAATTATTTTTATCATTTAACCCTGCATATTTAATAGTAAAAGACGATACATTTTTCAACCACAGTAATAATAGTTTTCTACTCTGACAGTAAATTACTTAACTGATTCAGTGCCAAACAAAAAGTAAAGTTCTGACCAAACATGGTGCAAAATCAAAAGAACAAGTATTATAATGTAAATTTCCGTTAACTGAGCCATGAAATTGCTGAAGATACCACGAAACAAAACAAATAGCATGATGACTCTAGTATGGCAATATATTGTCCTTCTGTCCAAATGGGAGGTCGTATTTGGTGATATATTATCCCTCGGCAATGAATCAGTTAACAGATGAAGCTGAAGAATACTTCAACATACAACCAAGTTAACCAGAATGATGGTATAGGTAGATCTTTTTATGCAGATGAAGATTATCAATAAAACATGTGGCTTGAAACTTGAGATTTCTTAACAAACTCTTGGATATGTGGATTTCACATAAAGGTAATTTTCAACCACAAATCTATATAGTTGCTTTACGTTTATTTGTAGCATACATAATGAAAAGTCTGACTAACAAAGATGCTGCCACTTTTGGGTAGGAATTATATTAAAGGGCACATACTCTATTATTGATTTCTCATCAAACATACTTCTTGCTCTTGAATAATTCTTCAGCTCAAGAAATTCACCACAAACATTTTCTACCACTTAAAAAAGTGCAGGATTTGATCAAACAAACATTGATTGAGCCGATTTATATAGAAAAATCAATTCTCCAATAGTTTTAATCTGTGGTCCAAATTCCCTAGTGAAACCTTAAAATTTCCCCCTAGGTGGGAATTACCCCATAGTTTACAATCACTACTCTTGTTGCTTTAGTCTAGTATTTGTTGTCTGTATGTATTCTTGTTTTCTCTGCAATAGCATCTGATGGACTACTCTTTTGTTATGATCACTTTTATCTATATTGGTGTATTGTCAACAATGATATGGTATTACACATTCAGCATGAATAAAACTACGTTTCATCAATGGATGGAAAGAAGAGTAGACATTATGGCACTTACTTTTTTCTTCTTGTGCTTTTTGAATCTGAACAGAAGTGGATTTGGTGAACTGCCAAATTCATACACAGCTTCAGACATGGAACCCTAGAAGAACATTAACGTTACAAAATTGAAGATAATTAATATAATAATACTGTGTATTTTAATAACAAGGTCATTAGAAGGAACCAGCTATAGCTGGTTTGGTTACATCATGAGATGAGAAAAACTATTGGGAAGATCAACGGAAAACAAGAAACAGGACAGCAGAGGAAATACCAGGCAGACTTGCATCATTGCATTGGCAAACATTATAACATGAATTGATACATAGAAGTAAAGAGCAATGAGGAGCCATGGTAGTGGAGTGGCTAGCACACTTGCCTACCAGTCCAATAGTCACCTGTTATATTTCCCATCCAGGTGGGGATGTTTGAAAACTTACCCGTGCTTCCAGGTTGACCCAGTCAAAAATGGGTATGAGGAAATACTCTGGGAAGTAAAGGTGACCAGTGTGATACTGACTACATCACCCAATGAGTGCTCATTGCTCTATACAAATATGAGGCTAGCACCATATACTCAATGTGCTTCAAGGTGTGGAGAAGGGTCCTTTACTTACATGAGAGCAACAGTCATGGAGAGAAATATTTCCAAAGCAAAATCACAGGAATAACACAGTTCATGAAGTCTCTTAAAAGTTGACAGGGTTGACTTCATTGCACCAGGTTTTATCCCATATGGGTCAGTCTCTTTCCGCAGCGCGGAAAACGCCACACAAATCACAAACTCCATATCTCCAGCGACAACCCCCAGGAGTTTCAGAAATAATGTACTAGTGAACCAAAGGATGTCGCCCGGAATCGAACCCACAATCTTTGGAGCCTGAGTCAAGCAGCTGAGACTCCCCAGTTCATAAATAATAATAGAGACAATTACAATAGAAATATAGATTCTGTCAGAGTGAATAATTAAAATAGAAATATAGATTCTATCAGAGTGAAACTACGATATGGATTAATTAAAATCTAAATTCAACATCATCATCATGTGCTACACCATCAAGCATGGATGGTCACAGTTTGCTTTCTTGCATGTTCATGAGAGTTTTGGATCAGACCTGTTTCTGACCCATTATGCCATGTGGCCAAGCCATCTACGCATTTATCTCTCTGCCTTCCCTTAGCTATTTCAAATTAAATTTTGCTGCTCATCACTAAGTTTTCTAGTTTATTTCTCATAACATGCTCTAAAAATCTTAACTGTCTATATCTAATTTCCTAAGCAATTTACAGTTTTCATTTGTTTCTTGTAGAACTTTCTCATTCATATTTTTGTTCGTGGGTGGTATTCTTTGCATGTTCATCAGAAACCACATTTCCTCTGCTATTAGATGTTTCTCAGCTTGTCTGCTTATTGTTCATGTTTCGCATCCATGCTTTCCAACCTTAGTTACACAATCAAAACCATAAATACTTAACACCACTTGAAATAAAAATGAATACATAACAGTAAGCTAGACACAGCTACTTACCCTCAGCTGCAATGGAAGATCTGTCTTATTTACAATCCAATACGGTGCATAAATTCTCAAATCCAAGGAGTTGGACTGATTTGCATGAATGCTGAGGCTAAGGTGTCTATTCAGGTTCTCAGAGTCAACTTCTGTTTCCATGCAAATGGCCCGAAACTCTTCCATGTCTGGAGAGATGTCAAGGATGCCCTGCCAATCTGAGCCCATGTAGTCAGGAAGCTAAAACACATTCAATTAGTGCACTGTTATTAATGTCATTCATTCACTATGTTCCATTCATTCACTATGTTCCATTCATTCACTATGTTCCATTCATTCACTATTCTGGACATTAACTACCCCCTGGACATTGCGTTGGAGTTTGCTTACAAAGAAATACCTAAATCTTGTAAAGGAAACATAACCAAACCTAGGCCTGATCTCAGTCTGAATGTGCTGTGCTGAATAATGACCTGGTAACATTATAATATGCCTCTCAGCTGAAGCTCCACTACTGGTCTTGTCTTGCATACCCTGCTGGTATGTGAGCTTAGAGAGGAGTAGGAGAGCTCTGCAACACAGACCCTGCAGAGATGGTACGATGGTGCCAGGTGTGGAGAAAAGTTTTTACATCTCTCTCTCTCTGTCTCTGATAGATGCAAGTCCTTTTCAGAGCTCAGATGACCTAACTGGAAATTTTGTTTTTCTGCTCGCTCACTTTGAACCCAAGCATACTCCATACACACTACTTCTAGTAGTGCTGGACTGAGTTCTGCATGTGGATTAGCTTTTCCTATTAACAGTGTCCCTCGCTCTCAGGCGAACCCACTCTGACTTCAGAGGTAGACACCTGAATTGTATAACATGGATTTCAAAGTTAAAACTCAGTTTTCCAGTGGGTTTATAACCAAACAAAAAACAAAAGCAGCATTATTTAGTTTTACATAATGGCTTTGTTAGATTTCTAGAAAAAGAAAAGAGAGATTTAAGTATCTTTGGTGCAAGGCATTCACCAGCAGATCCAAAAGTGAAAACGGAGTTTAGGACAATATTTTCAGGAACATGTTTTTAAGAGGAACCAATCATATCATACCCATCCAGATCTCTGGTTAGTAGATAAGATGGCTTGTGTGTTGCTGGGGCTACATGATCGTTAAAAAGAGTGTCAGAATATTTTCAAGGAAGTTCAATGTGGCTGTACTGACAATGACCACATCATCCATCAGTAGTCAATCACTCTAAAAATATTAGTCCAACCCTGTATGCCCCCCTATATGCCACATGACATGGAATTAGGATCTTGAAGATTTTAACTTGATGACATTTCCACAATAAATGATAAAATAACCTTTAAATGCTTTTTATTAGGTGCTCCAGTACTGCAGTGGTTAGCACAAATGCCTGCCGACCCAGGGGTCATGTGTTCAAATCCCAACTAGATGTATATTTTTAAAACAATTGATTTGGTCTCCCAGGTCAACTCAACCAAACATTGGTACTAGAAAATGTCCTGGCAAGTAAAGGCATGCTATTAACCATATCACCCACTGAGTGCCGATTGATCTATAAAAATATATGGCTAGCACCATAGACCTTATACAACTTATGGCGTGGTAAAGGGAACTTTACTTTCTTGTTATTAGCAAATGATTGATTGATTTAGGAACCGACATCACAGCATCGGGGCATTCCCATAAGCACTCTGTCCCCATCCTCAAAAGTCAGCGAAGAGTTCCAATCCCAATAGTACCAGTAGCTAATCTGATTATATGTGTGTCTCGCCTTTCCTCTAAGTGTCGAGCATCGGCCAGATCCCCTCGTCACTCCTCGCTGTTGCATTCTTGCCAGACCATGGTGATCCATTTGCTCCTCCGAGGTGTACACAGTGCTCCCACTAAGGCCGCAACCAAGTCTGCCTTATCATGCATCAATACTCCACCAAGTTTTGCAGAGCCAGCCAATCTGTCTGCCTGTTCATTCCCCAGCACACCAGCATGCCCCGGAGAAAAGATCCAGACGATGCTTACCACCCGTGACTTCCGAAGCGAAGCAAGCCACTCTGCACGAAGCTCGCCTGTCCTCACCCTACTCAGCATGCTTTCTGAGTCAGTTACAATCACGATGTGTGTGTGTATCGTATTCTCCATCCAGCGGAAAGCTGCACTGACTGCCTCCACCTCCATTCTTAAGCTAGATGTTGTGGTATCATATGCCAGGCTCTCCTGCACCAAACGTTGACCATTAGCCTTTGCAAAGAACCGCCAAGCACTTCTACTACCTCTCAACACCAAACCATCTGTGTAGATAATCACATCACCTGGGCAAGCATTATCCTGAATTAGTTGCTGGATTTCCATTTCCATGGCCCCTGCTGGCCACTCCCTGCTCAATGTGATTATAATTCTCCACAAGTCTAACTGCTCCGCTGGCACTATTAGCAAATAATTCAAGAGATCATAAGCTTTATTTAAATAACATATACGTTTGTAACTATAAGTGCTTTCTTCATATTCCCTGCACTGCACTCATCAAACTTACAGTAATTTGTAGCTTGTACGCCTTGCTAGTCTCCACCGTGTACAGGGGTGTCATTTCACCATGCGTCAGGCTACTTAACATGGATGTTCCCTGTGTAAAACATATCCATAGTTTATATTATTATAAAACAAAAACAATTCCTGAAGCAGGAACCTGCTGTGGGTATGTGAATGTGTTAAGACCATCATATTTTTAAGGTCAGAGTGCATGGAGACACAGGTAGCCAGTCTGTCCCCCTTGTATCGAATGGCAAGTGCAGGCACTGAACCTTTGTCCTACCGAATTCATGACATTGCCAGCGTATTCTTCATAATGATTGCACCAACATGGCGCTATAATAAAACAAGCCCCATAGCAGTAACCTACCTTGGTTATATTAAGTGTTAGGACCATCACACTTTAAGGCCTGAGTGAATGTAGGAATAGTTGGTGTCGCATGATTGCGCACTCCGTCTTGTTCACATCTGCACATCACAACTTCAAAACACACTTCTCACTAAAGGTTTGCACTAGGGAGAATTGGAATGCTAGGAATGTAGCGTCAACATTATTAATAGCTGTGACACCCAATGATGGACAGATCATGTGGTCTAAGCCTGTTCTATTCATTGGTTAACCTAGAATAATCGTGTCGCCCGCGAAATGTTTTGGGTCCAGCGACGCTAACTTTCAGCACATGCAGATCGACCGGCAATGCATCCAGATGTGGTTTAGGTCTCTGTATGTCCCTCATCCTGATTCAGAAGGAAAGCTTCAGACTAAATTATGCCTGAGTTTGTTTATTTCTGAGTCAGGTAAAGCTTTAAGTATGAGAGTGTGTGTGTGTAAGTTCCGGCAAGAATATATATATACTTATTCTTCTATCAGAAGATAGCCACCAACTTTCAACCAGTCCCAAGATGGCTACTCTCTGCCAGCGCTGATGTAGATATCTGACGCCCTCTATCTTTCGTTTCCAGAAGAGTTGCTGTACAATCACTATGTCTTAAGCTGTGAAAAGAGGCACTTAAGCCCATACTGCTACTCCTAAACTACTAGCTGTCTGACTGCGTTCAGAGCAGGTTAGTACAGGATAAACTATGATCTGTGTGCTCTAGGTGTCGCCTTAGTTGCAATCCACAGCGAACCGCCAACACATGCGAATGTGAGAAGGAGGAATGAAAGACTCTACCTCTTATCTTATATGTTCGTGGCGTGAAGACAGAATGTGTGTGTAACTGTTTAGCATCCATGACTGGTCCAGCATTTATACTGCTGTGATTTATTCGAACAAGCATTTAGCACTCTGACGAACCACAGTCCAGCTAACAGCCCAACACCGGCACTCAAGTGAACGAATAAAAGAAGAATGGTGTTAGTTTGAGAGAATGAGTACAATGTGGTGTCTCATCTTTCTTTCACTCTGTATATATATGTGTGTTATTGAATGAGAGGCAGTGTATATCCTCATAAGGAACATTTCACATAGACCTCCACATTCATACCAATTATATGTTACTTATATTAACTTTAGAGTGAAATATTTAATGTATGTTTCTTTACATTATTACTTTGATGCAACATGTGGAATGTAGTTGATTAAACCATCACCCTGTTTGACGGAGTAAGTAAAGGACATAATATGCTTTCATGCATAAGCACTTCTAAACTGTCAGGGGGAAATATCACCCCAGTGTCAGAAGTAAGTAAAGGAAATGACAGAAGAGGTGAGAGGGTATAAACAGGAAAGTATCCAGGCAGACTAAAACAATGGTGGCAGCACTGATTGGTAACATGAGTTAATATGTATGAGATGAACAATCATCCTATTCTGTTCCATTACTATGTAGGGATCAGACATGCTGGGTACATCTCATCATTTACTCTCCATCATTCTTTTCTAGCCTTGTCAGTCACTGTGTCTGTGTCCTCTGTGAGAACATCAGCCAACAGGCCACTAGGTACAAGTGCAGTAAAAGAAGGCTTGCCCAAGATAATTGCTGATGTCTAATGCCAGTACAAGGAGAGACACTGTAGCTCTTAACTTGTAGGTACTTCCTGAATCTGCTACCTTCTGTAACTCATGTCTGTAAACCCTTTTCATTCTTGTCCACTGGAGAATTATCATCCTTTGGCTAGATATAAATGTGTTCACCATGTTTATCCACCTCAGGTGAGGATGGCGGTGTTCGCAGATTGTCATGATCCAGAGTTGCAGATCATTGTCCAATAATGTACCATGGGACTGCAAATCATGAGCTGTTCAGTAAGAATTAGGTGCACAAGAGATCTGTTGTCAGGAGTTGATCTTTTTAAAAAAGTCTTCAAAGGCCAAAAAGGAGGAGAAGGGAAAAAACTGATTAAAGAGACTTTTATAAATCATTTGGGTCTTTTTTGCCCAAAAAAATGAAACTTTTCTTTCATGAAAAAATTTTTTTATAAATTTTTGAAATTTTTTAAAAGGGGACC
>JACEFZ010001478.1:0-95000 GCA_014155875.1 Cepaea nemoralis
GAATTTGCCCATTGCAATGTGGAGATTGGGTTTAAGTCCCCCAATAAAGGGCCCGGGCTGTTTTGACCGACCCCTTTTTTCCCAGTCATCCAAAGGTTGCCGGTATGTTTTTTCTGGAATCCCAGGGAGCCAATCCTAGGGGGAGCAAGCAGATCGCCTCAGACAAAAAAGGGAAAAGAGGCAGACGCAATTGGACAAAACCCAATGCCGGGGGGAGCTACAAAAATGCCCAGAGTGAGGATGAATTTTACGCCTTGTACAAAAAGCTCAGAAAAGGCTGATCCACCAGGACGGGGGAAGAAATACATGAAGAATGGGAAATACTCTACCAGGAGAGCGGGAAAGGGGAAAAAAACCTATACGGTCAGTTGGTGGGTCCCAAAGTTTCACCCGGTAAAGATTTCTTCATAGGGGGCATACCATCCCTTTAGGGGAAAACATGGGTATTGCCCCCAAACCATCCCGCGGATTTCCTCCCACTACTATTGGCCGGGAATGACAGAGGGTTGTGGTCGGTAGGGAAAGGTTTTCCCCTGGTGCCGGGAGGGTGGCACCGAAACACTGGACAGCACCGGTGATGTGGGTGAGATGCCCATCATGAACTCTCCTTTCGAGATTTTTACCTTGGGATATCTTTGGGTCCACTTCCCAGGATAGGAAGAGGAACATGTATATATTTAAAAATGGTGGATTGCTGTACAATGTGGGGTGGGCTTTTTCCCGTTGACCACGATTGACTCAAAAAAAGAGTGGCGGACGCACTGATGGGGGCCCTTTTAAACCAGATTGGTTTTCCGGATCAAATTCTGACGGACAATGGATTCAGTTTTGGGGAAAAAACTCATGGAGGGGGTATTTAGGGTTTTTCATTTAAACCCACATACTTTAACCACCCCTTTAAACCACCCTCAAGCCAATGGACAAGTAGAGCGTTTCAAGGGCACGTTGATGACAATGCTCAGGAAACTAGCGCGGGGGAAAAACCTGATGGGTGGGATGAATATACCCCAGCACCCCTTCTTTGCCTATCGGGAAGTTCCTCTGGTCAACAGGACTACCACCCGTACGTTGCTGTTTGGTGGGTCCAATAAAAGGGACCGTTGGAAGCCATTTTGAGGGTTGGACTGAAGGGGGGGAAGTCAGAAGAAGTGACCCACCATAAAATACGGGGGGAGGAACTGAAAAAAAAAACCCCCACAAGGGATGGACTCTGGCAAATCAAAACTTGAAAAAGGCCAGGAAAAAGACATGCGGTTTACTAAAACCCGTAGGTCTAAAGAAAGATCTCTAGGGGTTAGGAGATAAAGTCTTGTTTTTACTCCCAACGGGAAACAAAAAAACTGGAGATGGGTTTGGCAAGGACCATTTCCCGGGGAAAAGGGGTAATATCCAGAACCAACTATCAGATCCGGATCCGGGGAAAAAGTCGAAGATTTTCCATATCAATCTCTTGGGGAAAAAAATACGAAGAGAGCCCCGGAGACAAGGCACCCTACCTCAGGGCCCAATGGCAGTTGCAGTGGGGGAACAAAGTGGGAACCGGGGGGGCGAGGGCAGGGAATATCCCTTAGTACCCCGGGAAAAACTTATAGGGATGGCAAGTGAACCCTGATCGACCTCCCAGGAGAGGGAAAGGATAACCCAGGTTTAAAAGTCTCATAAGGAGAACTGACTGAAAAAACCTGGACGAACGAGGTTGGTTGATTTCGAGATGACTTTGACCACACAGGAGCCTGTTCCCCAAAAAGGTTTTACCCAGTCCCAATTCTCTAAAAAAAAAAGGCCCTGGAGGAGGAAATAAAAAAACTGCTGGAGGATGACGTGATTCCCACCACCCACACCCCCATACAATGGGGGGGTAGTTTTGTTACGCAAACCAAGGGGGAGAACACAGGTTGTGTATAGATTACCGATTTCTGAACAGTCATACACAGTTTCAGGTGGAACCTTTGGAATCCAACTCAGTTTTTCGCTAGGCCCCCATAAGGTTTCGGTATTTTTCAAAGGTGGATCTGAGTGGGGGGTTTACTATCAGATCCCAGTAAAAACCGGAGATTCGACCACTGTTAGCTTTCAGTACCCCCAGTGGACACTACGTTTCAAGGTCATCCCCTTTTGGGACTCAGCAATGCACCTAGTGTTTTTAAAACCCCATGATGAGGCCCTTTATTTAGATCCGTTACAGGATCCCCCATCATCTCATTCATGGAGATATTCTGTTTTCCCAGTGACAGTTTGGATGACCATTTAAAATTTCCTTTGGGGGGGAGAGTTTTTAATAGACTAAAGGGAAAGCAGGGCTTACTGCTCGCCCAAAACCAAGTGCATGTTTGGTTACCAAACTCTGGAATTTCTAGGTCCCCACCACACTCCAGGACACATTTTTCCCAGAAGAGAAGAACCTGGAGAAAATCAAAAAATGCCCCAAAGGGCCCAAAAAAACAAAAGAAGGATGTGCGATCTTTTCTCTCTTTGTGGGGGTTTCTCCCAAAAAATTTATCCCAATTTCACGGAATGGGAGCTCCGTTGACGGAAAACCTTGAAAAAGGGATTACCGGACCAAATCATTTGGACACCAGAATGTGAAAATGCCTATAGTCAGTTAAAGGAGGCCTTGGTCAGAAAACCCTGTATTACAGCCCCCTGACCTTTCCAAACCATTTGTGTTGAGAACGGATGCAAGTGCGTTTGGAAATTGGAGCCGCTTTGTTACAGGAAGGAAAAGACGATGCTTCGGTTTTGAAACCTGGGGCATACGCAAGTAAAAAACTTCTACAGGGGGGGAGGGGAAATTTTTTCAACCTTTGAGAGAGAATGTTTGTCCCTCGTATGGGCAGTGAAAAAAATTTTCACCCCAATTTGTATGGAGTTAAGTTTCGGGTCCAGTCGGGATCATCACCCCCTGATTTTCCCTGGCTACTTCTCAGAAGCTCAACGCACGTTTGATGCGGTGGTCGTTTTTACTTCAACCGTATTTTTCCACAGTAGAGTACTTTCCGGGGAAAGGGAAAATTTTTGGAGCGGATTTCTTGTCAAGACACCCAGCTCCTGAAGAAGAAGAATGAATCATCTGGATTAAACTCACGGTGGAGAAGAGTGAGATGGACTACTCTCTTAGGAGGGGGCCTATGTCACAAAATGAAACCGTGTGTTTATCCGGTTGATTATTACAGAGGATTTTCGGATTAAGCGGACGATCGACCAGCGACATCTATTTGTACTAACAGAGTAAACACAGTTGTACAGGTTACATCGTGTCAGCCCATAAACACATTTGGTGGTGAGGGAGAAGGATATGGAATGGTTCCGTTTGTCATCTATACTGCCGGACATCAGACGGAAATGGCTGCTGGGATTGTCACCACGGAACAGAAGAGTGACAAGTTTGTCAACATTTGAATGCAGATGGAAGCCGTGAGATCACAGGGGCAGATGTAAAACGGAAGTACCTAGTACGGAAAACAGTGCATCTGTCAATTCTTGGTTTCCGGAACATCAAGATGATTGGCAGCTTGGTATCGAAACTCTTTGTTGGGAGTTTACAGAAACTAGCTGGCTTGTTTTGAGAATCTAGGCAATTACTGACAACTTTGACAGGATTTAAGCCAGGAAAATAGTTCTTGACAGGGGATGATTTGCCACTGTGCCACCTGTGTGGGGGAGTAAAGGATAACGTCACGTGGACAACTTTGGTAGTTTGCCATATAAACTCGAGTTGAGATCAACTAGGGTGGACTTGAATAATGCTCTAGACAGAGTGCAGGGCACTGCAGTGCCAGTGGAAATAATATCTACCGTGTGTTAATTAGTGACTTAATTTTACACGTGCCTATATGGCAGATGTAGATATGATTTATAGGACTGCAGTAGTGCCATTTAAGGTATAACTTATTATAATATATTCGTTATAATTACTATAGACTGTGGCCTTGTTAAACTATAGTGTGATGATTAGCACTGTTAGTGGAAACTAGCTAGAGTAGTGAAGTGATACTTGGCTCTGTTAGCTAGAATAGATTAGTGAAGTGTTGATAAGCTTTACTAGTTGAGTAATGAGGGATAATTGGGATCTTCCCGTAGGTGTCCCTGGTGGGCGGGGTTCCGCATTCTGTTTGGTGATTTTTTCTTTGTCATAGCCTGATTCGACTCTAGGTGGGTAGCTAATCTGCTCTATGACTAAGTCTAGTTAGCTAAAGATCAGTAAGCAAGGTGATAGGCTTACACTCAGCCAAAAGGATCAGTGACTAGTACTATCACCAGATGTGTTGTTTCTATCCTAGGTTCCCTACCAGATCCAAGGAAACTCTACAAGTTTTGGGAAAGAATTAAAAAACCCATTCTGAAGAACACCAGTTCAAGAGTCAATAAAGTTGCATACAGAAACGTAACTTACGCTAGAAGGAAATTGATTCATCAAAGAGAGTGATGCATACTGATGCACCACACAGCATCAGACAGTAGTAACGAACCGAGAACCGGCTAAGAGTACCTAGTGTTAGTACAGTAACAATTAACATTAGTAATTAGCACTTATGGACTGAGTGGTTCGATGTGCAACGAGGATGATCTGTCGACTAACTAACTAACTAACTAACTGCGTACACACTGCAAAAGACTTGTGCAGTTTGTTTAGGAACATTAGGAACGGACATTGTGTAGAGTGCAACCGGTCCATGATTAACTGTTAATACCACCGGTGTCTATTTCGGATGTTCATGAAATTGGATTACCAGAGGTCTACAGAGGCAAAGCATTATCCGGCAAGATGGTTCCGGCAACGGGTGAGACGTACTTGTTCTGACGTAACGTGCTGTGGTCTATCTTTGCTGTGATCAGCTGACTGAGTTGATGTCTGAGAGACAGAGTCTACACACTTTATAGAACACGTCACACATTTTCTTCGCATACACGTCTCATACACGTTACACTTTTATTTTAATAAATTAATCTTTAATAATTTCTAGAAGCAAGAGTTGTTGAGTATGTTGCGTTGGGGAAGTATGAGAAGGGGGCATAGTACGACAGTGTGAGAGTGATAGGAAAAGGTGTCCATAGGCTGATGGAGTGTGTTGGACGGAAGCTGGTGGATTCTCCAGAATATTGAGGGGGAAAAAAAATAATATTATAATGTGGGTGTCGGATCTCCTCACTCCAGGGACGACACTTTAAAGGAGGACACGACAATGACTAAGATGCCATTTTGTTCAGATGGGCTTTGTAGTCTTCAATGTAGTGTCCGGGGTCACAAATAGGGGTCTCCTAGCTTCAAAATGAGGTGTTGTGGGAGGGTTTGCTTCATTCATTCATTTATTCAGTAGCATGTCCTTTGCAGAACCTCGCTCCCACAACAATCTGCTGGAAAACTTCTCGGTCATAAGATGTCCCGCGTCCGACACACCCATCTGAAGATCATCTGCCACATCCTGCACATATCTTCGCTTTGGCCTTCCTCTTCCTCTCTTCCCGGGCATATATCCCTCCATAATAGTTCTCTCCAAACTTTCATGACGTTTTAAGTGCAAAAAATATTTCAATTTTCTTTGTGTTATCGTCTTTAGTGGCCAACCTTCTTCGATATTCAGTTCTTGTCGTATGGATGCACTTGTTCTTTTCTGTATCCACGATATTCTTGGAACCCGTATGCAACATTTATGTTCAAACGCATTTATGCGCTGTTCAGCTTATTTAGTTTGCTTCACCCATTCATTTATATAATTTTTGACACGTGAGTGGTTGGCCGAGTGGACAGTCCGTCCGGGTTATGTTTCGGGAGACCCGAGTTCGAATCCTCGGTAAGATATGGATTTTTTTTTTCTGTCGGGGGCAAAAAGAAAACTCTAATCTTCTCAGTTCGCGGCGACTGCACTACACAGGCGGACTTAATTCTTCAGGTTCAAGACCCCTATGTCCTACACCGCAAGGTACTATTGGCAGTAAATGGCAGTGACAGTTGACAGATATACTAAAATATTATAATAGCAAGAATAGCACTAAAGAGATTACAGCAGACAATTTTTCAATGGCATGGTAATTAAATTTCCAGGCCGGGAAGGTTAACCCGGTCAACAAATGCCCGCAGAAGTCGGATGTGTCGGCCTAACGGCGCAAGAACGCAGCTCTGCTGTAAACAGGCACAACGCAATCACATCCGGAAAAAAAATAAAAAAAAAAAAAAACTCTGGATGAACGAAGAAGAAGAAGAAGAGGAAATTTCCAGGGATTTATTCGCACTCATATAACTGGAGGAAAGAAGCAAAGAAAAAAAAATTGAAGGCTATAGTCGCCACACTACAGTCCGAACATGTCGCTCTAAGTGACTCCAGAGTTCGTCATGAGAAGAACTCGAGTAACGGTGTAATCAACAAAGATGCGATGGCAAGAAGAAGAGAAGAGGAATACGGATGATACATAACGAGGAGGAATGAAGGTAGTTATTGAAAATTAGAAGATTGGGGAACATTTAGGAATATTTGGTTTGGGTTTGCAGAGTAAAGGGTAATTTTCATTGCACAGGGATTAAGTATAGCCTAATAGATAAGAGCACCTGCGCTTAAACTTCTTGTGTGATGATGCGGAGGTAGCAGGTTCAACCCCTACACTGGTCAGTTGCACAAAATGTTGACATGTCATCCTTGACTTGGGGACGTAAATTACAAGTACCTCAAAAGTCAGAGATGACGAGGGACACTGGTAATAAGGAAAGCTAATAATCCACAAGCAAAAATCAATCCAGTGCACTAGAAGTAGTCGCATGTGTATGGACTACGTTTGAGTTCAGAGCATCCGAATGAAAAACAAATTGCACACGGATATCTTCTTAAATCGTCCTTGTTATCGGGGTCCATGTGAAAAGCAACAATAATAACAATGTACCCTACCATGCATACCGTAAGATACGACTAAGGAGGGTTGGTATGCGGTATCTACCTCTTTCCGTAGAAAATGCACTGGGCGAAATCCAACCAATCATGTAAGAGTCTACAATGACTTGACGTCAGTTGATTGAAGGCCTATATTGCACTGGGAATCTCCGTAAATGCTCCAGTGTCACCCTTCTCACATACGAGATTACACTAGAGTCTCACTACAGTGCACCTACTCCGTTGCACCCACGAGAATCACAATATGTGCACATCGTAATAACTTGTGTTATTAATATAATTTGTGTCAACGATTCTTCCAAGTTTTGACATTTAGCCAGGGCAAAGGCCTATTGGGCACGCTGTTTCCGATTTCCACCTGCCGAGGGAATTTTGACTCTCGCAACATGCACACGGGTTCTCTGATGTTTTGGCACTTGTCTGAAAAGGCTAGCCATCCAATACTCTACTCCAGGATCAGAGAAAGAGGTATACCGCCATTTTCCTATTTTATAACAAATCCACACATTCCAGACCGCGAAAGAATCCAGATCTTCAGAAGGCAGAGACGGATGACAGAACCCGTAAGACTATAATCCGTGTGTAAATATAGATCCTACCTGGATTCATAACTCTCACGACTGCCCAGACTTGAAGCGTGGGAGATACTTGACGTATCCATACTGGACACCATCACATTGTCCGGCTGGAATACATGAAACAAATCACCTTACAGAAACAGTATCATATACTTGAGATATGACATAATACAGGGTGTTTGTAAAGTATCACTACAATTTGTATGTAGAACAAATTTGAACAATAACATTCTTTCTCCGGTTGATAACACCACTCTATTTGGAGTGAAAAGAATTACTCTAGCAGACGACAGCCATTCGCTGCATATTGCTTAACGATGGACCGTGGAGCGTATGTTTTGATGACGCCATGTACTTCATTTTTCAAATTTGTTCTACATACAAAGTGTATTGAGACTTTACAAACATTCGGTATAAATACAGGAAACAAATCACCTTATAGAAACAGTATCATATGCTTGAGATATGACATAATACAGGGTGTTTGTAATGTATCACTACACTTTGTATGTAGAACAAATTTGAACAATAACATTCTTTCTCCGGTTGATAACACCACTCTATTTGGAGTGAAAAGAATTACTCTAGCAGACGACAGCCATTCGCTGCATATTGCTTAACGATGGACCGTGGAGCGTATGTTTTGATGACGCCATGTACTTCATTTTTCAAATTTGTTCTACATACAAAGTGTATTGAGACTTTACAAACATTCGGTATAAATACAGGAAACAAATCACCGTATAGAAACAGTATTGTATGCTTGAGATATGACATAATATGTACTTGCTTGGTTCACGTTCAGGGACTCTGAGACAAGTAGAACAAGTTTTCCATCTTTTCGCATTTCCCCATTCTTCTCATTCTGTTCTTATGCATGCTTTCAAGTAGTAACTTTAGTGTCATCTCCGTGTTTTATATTTTGTTGTGTTTTCTGTCATCCCCGGCAAGTGGCCAGCCCATGGATTGCATCGATGTGATTAATGCCCTTAGAGACATGTCGAGAACGGAGGAATTCGACGCCAGTGAATCCACATTGTTGGTCAGAATGGGAGACTCGGGAGTATGAATTGGCACGACCGGACATGAGAGGCACATTGAGAGAACGTGGGACCTCACTAACCAACACAGAACTGGTATAATTAGCTGGAATACAAGGATGATACCTCAACAGATAACAGATGTGTTTTCTTGTGTTTGTTTGCTGATGAAGGCTTGTCGTCACATTGTCCGTTGTTGTCCGTAATTGTGTTTTGTCAAGTGGCGCTATATTTCATGTTTTTTAAATTGTTTGCACACTGCCTAGATGATGTGTACATCACAACCTTAAGAGTTCTCTGCAAAGCAAAGGAACACCATGTGATACTGGGGGAACTATCACGCTCTGTGAACTGGCGCTAGCAATATCAAAACTGAAAACGAGAAAGTCTCAAGGATTGAAATGATCAAGAGGCTAGGAACAATAGCCAACAAAAAGCTGCTACAGATCGCCAATAACTGCTGGACTTAAGTAGAGTTTCACAAATTTAGAAAAAGAAGCAATCATGAAACAAACCTCTCCTAAACCCCAGAAAAGACAGTTCCATTTCCTCCAGCAGCAAGTCAAGTTAGCCTTACAGACTGTCTCTGCAAATCAATGGCGCACATCATCAATCTTAAACTACAGTGGTGCATTGAAAGTTAGAACATTCTTATGCCGCAGCACATTGCCTTCAGGCAGTGTTATTCTACAGAAAATCAGACATTCCTACCCCTTCCATGAAACTGAGGATGCAATAAAAGATAAGAATCTGTTGTTTACGGCATGGATAAATCTACGGAAAGTGTGTGACAATGTTTAGAAGAAAGGCCTACCGAAGACACTGAGAACAGATACACTTCATAGAAGAGCATACAAACGGGTAAAACTATACGTGCACAACATAAGAGACCGGATACGTATAGACTGCTGAAGAGCAAGAGAATTTAACCACGCACATGTGTCCCCAAAGGTGGTGTTGTCCTCCCCACACATTTCCTAATTTACATCAATGAACTTGTTGCCAAACTACCACATGGAATTAAGTGGCAATATACGCCGATGATCTGATCCTATGGTGCACAAATTGACTTGCAACAGTGGCCACCAAACTGCTACTAAGTTCTATAGACGCATTATCTGTATGGGCAAAAATATTAAGTGTAAGCATAAACATCGACAAATGAAGCACCACTCTTTTCACACTCCTCCAAAATAAAAAAGAAAAGAAAAAAGAAAAACAGCAGCAGTCATACAGATAAATAGAATACATGTAAAAGAATATAAACAATCCATAAACCTGCGAGTGACATCTGATGACAAGTTGGCATGTAGAAAGTACATCAACAAGTAGGCAACAACAGCCAGGGGCGGGTGATCTTCACCCTGAGAAAATTAAATATAACCATGCGTGGAGCCAGGGGTAAAATACTTAGCAAATACGGCCATCCCTGGAGTGTAGGTCTACTTCATGGTGTTAAGCGTCACATACCACACTAAAAGAGCTGGACAATGTGCGAAATCAATCACTTAGAGTCGCCACCGAAGGCGAAGGATGAAACCAACCCTTACAGAGAATATGAAGAAGATGGAGACCAAGACAGCAGATCACATACTAAAGACTGCCCCGGATACGACATATCAAGGCAAACCTTTTTTGCTTAGAGAAACAACAACTGGGGAAGAGTTTAACGGACCACTAAATTAACTTAAAAAGGCAGTAAAGTGTGTACAGCATTGCAAATGTAGACATAAGTGTGCACAACATTGCAAATGTAGACAATGTGTTTTAAGCGAAGACAAAAGAAGAAGGAGGAGAAGGAGAAGAAGATAACGATAGATTGGTAGATATGTACATATGTAGGTAGATACTTTTTTTTTTTTTTTTTTGCATATCCTTTACAGGACATTGCTGTCAACACCAGCATCTTTCAGCTATATGTTGATTTCTTGGCAAGATTACACTCAGTAGTTTGCCATTGATTTCTGAGCGGCCGGCTCACATACCCCGTAAGTTACCGATGCGATTCGAACCACTGCTGATTCTCACCGTCATCACGTTACATACGAGAGTATACGAGATTACGAAGAAAAGTCGCTAACCTCTAAGCCACGAAGCCGGGAGGTAGATACTAGGAAGATCAATAGATGTAGGTAGATAATTAGGCAGGCTGATATAGGTAGATTCTTAGAGACGGAAGTAGATAGATATGCAAGCAGGAAGGTATGTAGTTAGGGTAATATGTAGGTGTTCCTTGCCAGTGAGAAGTCCTGATCGTTCGGGTCCCATCGATTGACGGACGTCGGTCGCGGCGATTGGGCAATCTTGAGCATAGCCTACGATGGGTAGCGTGGTGATATTCTGTTGTGATAATTTGGTGTGTCCAGTGTGTGCCGCGTGGTTACACACCCGCTTCACACGCGTGATCCGGGACTGTTTCCGGATCCGGTCAGGGATATGCACTACTGATGAGCTCAAATGAGGGCGAAACTCGAGTATAGTGCTTCCATATTGACGTGGATAGGCTTTAGGTTCATATCAGAATGCGATCGGCGTTGCCAGTAGTGGGTTGTGCTCAATATTTAAATTTCAAATCCCGAAACAACCACATAATCAACTAATATGTAGGTATCTAGTTAGGGAGGTATGTAGGTAGGCAGGTAAATATGTATTTAGGTAGGTAGATATGTGTATACGGTTAGGTAGGTGGATGTGGATGTAGGTAGGTAAATATGTAGGTAGACAGATATGTATGTATATATATATAGGCGGATATTCATATCCGTATGTAGGTGGTCATATATGCATGTAAGATGTCATATATAGGTAAATAGGTGGATTTATATTCAGGTAGGCAGTTAGGCATATATATATATATATATATATAGGTAGACAGATATGTAAACAGGTGGATATTTAGGTTGGTAAATATGTATGCAGATAATCATATGTGTTGGTAGATAGTCGTATATGCAGGTACACAGTCATATATGTAAGTAGGTAGTTATATATGTAAATGGTTATGTAGGTATACAGATAGGTAGCGTGAGTTTTTAGCAACACATAATTACCCTATAATTACATTATGAAAAACATAAGAAAACTAAATATTATAAGACCAATCTAAACCATCTCTCGTTTTAGAATGTCAGACGGACATGTGAGCCCAATTCTGAACCCACTGAAAATGAAGTTCGTTCCTCCGTTCTATTCATGGAGTGGAATTAATTTGCTGAGATTATCGCCAGCATGATAACATCTTGAGAAAGTTACCCAGCCAGAAATCCCCTTCTGTGTTGCCGTGAATTATATGACCAGGCCCTTCTTTCCAGAATCCAAACAGAGAATGGCTCCCTCCTTGTGCGAGGCAACGCCAAGTTCAGTTAGTGTCGATAAGAGAAATCGATTAAATGGACAAATTATTATTGTCCCTTGAGATTTTCCAGGAGAGAAGTTGGGGTTGGGGGTAGAATGACACAAAAAAAGTAGTCGGGGAGATTGCGGTGAGTCAGAATCAGCCTGATTTCGGCGATGGGGTTTATAATAGATAGCTTAAGCAGCTATCTGCCGGTTTCCGTGGCGAAGAGCTTACGGACGCGGTTCGTAATCCCGTATACCCGTGTTCGAAACACATCTGCGCGCGATTTGGCAGCAGACCGCGTTGCTTTGGTTTTGCGTTGGTATCGGTGCCGGTTATTCAGAAAGCAATGGCAAACTACTGAACGTAAACTTGCGAAGAATTCACAAGGGCAGAAATGCTGGTGTTGACAGCGATGTCCTGTAAAAATAAAAAGCAGCCATCTGGGATTTTATCGTGATCTCTTGGCTTTGACTTGGGAAGTAAAAGCGGCCAGCGTGAGACTGATAACCTACCCCGTCGAGTCGAGTGCCGATTGTTCTTTAAAATAGGGGGCTAGAACAATATACCCAATACCCTTAAGATATGTTCAAGGGGCCTTACTTTTACTCATGTGGCTTGTGAAGGGGTGTGGTAGAGCAGGGGCTGGCAGGCTTGTCTGCGGCCGCGTGGTTATGTGTTCCAATCCCCGTGGAGCCGGACATTTATTTTTTTTAATTGACATGGATTTCCTCGTCGATCCAGCCTAAAATCAACATCAAGAAATGTGTTGGGAAGAAAAGGCGTTTGGTGTGATATTTTCCACTTCACCCCTTCCAGTGGCGATTAGCACCATATATACAATAAGTATTACGGAGTGTAACATGGAACTGGACTGAAACTTACATGGCTTCGGGGTGCGACTAGCCTCAAAAATGGCTACCAGTAATGTTCTGAAAGGTAAAGCCACTGTCGTGATCGCCAGGAGCAGCGGAGGGTCGTGATCGCCAGGAGCAGCTGAGGGTCGTGAGTAGGGGTAGGGGTTTCTAATCTCTAGTAAGGCAAATGATGTTTATCTGTAGCATAAGTCTAATGTCTATTTTATCATAGTATATGCGTATTCTCTAATAGCATCTGTAAATTCATATTATATACCTATCCTCATGATAGGCTCATAACATGAGTCTAATGTCTGTTCTCTTATACGCATACGCATACTCTCTTAGTAGGGGTCTAAAGTCTATTCTTTCATAGAATGTCTCTAACGTCTATTTTCGTAATGACCATTCTCTATTTTTTCTCCTTCCCAGTTCTTGTTCCTGTTATCCCTGAATGGTGCATATGCCTTTAACAAACTTGATCCAGACCCTCTTATCTTTTGCCAACTCTTGCAGCTCCCTCAAGGTCCTCCACACATTATTCATATCTGCCTCTGACTCCATCTTTACTATATTATTGGGTCTCCCTCTATTTATTTTACAAGTGTGTTCTAGGGAAAGGATTTTCTAGCTATACTAATAATAGGTTGTGTCTAATTCAGCGCCAATGTCTTCCCTCCACATACCGACTCGTTGGAATGTGTGCCTAATTCGGCGTCAATGTTCCCCCCGCCCCACCCCCACACACTGACTCTTTGGAATGTGTGTCTAATTCAGCGTCAATGTCTTCCCCCCACATATTGATTCGTTGGAATGTGTGTCTAATTCAGCGACAACGCCCCCCCCCCCCCATATCATACTATTTGTATCATTATTTTATATGTCTGTTTCCCCGCCGTTGCTACATTGCTATCTAAATATGTGTATGATTTCATCTCTTGAAGTGAGGTTTAACCAAGGAAACTCGTGTCATTTTGCTTGATTTATTCTCATTATCTTTGTTTTTCTTATATGCATGGTTAGACCTAATTATTGTGGCCCCCCATATCAAGCGTGGTTAGTTTATCTTGCATCTGATTTCGTGTGTGATACAGAAGGGCCAACAGCTTTCTTTGGTCATGTGATGAGAGGAGAGGCTTTGGAGAACATCGTGACAACTGGAAAGACTGGTAGAGGCAGATCAAGAGAAATTATGCTGGAAGGATTGGGGCAGTGGCATGGAAGAATATCGTCAGCAGAGTTGATCCAGAAAACTAAAGACCAAAATCTGTGGAGAGTTACGAACGCCTACGCCAGCTAGCATGACACTTGATGATGGTGACAGAAGGGAATTGTAGTCAGTGAATTTCAGATCATCGAGTTGTTCTGTCAGAATCCATTGAATTTTATCTCTGGTATTAATTGCTGTTACACGTGTCTTCATAAACCAGTCTATAGTCAGAACGAATAATAAAGATGACAAAAAGGCATCCCTGAGCAACACCTTATAATACTTTCTTATTTAAGACGTATCTGTTATTTTATTTTTCTTGATCTCATGTCGCCGACCACGTAAACGTTGGACGGAGGGAATAGCAGAGTCCATGGGAATATAGATATATGAAGCCCATAATCGGGCACTCTCACGAAGTTTATACTTCACCTCGACACCGCAAGGCACAAGAGAAACATGATGAGATGAGATGAGATCTCATGTCTGTTTACGCAGTCTTTATTAAATTAATCATCTTCTGTGGGATCGCAGAGGACCTCAACAACTCCCCGTGACACTCCCTATCAGTGCTGTCAAAGGCCTTCTTAAAGCCCACAAATCAACATAAAATGGCGTTTTTATTTCAATGTTTTGATTTCGTATTATCATGCGTAACGTGGCTATCCTGGAGCTGCCATAACGTCTGCCAGACAATGCCTTGCAGTGATCAGAATCAGAAACGCCAAGGTAGAAATAAATATATGAGACCTATACTGTTTTATGTATGTGAAATATGGACACTAACATACAGGCTCAGAGACAATAATTGGCAGGTGAAAATGTAGCTTCTGTGGAAAATACAATGAGTACTATAGATGGCCAGAAAGACGAATGAGACTATCCTCCAAGAATCAAATAAGAATCGTTATTGATAATATAAATTAGACCCAGAGAGATACGAGTGTTTTGCCACGTTATGGGTATATCAGAATATTTGATGAAATCTGACAAACTTGATGAAAAAAGAGCATGGGAAAGATAAAGAGATAACTACGCTGATGGCTCGGCCACATGACATAATCAGAACAAGAACACAGCCCGGATCCAATATTCGGGTGATCATACGAGATGGCGAGCCACGACCACTCACGCCCATCGACATGGAGTTTGATGATGATGAATGTGGCTATCTGATCAGTGCAGACATTGTTAGGTCGGAGGCCTGTCTGTTCATCCATTAGTTGCTTATCAATGGCCTCTCCTAATCTCTGCAAGTTATCCTGCAGATACCTTCCCAAGAACTTGCAATAACATCATTCCTCAAAATGTTTTGCACTCCAGTATGTTTCCTTTCGTTGGTAACTTCACCAAACATTCATTCTTAAATATACTGGTATTTCTTAAGTTTCCCAGATTATAATAAAATAATATGCGCAGGAGTTCAACTGGGGTGTCTGTATTGACTTTAACAGCTTCTGCTGGGATACTCTCTGGACCAGCAGCGTTCCCATTCTTGAAAAGTCTACGTTTTATAATTTCTTCTTTAGATGGTTTCTTCTAACTGATATTAAGCTCCACCTTTGCAGGCTGAATATCTGGAGGGTCATTTGGAATTGATCTATGCAGAAGCTTCTAACAGTATTCAGCCCATCTGTTCATTTGAATTTTAATGATAATGAGAGTTTTTCCAATAGTAGTTGTGGTATGTCCACTCTGTCTGATTATATTTTCCATTTAATTCCCTTGTGGTGCTGTGAAGGTTTCTGAACTTTCCTTTCGCTGCCGCTTCTTCAGCCTTTTGTGCGAGGCCAACTAAATATTGTCTTTTCTCCTCCCGATATCGGTTCTTTCAAATTTCTTTATTACCTTATGTATTTGTTACTGGGATCTTACTTTAACACGTTTTGTTTTGCTATTATTTAAATCTGCTTTCTACTTTTATCGTCCCTTTATTCGATATTTGTTAGGGTGTCCAGAGTTATCAATGCCTTATGTTTTCGTTCAAATTTTCCAATGTTTGGGCTGCCCCTTTAGATAGCACGTATACTACACAAACAGATGAGTAGATATTCCATAATTGTACACTACACAAACAGATGGGCAGATATTTCATAATTGTATACTTCACAAACAGATGGACATATTCCATTAATGGAATTCTACACACACAGATGGACCGATTCCATTCATGATATGCTACACGAATAGATCGACACATTCCATTAATGGTATACTATACTCTACACATAGATGGACTGATTTCATTAATGGTATACTATACTGTACACATAGATGGACTGATTACATTAATGGTATACTATACTCTACACATAGATGGACTGATTTCATTAATGGTATACTATACAGTACACATAGATGGACTGATTACATTAATGGTATACTATACTCTACACATAGATGGACTGATTTCATTAATGGTATACTATACTGTACACATAGATGGACTGATTACATTAATGGTATACTATACTGTACACATAGATGGACTGATTTCATTAATGGTATACTATACTGTACACATAGATGGACTGATTGTATTAATGGCATACTATACTGTACACATAGATGGACTGATTGCATTAATGGTATACTATACTGTACACATAGATGGACTGATTGTATTAATGGTATACTATACTGTACACATAGATGGACTGATTACATTAATGGTATACTATACTGTACACATAGATGGACTGATTTCATTAATGGCATACTATACTGTACACATAGATGGACTGATTACATTAATGGTATACTATACTCTACACATAGATGGACTGATTGTATTAATGGCATACTATACTCTACACATAGATGGACTGATTGTATTAATGGGATACTATACTGTACACATAGATGGACTGATTACATTAATGGTATACTATACTGTACACATAGATGGACTGATTGTATTAATGGCATACTATACTCTACACATAGATGGACTGATTGCATTAATGGGATACTATACTGTACACATAGATGGACTGATTGCATTAATGGCATACTATACTCTACACATAGATGGACTGATTGTATTAATGGCATAGTATACTGTACACATAGATGGACTGATTGTATTAATGGGATACTATACTCTACACATAGATGGACTGATTGCATTAATGGGATACTATACTGTACACATAGATGGACTGATTTCATTAATGGCATAGTATACTGTACACATAGATGGACTGATTGTATTAATGGTATACTATACTGTACACATAGATGGACTGATTGTATTAATGGTATACTATACTGTACACATAGATGGACTTATTACATTAATGGCATAGTATACTGTACACATAGATGGACTGATTGTATTAATGGTATACTATACTGTACACATAGATGGACTGATTGTATTAATGGTATACTATACTGTACACATAGATGGACTGATTGTATTAATGGTATACTATACTGTATACATAGATGGACTGATTGCATTAATGGTATACTATACTGTACACATAGATGGACTGATTGTATTAATGGTATACTATACTGTATACATAGATGGACTGATTGCATTAATGGTATACTATACTGTATACATAGATGGACTGATTGTATTAATGGTATAATACATAAACAGATGGCCACAGTCCACAAGCAAAGGTATATGTTGCATCATGGCTATACTGTATAAATAAATGGCTGGATTCCATTAACGTCATATTCCCCAAACACAAATTCAAAGCAAATCCAAGCCGGCTTATTATTGCTCAAAATAGTTCAGCCCCAGCTAAACGACAAATATGGACCAAAAATAATCGTCCAATGAGACTAGATATTATAGAGAGACATTCTAAAACACATCGTTAACATGACATTGGCACCGTGGGTGATGTCTGCCGGGAGCAATTTGAACTGTTAAAGCGTTAAGGCCGCTTGATTAAACAACCACTGAGCCATGTACAGGCCCAGATTGATGTTTCACTCACGAAATATACAAATCCCCTGCCTTACAAAGGAATATAACCAGTGTCACCGAATGTGTTAGACTAGTATCATAACCCCTCGGCCACGTGCTTCTGATAAAGAGAATCATCATCATCATCATCATCATCATCATCTCATCATCATCATCATCATCATCATCATCATCATCATCATCATCATCATCATCATCATTATCATCATCATCATCATCATCATCATCATCATCATCATCATCATCATCATCATCATCATCATCATCATCGTCGTCGTCGTCGTCGTTATCAACATCACCGTCATCATCAATATCGTCATTATCACCACATGACCATTACCATCATCATCATACCACCGTCATCATAATCATCATCAAATTATATCTCAGCATTAAACGTATGCTATATATAGAATCATCACCATTAGCATATTGCTCACGTGCAATCTCTCCATTGAAGGTCGGCTATTAATAGATAGACCTGACATGTATACAAGCAAGTCCTAGAACAAACAACGTATCTCACCTCTCTGGACCAGTCAGTGGCTACCCCGGTAATCTGCCTCTCCAGCGGCAGCTCCGACCCCGGGTGGCAACCGTGGTACCACAACCCGGTGGTCATCACCAGACGGCGTCTCTTGTCACACATGGCGCACACCCACTCTGGTGTCTGCACGAATATAAGAACATGTCATGCGATATTGATAGTCGAGGTAGTCACAGAACACGTTCGGCAATGGGTGAATGGCTGTACGAAACACATTTGGACATCTAATGGCAATGGGTGAATGTTTGTACGACTACACATTTGGACATCTCATGGCAAGGGGTGAATGGCTGTATAAGAACACATTTGGACATCTCATGGCAATGGGTGAATGGCTGTGCGAGGGCACATTTGGACATCTAATGACAATGGGTGAATGGCTGTATGAGAAAACATTTGGACATTTCATGGCAATGGGAGAATTGTTATGTATGCCGCTTGCGGTTATTGCCATTATTGGCGTTTTGAGTAAGCACGCAAAAGACAACATGTTAGGATCCTGGCAGAACTTTACAGACGATTCCGTGTCCATAGCTACAGTTAACCTGTGACGCACAATCGTCTCTCCAAATCTGGCAGGAACCGAGCATTTTTGTTTTGCTGCTATGGAGAGTGCTACTTCGTCGTCGTCTTCTTCCTCTTCTGCTCCTTATTCTTTTTCGCCTTCTGTGTTCCTATTTCGAGAGGATTGCCAAAACGCCTGCCTCGCTAACTTGCGTCGACTGGGAAGTTCCCGATTGGGTGCACCTCACACAGCCATCATAGACAACGAACGCCAACGCGGGACTGATCTTGCGAACCAGACCAGTCCTCACCAACGGTGACTAATATGTTGAGATTACTGTGCTCTTTTTCTGTATGCAAAACAACTTCGCCATTTGCAGACTGTAATGGTGCTGTACCGCACATACAACACTACACAATTTGTTAAGATATCAAGATAAGAGTTAAGATGTATGCGGGTGATAGATATGACCAATGAACACACCTTCCAGGGTTACTTTTGTTAAGACGCCGTTCTCCCTAGCCTAGGCGTTATCGTCTTTCTCCGTAATCTCGTATATTCTCGCGAGTAACGTAACCTGCGCAAGAAACTGTAACGGTTCTCGCCGCGTTGGTAACTTAGGGGTATGTGAGCCGGTCGCTCAGAAAGCAATGGCGAACTACTGAGCGTAATCTTGCCTAGTACATCAACAGCAGCAAAAATGCTGATGTCGACTGCAACGTCCTGTAAGGGATATACAATACAAAATGTTATAACAACACTTATCGACTGTGAGTGAGGACGGAAGTAAACTAACAGAATCTGATGGAACTTACGAATAGCTTCAGTGTCGTGTTCTTTTGTAACAGGTGTCAACAGATCTTGACACCGGAGGGATGCGAGAGTGTGTTTACTCTAGTGATCCCGCGGGAGACACGTTGTCATGGAATGAGCGAGTTTCGACATGTTTGCACGAAAACTCTCACTTTATGACACTTTCTTCCCCTCTCTGTGTCGTATCGCCAGTCCATAACTAGAAATTAGGTTGGCCTTTGTTTTCATGGTACAAGGTGTCTCCTAGTGAAAACATACACCGCCTTCATCAAGGTAGAGCGGAGATGGCGCAGTGGCTAGCACGCCAGCCTACCGACTCTGTGGCCACGCATTCGAATCGCGGCGGATGTTTTAAAATTGGCCTAGACTCCCATGTCGATACAGCCTAAATATTGGCCTAGACTCCCATGTCGATACAGCCTAAAAATTGGCCTAGACTCCCATGTCGATACAGCCTAAAAATGGGTACCAGAAATATCCTGCGAAGTGAAGGTCACCGGCATAATATTTACCACATTATGCACCGAGTGCCGATTGGTCTATGTACATGTGGGGATGGCAACATAGGTCAAAATACCTGCAGGCGCGTGTCAAAGGTCTTTTATTTGCTTGTTACTTACTTCATCAAGGGAGTGCAATAGCAAGTGTGCTATATTTTCTAACTATACACACTTTGTTATATAACTTTATTTACTTTCTTATATAACTCTGTTTACTTTCTTAAATAACTCTGTTTACTTTCTTATATAACTCTGATTACTTTCTTATATAACTCTATACACATTTAGTTATATAACTCTATTTACTGTTTAATATAACTCCATACACACTTTGTTGTATAAATCTATTTAATTTCTTATATAACTCTTTACACACTTTGTTATATAACTCTATATGCACTTTGTTATATAACTCTATACACTTTGTTATATAACTCTATACACTTTGTTATATAACTCTATACACTTTGTTATATAACTCTATACACTTTGTTATATAACTCTATACACTTTGTTATATAACTCTATATACACTTTGTTATATAACTCTATACACTTTGTTATATAACTCTATATACACTTTGTTATATAACTCTATACACTTTGTTATATAACTCTATACACTTTGTTATATAACTCTATGCACTTTGTTATATAACTCTATACACTTTGTTATATAACTCTATATACACTTTGTTATATAACTCTATATGCACTTTGTTATATAACTCTATATGCACTTTGTTATATAACTCTATATACACTTTGTTATATAACTCTATATACACTTTGTTATATAACTCTATATACACTTTGTTATATAACTCTATATACACTTTGTTATATAACTCTATATGCACTTTGTTATATAACTCTATATACACTTTGTTATATAACTCTATATACACTTTGTTATATAACTCTATATACACTTTGTTATATAACTCTATATACACTTTCTTATATAACTCTATATGCACTTTGTTATATAACTCTATATGCACTTTGTTATATAACTCTATACACTTTGTTATATAACTCTATATACACTTTGTTATATAACTCTATACACTTTGTTATATAACTCTATATACACTTTGTTATATAACTCTACACACTTTGTTATATAACTCTATACACTTTGTTATATAACTCTATACACTTTGTTATATAACTCTATGCACTTTGTTATATAACTCTATACACTTTGTTATATAACTCTATACACTTTGTTATATAACTCTATACACTTTGTTATATAACTCTATACACTTTGTTATATAACTCTATATACACTTTGTTATATAACTCTATACACTTTGTTATATAACTCTATATACACTTTGTTATATAACTCTATACACTTTGTTATATAACTCTATATACACTTTGTTATATAACTCTATACACTTTGTTATATAACTCTATACACTTTGTTATATAACTCTATATACACTTTGTTATATAACTCTACACACTTTGTTATATAACTCTATACACTTTGTTATATAACTCTATACACTTTGTTATATAACTCTATACACTTTGTTATATAACTCTATACACTTTGTTATATAACTCTATACACTTTGTTATATAACTCTATATACACTTTGTTATATAACTCTATATACACTTTGTTATATAACTCTATATACACTTTGTTATATAACTCTATACACTTTGTTATATAACTCTATACACTTTGTTATATAACTCTATACACTTTGTTATATAACTCTCTATACACTTTGTTATATAACTCTATACACTTTGTTATATAACTCTATATACACTTTGTTATATAACTCTATACACTTTGTTATATAACTCTATACACTTTGTTATATAACTCTATACACTTTGTTATATAACTCTATACACTTTGTTATATAACTCTATGCACTTTGTTATATAACTCTATACACTTTGTTATATAACTCTATACACTTTGTTATATAACTCTATACACTTTGTTATATAACTCTATATACACTTTGTTATATAACTCTATACACTTTGTTATATAACTCTATATACACTTTGTTATATAACTCTATATACTTTGTTATATAACTCTATATACACTTTGTTATATAACTCTATACACTTTGTTATATAACTCTATATACACTTTGTTATATAACTCTATATACACTTTGTTATATAACTCTATACACTTTGTTATATAACTCTATACACTTTGTTATATAACTCTATACACTTTGTTATATAACTCTATACACTTTGTTATATAACTCTATACACTTTGTTATATAACTCTATATACACTTTGTTATATAACTCTATATACACTTTGTTATATAACTCTATACACTTTGTTATATAACTCTATACACTTTGTTATATAACTCTATACACTTTGTTATATAACTCTATACACTTTGTTATATAACTCTATATGCACTTTGTTATATAACTCTATACACTTTGTTATATAACTCTATATACACTTTGTTATATAACTCTATATGCACTTTGTTATATAACTCTATACACTTTGTTATATAACTCTATATGCACTTTGTTATATAACTCTATATGCACTTTGTTATATAACTCTATACACTTTGTTATATAACTCTATATACACTTTGTTATATAACTCTATATGCACTTTGTTATATAACTCTATACACTTTGTTATATAACTCTATATACACTTTGTTATATAACTCTATATGCACTTTGTTATATAACTCTATACACTTTGTTATATAACTCTATATACACTTTGTTATATAACTCTATATGGCCTATAACTTCTATACACTTTGTTAGATAACTCTATATACACTTTGTATATAACTCTATACACTGCTATAAACCCTCTATATACACTTTGTTATATAACTCTATACACTTTGTTATAACTCTATACACTTTGTTATATAACTTAACACTTTGTTATATAACTCTATACACTTTGTTATATAACTCTATACACTTTGTTATATAACTCTATACACTTTGTTATATAACTCTATACACTTTGTTATATAACTCTATACACTTTGTTATATAACTCTATACACTTTGTTATATAACTCTATACACTTGTATATAACTCTATACACTTTGTATATACCTATACACTTTGTTATATAACTCTATATACACTTTGTTATATAACTCTATACACTTTGTTATATAACTCTATACACTTTGTTATATAACTCTATACACTTTGTTATATAACTCTATACACTTTGTTATATAACTCTATACACTTTGTTATATAACTCTATACACTTTGTTATATAACTCTATACACTTTGTTATATAACTCTATACACTTTGTTATATAACTCTATACACTTTGTTATATAACTCTATACACTTTGTTATATAACTCTATTTCACTTTGTTATATAACTCTATACACTTTGTTATATAACTCTATATACACTTTGTTATATAACTCTATACACTTTGTTATATAACTCTATACACTTTGTTATATAACTCTATACACTTTGTTATATAACTCTATACACTTTGTTATATAACTCTATATACACTTTGTTATATAACTCTATACACTTTGTTATATAACTCTATATACACTTTGTTATATAACTCTATACACTTTGTTATATAACTCTATACACTTTGTTATATAACTCTATACACTTTGTTATATAACTCTATACACTTTGTTATATAACTCTATATACATTTGTTATATAACTCTATACACTTTGTTATATAACTCTATATACACTTTGTTATATAACTCTATACACTTTGTTATATAACTATATACACTTTGTTATATAACTCTATACACTTTGTATATAACTCTATACACTTTGTTATATAACTCTATACACTTTGTTATATAACTCTATACACTTTGTTATATAATCTACTACACTTTGTTTATAACCTCTATACACTTTGTTATATAACTCTATACACTTGTTATTATATAACTCTATGCACTTTGTATATAACTCTATACACTTTGTTATATAACTCTATACACTTTGTATATAACTCTATACACTTTGTTATATAACTTATACACTTTGTTATATAACTCTATACACTTGTTATATAACTCTATACACTTTGTTATATAACTCTATACACTTTGTTATATAACTCTATATACACTTTGTATATACTACTCTATACACTTTGTTATATAACTCTATATCCCTTTGTTATATAACTCTATATACACTTTGTTATATAACTCTATTACACTTTGTTATATAACTCTATACACTTTGTATATAACTCTATACACTTTGTTATATACTCCTCTAACACTTTGTTATATAACTCTACTATTACACTTTGTTATATAACTCTATACACTTTGTTATATAACTCTATACTACCTTTGTTATATAACTCATATACACTTTGTTATATAACTCTATATACACTTTGTCATATACTCTATACAACTTTATACTCTACACTTTTATTCACTCTATACATCTTTGTTATATAAATCGTCTATATGCACTTTGTTATATAACTCTATAACACTCTTTGTTTATATAACATCTCTATACACACTTTGTTATATAACTCTATACACTTTGTTATATAACCTCATTAATACCTTTGTTATAGTAACTCGATATACAACTTTGATTTATATAACTGTCTATACACTTTGTTATATAACTCATATACATGTGTGATATAACTCTATACACTTTGTTATATAACTCTATATACACTTTGTTATATAACTCTATACACTTTGTTATATAACTCTATATACACTATGTTATATAATTCTATACACTTTGTTATATAACTCTATATACACTTTGTTATATAACTCTATACACTTTATTATATAACTCTATATACACTTTGTTATATAACTCTATACATTTTGTTATATAACCTATATAGACTTTGTTATATAACTCTATACACTTTGTTATATAACTCTATACACTTTGTTATATAACTCTATACACTTTGTTATATAACTCTATACACTTTGTTATATAACTCTATACACTTTGTTATATAACTCTATACACTTTGTTATATAACTCTATATGCACTTTGTTGTATAACTCTATACACTTTGTTATATAACTCTATACCTTTGTTATAAACTCTATACACTTGTTATATAACTCTATACACTTTGTTATATAACTCTATACACTTTGTATATACTCTATATGCACTTTGTTATATAACTCTATACACTTTGTTATATAACTCTATATGCACTTTGTTATATAACTCTATACACTTTGTTATATAACTCTATATGCACTTTGTTAATAACTCTTACACTTGTTATATAACTCTATATGCACTTTGTTATATAACTCTATATGCACTTTGTTATATAACTCTATATACACTTTGTTATATAACTCTATACACTTTGTTATATAACTCTATATACACTTTGTTATATAACTCTATACACTTTGTTATATAACTCAATATACACTTTGTTATATAACTCTATATACTTTGTTATATAACTCTATATGCACTTTGTTATATAACTCTATACACTTTGTTATATAACTCTATACACTTTGTTATATAACTCTATATGCACTTTGTTATATAACTCTATACACTTTGTTATATAACTCTATATACACTTTGTTATATAACTCTATATGCACTTTGTTATATAACTCTATACACTTTGTTATATAACTCTATATACATTTTGTTATATAAATCTATATACACTTTGTTATATAACTCAATATGCACTTTGTTATATAACTCTATACACTTTGTTATATAACTCTATATACACTTTGTTATATAACTCTATATACACTTTGTTATATAACTCTATATACACTTTGTTATATAACTCTATATACACTTTGTTATATAACTCTATATACACTTTGTTATAAAACTCTATATACACTTTGTTATATAACTCTATACACTTTGTTATATAATTCTATACACTTTGTTATATAACTCTATACACTTTGTTATATAACTCTATACACTTTGTTATATAACTCTATACACTTTGTTATATAACTCTATACACTTTGTTATATAACTCTATACACTTTGTTATATAACTCTATACACTTTGTTATATAACTCTATACACTTTGTTATATAACTCTATAGACACTTTGTATATAACTCTATATACTTTGTTATATAACTCTATACACTTGTTATATAACTCTATTACACTTTGTTATATAACTCTAGACACTTTGTTATATAACTCTATACACTTTGTTATATAACTCTATATACACTTTGTTATATAACTCTATACACTTTGTTATATAAACTCTATACACTTTGTTATATAAACTCTATACACTTTGTATATAACTCTATACACCTTGTTTATATAACTCTATACACTTTGTATATAAACTCTATATACACTTTGTTATATAAACTCTATATACACTTTGTTATATAACTCTATATGCACTTTGTTATATTAACTCTAATACACTTTGTTAATAACTCCTCTATACACTTTGTTGTATATAACTCTATACACTTTGTTATATAACTCTATATACACTTTGTTATATAACTCTATACACTTTGTTATATAACTCTATATACACTTGTTATATAACTTCTATACACTTTGTTTATATAACTCTATATACACTTTGTTATATAACTCTATACACTTTGTTATATTAACTCTATATACACTTTGTTATATAACTCTATACACTTTGTTATATAACTATATACACTTTGTTATATAACTCTATACACTTTGTTCTATAACTCTATACACTTTTGTTCATATAACTCTATACACTTTGTTATATAACTCTAATACACTTTGTTATATAACTCTATACACTTTGTTATATAACTCTATACACTTTGTTATATAACTCTATACACTTTGTTATATAACTCTATATGACACTTTGTTATATAACTCTATACACTTTGTTATATAACTCTATACACTTGTTATATAACTCTATACACTTTGTTATATAACTCTATACACTTTGTTATATAACTCTATACACTTTGTTATATAACTCTATATGCACTTTGTTATATAACTCTATACACTTTGTTATATAACTCTATATGCACTTTGTTATATAACTCTATACACTTTGTTATATAACTCTATATGCACTTTGTTATATAACTCTATATACACTTTGTTATATAACTCTATACACTTTGTTATATAACTCTATACACTTTGTTATATAACTCTATACACTTTGTTATATAACTCTATACACTTTGTTATATAACTCTATACACTTTGTTATATAACTCTATACACTTTGTTATATAACTCTATACACTTTGTTATATAACTCTATACACTTTGTTATATAACTCTATACACTTTGTTATATAACTCTATACACTTTGTTATATAAACTCTATACACTTTGTTATATAACTCTATATACACTTTGTTATATAACTCTATACACTTGTTATATAACTCTATACACTTTGTTATATAACTCTATACACTTTGTTATATAACTCTATACACTTTGTTATATAACTCTATACACTTTGTTATATAACTCTATACACTTTGTTATATAACTCTATACACTTTGTTATATAACTCTATACACTTTGTTATATAACTCTATACACTTTGTTATATAACTCTATATGCACTTTGTTATATAACTCTATATACACTTTGTTATATAACTCTATATGCACTTTGTTATATAACTCTATACACTTTGTTATATAACTCTCTATACACTTTGTTATATAACTCTATATACACTTTGTTATATAACTCTATATGCACTTTGTTATATAACTCTATACACTTTGTTATATAACTCTATATACACTATGTTATATAATTCTATACACTTTGTTATATAACTCTATATACACTTTGTTATATAACTCTATACACTTTATTATATAACTCTATATACACTTTGTTATATAACTCTATACATTTTGTTATATAACCTATATACACTTTGTTATATAACTCTATACACTTTGTTATATAACTCTATACACTTTGTTATATAACTCTATACACTTTGTTATATAACTCTATACACTTTGTTATATAACTCTATACACTTTGTTATATAACTCTATACACTTTGTTATATAACTCTATACACTTTGTTATATAACTCTATATGCACTTTGTTGTATAACTCTATACACTTTGTTATATAACTCTATACACTTTGTTATATAACTCTATACACTTTGTTATATAACTCTATACACTTTGTTATATAACTCTATACACTTTGTTATATAACTCTATATGCACTTTGTTATATAACTCTATACACTTTGTTATATAACTCTATATGCACTTTGTTATATAACTCTATACACTTTGTTATATAACTCTATATGCACTTTGTTATATAACTCTATACACTTTGTTATATAACTCTATATGCACTTTGTTATATAACTCTATATGCACTTTGTTATATAACTCTATATACACTTTGTTATATAACTCTATACACTTTGTTATATAACTCTATATACACTTTGTTATATAACTCTATACACTTTGTTATATAACTCAATATACACTTTGTTATATAACTCTATATACTTTGTTATATAACTCTATATGCACTTTGTTATATAACTCTATACACTTTGTTATATAACTCTATACACTTTGTTATATAACTCTATATGCACTTTGTTATATAACTCTATACACTTTGTTATATAACTCTATATGCACTTTGTTATATAACTCTATACACTTTGTTATATAACTCTATATACACTTTGTTATATAACTCTATATGCACTTTGTTATATAACTCTATACACTTTGTTATATAACTCTATATACACTTTGTTATATAACTCTATATGCACTTTGTTATATAACTCTATACACTTTGTTATATAACTCTATATACACTTTGTTATATAACTCTATATACACTTTGTTATATAACTCTATATGCACTTTGTTATATAACTCTATATGCACTTTGTTATATAACTCTATATACACTTTGTTATATAACTCTATATGCACTTTGTTATATAACTCTATACACTTTGTTATATAACTCTATATACACTTTGTTATATAACTCTATATGCACTTTGTTATATAACTCTATACACTTTGTTATATAACTCTATATACATTTTGTTATATAAATCTATATACACTTTGTTATATAACTCTATATGCACTTTGTTATATAACTCTATACACTTTGTTATATAAGTCTATATGCACTTTGTTATATAACTCTATACACTTTGTTATATAACTCTATATACACTTTGTTATATAACTCTATATACACTTTGTTATATAACTCTATATACACTTTGTTATATAACTCTATACACTTTGTTATATAACTCTATACACTTTGTTATATAATTCTATACACTTTGTTATATAACTCTATACACTTTGTTATATAACTCTATACACTTTGTTATATAACGCTATACACTTTGTTATATAACTCTATACACTTTGTTATATAACTCTATACACTTTGTTATATAACTCTATACACTTTGTTATATAACTCTATACACTTTGTTATATAACTCTATACACTTTGTTATATAACTCTATACACTTTGTTATATAACTCTATACACTTTGTTATATAACTCTATATACACTTTGTTATATAACTCTATACACTTTGTTATATAACTCTATACACTTTGTTATATAACTCTATACACTTTGTTATATAACTCTATACACTTTGTTATATAACTCTATACACTTTGTTATATAAACTCTATACACTTTGTTATATAACTCTATACACTTTGTTATATAACTCTATACACTTTGTTATATAACTCTATACACTTTGTTATATAACTCTATATGCACTTTGTTATATAACTCTATATACACTTTGTTATATAACTCTATATGCACTTTGTTATATAACTCTATACACTTTGTTATATAACTCTCTATACACTTTGTTATATAACTCTATATACACTTTGTTATATAACTCTATATGCACTTTGTTATATAACTCTATACACTTTGTTATATAACTCTATATACACTATGTTATATAATTCTATACACTTTGTTATATAACTCTATATACACTTTGTTATATAACTCTATACACTTTATTATATAACTCTATATACACTTTGTTATATAACTCTATACATTTTGTTATATAACCTATATACACTTTGTTATATAACTCTATACACTTTGTTATATAACTCTATACACTTTGTTATATAACTCTATACACTTTGTTATATAACTCTATACACTTTGTTATATAACTCTATACACTTTGTTATATAACTCTATACACTTTGTTATATAACTCTATACACTTTGTTATATAACTCTATATGCACTTTGTTATATAACTCTATACACTTTGTTATATAACTCTATACACTTTGTTATATAACTCTATACACTTTGTTATATAACTCTATACACTTTGTTATATAACTCTATACACTTTGTTATATAACTCTATATGCACTTTGTTATATAACTCTATACACTTTGTTATATAACTCTATATGCACTTTGTTATATAACTCTATACACTTTGTTATATAACTCTATATGCACTTTGTTATATAACTCTATACACTTTGTTATATAACTCTATATGCACTTTGTTATTTAACTCTATATGCACTTTGTTATATAACTCTATATACACTTTGTTATATAACTCTATATACTTTGTTATATAACTCTATATGCACTTTGTTATATAACTCTATACACTTTGTTATATAACTCTATATGCACTTTGTTATATAACTCTATACACTTTGTTATATAACTCTATATGCACTTTGTTATATAACTCTATATGCACTTTGTTATATAACTCTATATACACTTTGTTATATAACTCTATATACTTTGTTGTATAACTCTATATGCACTTTGTTATATAACTCTATACACTTTGTTATATAACTCTATATGCACTTTGTTATATAACTCTATACACTTTGTTATATAACTCTATATACACTTTGTTATATAACTCTATATGCACTTTGTTATATAACTCTATACACTTTGTTATATAACTCTATATGCACTTTGTTATATAACTCTATATACTTTTTTATATAACTCTATATGCACTTTGTTATATAACTCTATACACTTTGTTATATAACTCTATACACTTTGTTATATAACTCTATATACACTTTGTTATATAACTGTATACACTTTGTTATATAACTCTATATACACTTTGTTATATAACTCTATACACTTTGTTATATAACTCTATATACACTTTGTTATATAACTCTATATACACTTTGTTATATAACTCTATATACACTTTGTTATATAACTCTATATACACTTTGTTATATAACTCTACTAGCTGACCCGGCCCGGCTTCGCCCAGGCCCTGGAGGGGATCTATCTATCTATCAGTCTGTCTGTCTGCTTGTTTGTCTGTCTGTCTGGCTGACCCGGCCCGGCTTCACCCAGTCCCTGGTGGGGAGCATCTCATTTAATTCATATAAGTAGTCATATAAGCTCTCCCGTTCCCGACTATCTGTCTGTCTGTCTATCTGTCTGTCTGTCTGACCCGGCCCGGCTTCACCCAGTCCCTGGTGGGGAGCATCTCATTTAATTCATATACGTAGTCATATAAGCTCTCCCGTTCCCGACTATCTGTTTGTCTGTCTATCTGTCTGTCTGTCTGTCCCGGCCCGGCTTCACCCAGACCCTGGTGGGGAGCATCTCATTTAATTCATATACGTAGTCATATAAGCTCTCCCGTTCCCGACTATCTGTCTGTCTGTCTATCTATCTGACCCGGCGTGGTTTCGCCCAGTTCCTCACAGTAACTTAAAAGAATGTCCTTCCACACACCATTCAATGAAAACTGTTTTTAATCACCGACATGACAGTTGATATGTTCTTTAAGCAGAAAAAGATGGGTTACAATGTTATGCATTATGCATTATTTTTATGAAAACTTTGAAAATGCCTTAAAGATTATATAATTATTTATTATAACTCATATGCCTGAAAATAACTATAGACAAAGAGTTTAACAATAGTGCAAGTAAGTCCAACAATATGACTATAAAGTATATAGAAATGTTATTAAAAGTTATGCCCCTTGAAATAACTTTTCTAGAGTGAAGTCCCCCTGCTATATAGAAATTATATAATGAAAATGAAAAAGTAAATGTTAGTAAATAAGTAGAAGATTTTACACTAAGAAACTATTATAGTCGGTTGCACAGGAATGAAAGGAAGACGTGTAGAAAATTTCATCTCAATCGGATGTACCGTTATTGAACGCATCCAATACACACAAACAAAGTCACATACACTCTGTTTTAAAGATATAGATATACACTTTGTTATATAACTCTATATGCACTTTGTTATATAACTCTATACACACTTTGTTATATAACTCTATATACACTTTGTTATATAACACTATATGCACTTTGTTATATAACTCGATATTATCATTGGCCCCTTGCCGTCTTGAAAGACGGTAGTTTGTGCTTTAAAAAGGCATAATAACTTTTACCTATGGCGGTAGCGAATGTGACTGACAAGGCCAATTCGCGCTGTAAATGTTCGTTCACACTGGGTGCATGTGAACACGTGGTCATTTCCCCCATCATGCACCATCTTACGTCTCACACTCTCGGTGTGTGACTTATCTGCAATAATTTTCTCCTTTGTCTTTATTCCATTTCTGATGTTTGCCCTCCATGCAACACGTTCAGCGGCAACTTGCTCCCACTGTGCATTATCAATGCCTGTATCAATCATGTCACGCTTACACACATCCTTGTATCGTAGTAGAGGCCAACCCTGAGATCTCTTACCCATCTTTAATTCACCAAAAATGATGTCCTTTGGTATTCTACCATCATCCATCCTCCTAAGATGCCCTATCGACCTAAGTCTACGAAGACTGAGCATGGAATAAACCGTCACACAACCTGATCTTTCCAATACTTCAGTATTTGTGATTTTGTCTTGCCACTTAATACCAAGAATTCTTCGCAGACACCCCATATGAAAGCTGTTTAAACGTTTCTCTTGGTATGAGTAAGTTGTCCAGGTTTCACTGCCATAAAGAAGAGTACTAAGGACACAGCCTTGATAGACAAGGACTTTTGTTTTTGCAGTAAGCTTCCTGTTCTCCCAGACTCTTTTTCTTAACCTGTTCATTGTTGCTGCTGCCTTACCAATCCGGATGTTGATTTCCTGATATATATACGACTGGCAAGAGAAGGTCCACCAGAGAGACGAATGGAGACGGATTGTATTTGCAGCAAAGAACCTCAATGGCTCGGAACGCTGAAGAAGAAGAAGATATATATATATATAGGTAAAAGGTAGGTAAAAGTTATTATGCCTTTTTAAAGCACAAACTATCGTCTGTCAAGACGGCAAGGTGCCAATGAATATATATATATATATATATATATATATATATATATATATATATATATATATATATATATATATATATATATATATATATATATATATATATATATATATATATATATATATATACACACAAATAGGCAGGCGCCTATAAGATGCATTTATCCTATCGTTTTCAGCACCCCTCCCCCACCAAACCGGTTGCATAGAACTGCGAGCTCGCATTTCTAAACCACGTTTTCACTTCACATTCAACTTCACCTTAGTTCGCGAAATGTCTCCCGCCAAGGTGGGTTGTCAGTGTTTATGCTGACAAATGTTTGTCCCGTAAAGAGGTGCATAGCTGGGTTTAAGAAAAAAAAAAGAAAAAAAAAAAAAAAAAGAAAAAAAAAAAAAAGTTACGATGGCGAGTCAATAAGTAAGCCACACAGTTCTGTGGGATGGCCAGTAAATGAAAACAAAGCACGCAGTTCTATGCAGTCGGTTTGGGAGGACTGATAAAACGACAGGATAAGTGCATCAATGTTGGTGGAAATTATGTTGAGAAATAAAGGAACAATGTATGTATAAAAATAAACTGGTTTCAAGTTGTCATCATATTTGGTTATTTTTCTACAACCATTTGTGACTTACTTATTAACTTACCCTCGTATATATGAACATGTAACAGAACGAGATTTAAAAAAAAAAACAGGAAGAAACTGTTATTTATAAACACTCGTTCTATCGGAAACATCATTCATTAATGTAATATTAGTCTCCAGGCCAGTTATTCAGTAATTTAAAACCACCTTCCATCGTATGTCATCAATGTAGCAAAATACACTTTGCTGTCTTCGTATCTCGTAGTAGAATATCGATTTCTTGTCTATGTCGACACTAACAAGTATCATCGACTCAAGCCCTTTGTCGCCAACCTTCAGATTATGACATAAATGTGGCGAATATGTCAACAACTTTCCACCAGCCACCAGACTAACAAGAACTATCAGCTCTGGTTGCATTCGTGTCCATCGTGCCTGTTCGATAGCAGTTATACATGCCAAGCATTGGAAGGAAATCGTCTACGTCTGGGGAATTGAACGATGCCTGTTACTTATGCTTGAGTTGAGCTAGTGGTTCCCAAACTATGCGAGGCCAGAAGGTGGTGCACGGGAAGACCTACATACAGTTATGGATTTTCCGCCGCCACCTCCTCCTCCTCCTCCTCCTCCTCCTCCTTCTCGTCATCCTCTTTCTTCTGCTACTTCTCCTCCTCTTCTTCCTTCTTCTTCTTCTTCTTCTCCTCCTCCTCTTCCTTCTCTTCCTTCTCCCCCCTCCTTCACCTCCTCCTCTTCTTCCTCCTCCCCTCCCCCCTCCTCCTCCTCCTCCTCCTCCTTCTTCTTCTTCTTCTTCTTCTTCTTCTTCTTCTTCTTCTTCTTCTTCTTCTTCTTCTTCTTCTTCTTCTTCTTCTTCTTCTTCTTCTTCTTCTTCTTCTTCTTCTTCGTCTTCGTCTTCTTCTGCTACTGCTATTGTTTCTTCTTCGCCTCCTTCTCCTCCTCCTGCTTCTTCTTATGTTTCTTTTTCATCGTCGTCCTCCTCTACCATCTTCTTGTGCTTCTTCTCGTCTTCCTTCTTCTCACGGTCGCATCTTTGATGAAAACACCCCTACACAAGTTCTTATGGTCAACTCTTCCATATTGATTGGCAGCTCCTCTTTATTTCAATGCAACTTAGAATTCAGTGCTGATTCAGTGGGCCAGAATATTTGTCTCCGCCCACTGTATAGAACACATTCCTGTAGAACGGTGGCTCTCAGCCGGTGGGAAATTCTCCCCCCTCCCCCGGGGGAATTTTAGGGTTTCCGGGGGAGGGGGAGGGGGGAATGAAGACCATTTCAAGATCGCGTTAATACAAGAACCGATTACTTGATATTGTTTTTCCCTTCATACTTTACAGTTATGTACGTCTCATCCTTCTAAAATTCATTTTATAAAGTAAGTAGACCCACAAATCATGTTTTATGGGGATGTCTAGACTTGTTTTAGTATATGCTATTAAATTTACCTTCCATTTTTACGTATACTGTGTAGGGGTGGGTTTTTTTTAGATAGGAAATATGAAAGGGGGAGATGACGTTCTGAAAATACGGTGAAGGGGGTCACGGGCCACATTTTTGATAGAAGGGGGGGGGGGGGGAATGACGTTCTGAAAATATGGTGAATGGGGGCGCGGGCCAAAAAAGGTTGAGAACCACTGCTGTAGAACATGACCAGCAGTCTGCCAGCCTAGTCCACACGTCTATGCGAGTGCTGTCAGACATCGATGTGGCTGACAGGATAAGAACGCTGGTTCCTAAACTTCAGGTTCGCTGATGGCGAGGTAGGGCGTTCAATAATTTTACCGGCATTAAGCTGGACTTAAACGCAGACTCTCGTTCAAAATGCACTGGCAAACTGCTGAAACTCAAATTTCATGGAAAATCAGCCTGGAATGAACAAAGGCAATGCAGCGGTTCTTGATAGTGTCGAATCAGAGAGACGAAGACTGCAAGTGTGAAATATTTCTGCCACACCCCGGCCAAGGCAGCTGAGCTCCGGAATTTGTGGCCGTTTGGAAGCAAACATATTTGCACTAAGTTTCACAGTGATATGTGCTTCGGTAGTTCAGAAAGTAATGACAAATTACCGTACGTAAAATTGCCTAATATATCACAAGCATCAAGGAATTCTGGGGCTGATTGCGAAGTCTTGTAAAGACATGCAACTAACTTTTTAAGGCGAACAATAATGATCTGTCTCTGCTGGTTAGAGAGCGATAGGGATCGTTGAGTCAATTATGTACCGTTCTGACAGACGGGAAAAGCACGCTGTTTCTCAAAGCATTAGATTTAATTATCTTCCTGTTCACATTCGCCTATATTTTGCATGTGTTTTTGTTTTACCTTGTTCATCATTTTATGACAATTAAACCTCTTCAAGAAGAGACACACGTCCTTGGTCAGGAATGTAAACAATATAAAATAACATAATAAAGTAATGCGGCTTTACAGAGCGCAACTGCGGACAACAGGATGTCGCGTCGACTAGCCTTCATCAGCAAGCAAATACATACACAAAACATAACACATAATCACGGGGAAGACACTAATGAACGATGAAGATAAAATTAAAAAACTGAAAAAAATGTACTGTGAATCTTGATGTTGATACTCTAGTACAGACAGCCGTGGCAGTCTGTGGTGACATGGGGACCGAGGTAGGGGATGGTAACTGTTCAGTGAAGATAGATCCCAGGCATATGAGTGGAAGTATGACATGAAAAAGGTGGAGGGGTGTAAGGTGGGAAACTGGAAGCAGTGGGGATGCGTTCCTTTATGTATGTATTAAAGTCTGAGTAGACTGATATATGTGAGCGCCCCCGCGCGCGCGCGTGCGCACACACACACACACACACACAGAGAGAGAGAGAGAGAGAGAGAGAGAGAGAGAGAGAGAGAGAGAGAGAGAGAGAGAGAACGGATGAACTTTATTTTCATAGGGTCATAAATTTGGCACACATACCCATCTTACACTAGGCCCTCACATTCACATAGGGGAAGAAACATTGTCATATGAATGATGTAAACATAATGCATATTACCATGTTATGAGACAGGCACTCAATAACACACAAATACACACTCCGTGGCATACACATCAACGCACTCACAATGACATAACTCACTAACAAAAGTTTACTTATGCAGAGGGAGAGAGAGAGAGAGAGAGAGAGAGAGAGAGAGAGAGAGAGAGAGAGAGAGAGAGAGAGAGAGAGAGAGAGAGAGAGAGAGAGAGAGAGGACAGGGAGAGAAAGGGCAGCTGTTGGATACATTACATGTGATATACAACCAAGGATATGCGGAATTAAGAGATCTAAAAGTGAGTAACAAGAGAGATGCTGAGGGAAATGTGGAGATGCAGCCAAAAAGAGAAGACAACGACAGATGTGGGTGAACATCCTCAAGAGACGAGCTGGAAAAAGCCAGTCTGAGAGGACTGTGAGGAGGAAGGACAACGATTATTAGAGGCCCATTATAGATTATCTTCATTGCTGAGATGGTACTAAATGATGATGTTGATTATGTTAAGAGAATTATAGAAGAAAATCGAATATTTCAAGCTAACATGTCACACAAAGAAGAGCTAACATGTTACAGAAACATTCTAGATCAAGAAGAGCTAACGAGTTACAGAAACATTATAGATCAAGAAGAGCTAACATGTTACAGAAACATTCTAGATCAAGAAGAGCTAACATGTTACCGAAACATTCTAGATCAAGAAGAGCTAACGTGTTATACACAACATTCTAGATCAAGAAGAGCTAACTTGTTACAGAAACATTCTAGATCAAGAAGAGCTAACATGTTACAGAAACATTCTAGATCAAGAAGAGCTAACGAGTTACAGAAACATTATAGATCAAGAAGAGCTAACATGTTACAGAAACATTCTAGATCAAGAAGAGCTAACATGTTACCGAAACATTCTAGATCAAGAAGAGCTAACGTGTTACACACAACATTCTAGATCAAGAAGAGCTAACATGTTACAGAAACATTCTAGATCAAGAGGAGCTAAAATATTGCAGAAACATTCTAGTTCAAGAAGAGCTAACATGTTACAGAAACATTCTAGATCAAGAAGAGCTAGCATGTTACAGAAACATTCTAGATCAAGAAGAGCTAACGTTTTACAGAAACATTCTAGATCAAGAAGAGCTAAAATGTTACAGAAACATTCTAGATCAAGAAGAGCTAACGTGTTACAGAAATATTCTAGATCAAGAAGAGCTAACGTGTTACAGAAACATTCTAGATCAAGAAGAGCTAAAATATTGCAGAAACATTATAGAACAAGAAGAGCTAACGTGTTACAGAAACATTCTAGATCAAGAAGAGCTAACATGTTACAGAAACATTCTAGATCAAGAAGAGCTAACATGTTACAGAAACATTTTAGATCAAGAAGAGCTAACATGTTACAGAAACATTATAGATCAAGAAGAGCTAACGTTTTACAGAAACATTATAGATAAAGAAGAGCTAACGAGTTACAGAAACATTCTAGATCAAGAAGAGCTATCATGTTACAGAAACATTCTAGATCAAGAAGAGCTAAAATATTGCAGAAAAATGCTAGATCAAGAAGAGCTAACATGTTACAGAAACAATCTGGATAAAGAACTAAAATGTTACAGAAAGAACTAAAATGTTACAGAAACAATCTGGATAAAGAAAAGCTAAAATATTGCAGAAACGTTCTGGATCAAGAAGAGCTAAAATGTTACAGAAACAATCTAGATAAATAAGAACTAAAATATCAAGAAAATATTGTGGACCAAAAAGAGCAGGATGTTGCTTAATTGTTCTACATCAAGAAGAGCTAAAGTACGGACATACTACAAAAACTGAGCATCGAAAATAGCCATTCCTAAACAATACAGAGTTGTGGAATATGAACTATGTTGGTCACATTAAAACTTCAGCAGATTAACTACAGCAGTTATGGAATGTACGGTTCATATAACCGGGTATTTTTAGTCTCACTATATTTTGCATGTAGAACAAATTTGAAAAATGAAGTGAATGATGTCATCAAAAAATGTGCTCCTCAGTCCACCGTGAAGCAATATGGAGTGAATGTCTGTCGTCTGCTGGAGTAATTCTTTGCACTCCAAACAGAATGATGTTATCAACCAAAGAAAGAATTGTTCAAATTTGTTTTACAAACAAAGTATAGTGAGACTTTACAAACACCCAGTATAAGCCATATTACATCTCACAGTGGTTTAAGAATAGCAGCAATTGAAAACATAGTTCATGGAATCAGTCATATAAAAAATCACAATGGTTTAAGACTAGCAGTAATGGGAGACATGATTCCTGGATGACCGCATATTAAAAATCAGTGATTTAAGTTTCGCAGAAAGAGAGACATAATTCCTGGATAAACGCATATTAAAAGTCAGTGATTTAAGTTTCACAGCAAGGGAGATATGATTCCTGGATGAATGCATATAAAAAATCAGGGATGTAAGTTTCGTAGAAAGAGAGACATAATTCCTGGATAAACGCATATTAAAAATCAAGTTTCGCAGAAAGAGAGACATAATTCCTGGATGAACGCATATTAAAAATCAAGTTTCGCAGAAAGAGAGATATAATTCCTGGATGAACGCATATTAAAAATCAGTGATGTAAGTTTCGCAGAAAGAGAGACATAATTCCTAGATGAATGCATATTAAAAATCAATAATTCCTGGATGAACACATATTAAAAATCAGGGATTTAAGTTTCGCAGGAAGGGAGACATGATTCCTGGATGAACGCCCATTGAAAATCGCCGTGGTTTAATCGAGATTGTAATATCGCCCTATGCCTGTTAGGCATTTATGCACTCAATGTCATTGAAATATCAATAGTAATGAAACCTATGAAATCATGTGGATCTAGCACATTATGCCGAATGCGCATAAGACGTTTTATGGCATTTTTTGATTTATTTATAACTGATGGAAATTGGATTCCAGAACTCATTTATGCTTATATTACGGTTCTCCTTTCATGCAGTGCCAAGATATTCGAATAGTTGAGTCTGTCAATTAAAAGACTCGGTGAAGACAAACATAAGTTTCTGAACATTAAAAGGATACTGTCCACAGACACAATTATATGTCGACCCAAACTTACAATCAACAATGAAGTATCTGAAAATTTCACAAACTGTGAATATCTTAGCTGCGAAATTAATAACAATAAGGACCGTCCACGTGGAGTCAGGAGATTGGTTGCAACAATGCAAGAGATTAAACGGCACGAAGAACCTATTGCATAATACCAGCAAACAAATGGTAGGAAACATTTTGAGAACATGCATCTTTCCCGTAACAATATACGGATGTGAGTCCTGGACCATTTCATGAACACCCAGGAAGACATTTCAGGTCGGTGAGCTTACAACATGTTGGTCATTGAAACGCCATGCAAGTTTGGAGAGAACAATACTGGAGGGGTATATGTCCCGGAAGAGAGGAAGAGGAAGACCAAAGAGAAGATGGGTGCAGGTTGTGGCAGATGATCTCCAGATAGGTGTATCGGACTCGGGACATCTTGCTTATGACCGAGAAGTTTTCCGGAAAGTTGTTTGGTAGCGAGGTTCTGCAAAGGACATGCTACTGAATGAATGAATGAGCTTAAATTACATAGAAAAATGTTTAGCAAATCGTGAACCAAGAAGATACAAACGTATTGATACACTGCAAGATCTGAACAACGAAGAAAACTGGCTCATAAAGCAGTATCAAACAGTATATCATGTCTCGAAAACAATAATACTTTGACCATATCAGTGTCACAGTGATGTAGAATCAATAGTAACGTTGTCTACCTCTTGCTCGCTTGCCTACAACTTTACCCTCCAGTGTGGTTTAAATAAGAGTGTTATGTCTTTTAACGTGGCCGAAATATTTCACTTGCCTCTATTGTGTTTCTTTCATCAACTCTCTTTTGGGACACAGAGGTGTTTCCAAGGCACCAGAACTGGGTTCTATACTGGCCAAGACCTATTGACGCGTCCTCGCCGAGCGTCCTGAGCAACAGGTCCCTTTGGGGTCCTGGCTAAAGTCAGTAGGATCGTTGATTCCTCCGAAATCGGAGAGTGTCTGCCTGCATGGCGAGGAACCACCAGTCTGCACACCAATAAGCCAGACATGGGACAACGGATACTCACGCAAACCTCAGGTCTTGTATGACATCACACTGATGTTGGACAATAGGATGTCTTCATCCGACATACAGGACTTCACGCTGGAGTTCACAGCCAGCGAACACAAGCAAGCAAGCAAGCAAGCAACTCTCTTTTCATTCCCAATATTTCTAGAACCTCTGTATTTAATTGCGTTTGTTGCCACGAAATACGACATATTCTTCTGTATATCCACATCTCCAATGCCTCTATTCGACTTTCTAATTGCTTGTTCATTCTCCAGGCTTCCGCGCCAATAGTAGTGTTAAATATACATAACATTTGACGGTTCTCATTTTTAATGCGTTGTTAATCTCTCTAGATGTTAATACTGATTTCATGTGGTTGATTCCTTGAATGCGAGGCAGGGCCACCCAATACCGCGGTATACATAGGCCACTAAAAACATCATGGGTAAGAGAGTGCATGAGGCAGGAGTAACGGCAACGGATCGAGCGTCTTGTCATCAAGATGTCACGAGAGCGATATTTGACAAAGGACTTGGTTCCTAATGAAGTGGTTCAAGAATGAGCAACAGTGGATAGTAATCATTCCTGGATGAAGTCACATTAATAAGAACTGAGGTTTAAAACTAACCGTAAAAGGTAAAGGAAGTCATAGTTTCTGGTTCAACCGATTCAGTGCGGAACGAAAAACAAAAAAAGTAGGTTTAGCAAAACATGGTACAGAAGCAAATGAAAAAGTATTATAATGCACATTTCCGTTCATTGAGCATTACAATTGTGGACAATGCAATGAAACGAAACAAATAACCCGACACAATAGTATGGCGATGTATCGTCCTTCTGTCCAAACTGGAGGTCACATTTGACGATATATTATCCTTCGGCAATTTATCTGTTAAGACGTGCTGTAATGGAAGGCATGGTTCCTGTAACACGACGTAGAGGACCAGGCAGGACCACAGTGTACACATGGTTCCTGTAACACGAGGCAGAGGACCCGGCAGGACCACTGTGTACACAAGGTTCCTGCAACACGAGGTAGAGGACCAGGCAAGATCACAGTGTACACATGGTTCCTATAACACGAGGCAGAGGACCTGGCAGGACCACAGTGTACACAAGGTTCCTGTAACACGAGGCAGAGGACCAGGCAAGATCACAGTGTACACATGGTTCCTATAACACGAGGCAGAGGACCAAGCAAGACCACAGTGTACACATGGTTCCTGTAACACGAGGCAGAGGACCAAGCAAGATCACAGTGTACACATGGTTCCTGTAACACGAGGCAGTGGACCAGGCAAGATCACAGTGTACACAGGTGGTTAAGACACACTGAATATAATATAATATAATATAATATAATATAATATAATATAATATAATATAATATAATATAATATAATATAATATAATATAATATAATATAATATAATATAATATAATAGAGAACCGACGACATATCGAGAGCTTTTTAAATGTTCATAATGAGGACGTCGTTCTCCTAAAGCGAGGCTATATGGTATTTTAAAAAAGCGCTGGTTATGCTGATAAAGCTAATACTTACTTTACAAACTCGGCGTGATGCCTTTCAAATGTTCATAATGAGGTCGACGTTCTCCTACAGCGAGGCTATATGATATTGTGATAAAGCACTGGTTATGGTCTATATATTAATGTTGATAAAGCTATTACCTACTGTATGGTCTATATATTAATGTTGATAAAGCTGATACCTACTGTATGGTCTATATATTAATGTTGATAAAGCTGATACCTACTGTATGGTCTATATATTAATGTTGATAAAGCTGTTACCTACTTCATGGTCTATATATTAATGTTGATAAAGCTGTTACCTACTTTATGGTCTATATATTAATGTTGATAGCTGATACCTACTGTATGGTCTATATATTAATGTTGATAGCTGATACCTACTGTATGGTCTATATATTAATGTTGATAAAGCTGATACCTACTGTATGGTCTATATATTAATGTTGATAGCTGATACCTACTGTATGGTCTATATATTAATGTTGATAAAGCTGATACCTACTGTATGGTCTATATATTAATGTTGATAGCTGATACCTACTGTATGGTCTATATATTAATGTTGATAAAGCTGATACCTACTGTATGGTCTATATATTAATGTTGATAAAGCTGATACCTACTGTATGGTCTATATATTAATGTTGATAAAGCTGTTACCTACTTCATGGTCTATATATTAATGTTGATAAAGCTGTTACCTACTTTATGGTCTATATATTAATGTTGATAGCTGATACCTACTGTATGGTCTATATATTAATGTTGATAAAGCTGATACCTACTGTATGATCTATATATTAATGTTGATAAAGCTGATACCTACTGTATGGTCTATATATTAATGTTGATAAAGCTGTTACCTACTTCATGGTCTATATATTAATGTTGATAAAGCTGTTACCTACTTTATGGTCTATATATTAATGTTGATAAAGCTGATACCTACTGTATGGTCTATATATTAATGTTGATAAAGCTGATACCTACTGTATGGTCTATATATTAATGTTGATAACGCTGATACCTACTGTATGGTCTATATATTAATGTTGATAAAGCTGATACCTAATGTATGGTCTATATATTAATGTTGATAAAGCTGATACCTACTGTATGGTCTATATATTAATGTTGATACAGCTGATACCTACTGTATGATCTATATATTAATGTTGATAAAGCTGATACCTACTGTATGGTCCATATGTTAATATTGATAAAGCTGATACCTACTGTATGGTTTATATATTACATATATTTATATATTGCCGAACTAGAGATAGTAGACCATTTTACATATCTAGGATCAGTGGTAAATAGCAAATTATCCCTAGATCAGGAAATCAACATCCGGATTAGTAAGGCAGCAACAACAATGAACAGGTTAAGAAAAAGAGTCTGGGAGAACAGGAAGCTTACTGCCAAAACAAAAGTCCTTGTCTATCAAGCCTGTGTCCTTAGTACTCTTCTCTATGGCAGTGAAACCTGGACAACTTACTCACACCAAGAGAACAATTTAAACAGCTTTCATATGCGGTGTCTGCGAAGAATTCTTGGTATTAAGTGGCAAGACAGAATCACAAATACTGAAGTATTGGAAAGATCAGGTTGTGTGACAGTTTATTCCATGCTCAGTCTTCGTAGACTTAGATGGATAGGACATCTTAGGAGGATGGATGATGGTAGAATACCAAAGGATATCTTTTTTGGTGAATTACAGATGGGTAAGAGATCTCAGGGTCGGCCTCTACTACGATACAAAGATGTGTGTAAGCGGGACATGATTGATACAGGCATTGATAATGCACATTGGGAGCAAGTCGCCGATGAACGTGTTGCATGGAGGGCAAATATCAGAAATGGAATAAAGTCAAAGGAGAAAATTATTGCAGAAAAGTCACACACCAAGCGTTTGAGACGTAAGATGGTGCATGATGGTGGAAATGACCACATGTTCACATGCACCCACTGTGAACGGACATTTACAGCGCAAATTGGCCTTATCAGTCACACTCGCTACCGCCATAGTTAACAGTTATTATGCCTGTTTAAAGCACAAACTATCGTCTGTCAAGACGGCAAGGTGCCAATGACATGACATGGTTTATATATTAATGTTGATAAAGCTGATACCTACTGTATGGTCTATATATTAATGTTGATAAAGCTGATACCTACTGTATGGTCCATATGTTAATGTTGATAAAGCTGATACCTACTGTATGGTCTATATATTAATGTTGATAAAGCTGATACCCACTGTATGGTCTATATATTAATGTTGATAAAGCTTATACCTACTGTATGGTCCATATGTTAATGTTGATAAAGCTGATACCTACTGTATGGTCTATATATTAATGTTGATAAAGCTGATACCTACTGTATGGTCTATATAATAATGTTGATAAAGCTGATACCTACTGTATGGTCTATATATTAATGTTGATAAAGCTGATACCTACTGTATGGTCTATATATTAATGTTGATAAAGCTGATACCTACTGTATGGTCTATATATTAATGTTGATAAAGCTGATACCTACTGTATGGTCTATATATTAATGTTGATAAAGCTGATACCTACTGTATGGTCTATATATTAATGTTGATAAAGCTGATACCTACTGTATGATCTATATATTAATGTTGATAAAGCTGATACCTACTGTATGGTCTATATATTAATGTTGATAAAGCTGATACCTACTGTATGGTCTATATATTAATGTTGATAAAGCTGATACCTACTGTATGGTCTATATATTAATGTTGATAAAGCTGATACCTACTGTATGATCTATATATTAATGTTGATAAAGCTGATACCTACTGTATGGTCTATATATTAATGTTGATAAAGCTGATACCTACTGTACAAACTCGGCGTGACGTCAGCCTCAGAAAGGCGCTGTGGCGAAGTGTTTACGAACTTAATTCACAATCAGGCATACCGCGTCCGAAACACAGCTGAGGGAGATTTGGAAGCAGACCTCCTTGCGCTGGTTTTCATACAATAGTATGAGTGCCGGTCGCTCAGAAGACAGTTACAAACTACTGAAGGTAAACCCCCCCCCCCCCCCCCCAAAAAAAAAAAAAGAAATCACGAACAGCCAGAAATGCTGGAATTGATTGCGACGTCCATTAATGAATATGCAACTAACGCATAGAAGAACAGTTTTAGAACCCCTGAGCTTGTTTGCGTCCGGGGTTTTTCTTCTTTACTAACATAAAATTGCAAAGCAATTGCCGACCAATAATTTATGACACGCGACACCGTCTGAGTATAGCTGTGGAGTGGAATGACTGTAGCTGTAATGATATTGCACAGCCCGAAGGCTCTCAGCGTTCAAATATAGTGTTTAACGGTTTACTTTTAAATCTATTTGCGTCCTGAAACAGCCATTTTGAGGAGTGGCATCAGCAGTAAATCGTAAATTAAACATAGTTAATACTTTTTTGCAGAAGAGGCCGCGTTAGCGTGGCTGATAAATAGCTGTGCTGATAATGTAAAGAACGCGGGCAGACGACGGTTCGACAACGTAGTTCGTCGTCTGGCTAAGTGAGGGAGAGACTGGCCATCTTTTCCTCCCAGAATTCAGGTCTACAAAATTTGATGGCCATACTATAGATTGTGACTAAATGTGTACATGACGTTATTTTGGGGCAAATGCAGACATTTAGACATTTAGGCATCTAGATGGTAATTTGTGGAGGGGCATGATTGCTTACGCCTGCCGGCAAGGCACTGGGTGATGATGATGATGAGCATATCACCCACCCATATAATAAAATTGCTTCGAAACAGCAACACAATTGCTGGCAATGGCAGCTGCGGTAGTGCGCAGTGGCTAGCTCGCCCGCCTGCCGATCCAGGGCTCATGTGTTCGAATCCCATTAGAGGAGGGGTTACTTGGGTTTCCAGGTGGATCCAGCTTAACATGGACAATCAGTGTGATTTTTACCAAATCACCAAACTCAATTGACTGCACATTGGTCTAAATTATGGGGGATATGGGCATTCGGCGTGATTCTGACCAAATTACCAAAACTCAGTTGAATGCACATTGGTCTAAATTATGGGGGATATGGGCAAGCAGCGTTATTCTGACCAAATCATCATCATTATCATCGCGTGCCATGCCGGCTGACGTAGGTGTTAATGACTTTCCACAGATCTCGGTCCTTGGTTTTCTGGATCAACTCTGCTGGCGATATTCCTCCATGCCACTGTCTCAATAAATCCAGCATCATTTCTCTTGGTCTGCCTCTGCCTCTCTTCTCCTCGATCTTTCTAGTTGCCACGATATTCTCCAGTGTCTCTCTTCTCATCACATGACCAAAGACAACTGTTTGTCTCTTTCTTATTGTCGTATATTTCATTATTTATATTTCATTATCCTCTTTCAGACAGTTGTTGTTAGTTACTCTTGCAGTCCAAAGAATTCGTAACATTCGTCTCAGGAACCATATCTCCGTTGCTTCCAAGTTCTTCCTAATTTCTTCATTTACATTCCAAGATTCATTGCCATACGGCAAAACAGGTTCTATATAGCACTTCAGCACTCTCTTACATTCAATGATAGTGAGTTATTGCATAATATACTATCCCTTTTCTGAAATGCGGCTTTTGCTTGCCCTATTCTGTTCTTAATCTCTGTTGTGCATCATTCCATCTGATGTTATAAATTCCCCTAGGTATTTAAAACTATCCACTTGGTTAAGAATTTTCCCTTCTATTTCTATTTCACATCAAATCACCAAACACAATCGACTGCTCATTGGTCTAAATTATGGGGGATAGCATCATGTACCCGATATGCGAGATAGCATGAAACGGGGCCATCTATTTATAGTCACGTGAAACCCGCGCGATGCCAATGACTGTGCACAGATGGCAATACAGTGATCCAAGTGTTTAGTCTTGGCCTGGCTCGCACAGAAATAATATCACAGCGACATCATCCAGTGGGTTGCATTGCATGTTTCCTCAAGTCTATGGCTTTGTACATCCGACAACGACAGGTTGTTTTCCGTTTGGCGTTTCCTAGCCTTTGACTGTCCCCAGTCTACTAACAAGGTTGTAGGTTTGTATATCGCTCCGTCGATTACCTACCCATTGACCTGTCAGAAATGAGCGTTCCTATCAGTAGCTGCGCTTCCGCCGGCATTGCTCTTGGAGTTATTGGAATACCCAGGCCCCTCTACCCTTCTGGTCATCAGAAAATTGATTATCATCTCCACCGAAGTCAACAAGTAGCAATCTTCAGACTCCGCACAAACCATAACAAGCGGAAATACCACTTGTACAATAAAATAAAGATATAAGATACTCATGAATGTAACCGTGGGGTTGAGTTGAGCTGAGTTGAGTTGAGCTAAGAACCAACATCACTGCACTCAGGACATTCCCATATGCGCCCCGTCCCCTCGTCTATCAGCCAGCGAAGAGTCACTCTACTAATCGTTCCCACCGCTATCTGATTGAAAGTGCTCCTGGTCTTCCCTCTCAGTTTTGAGATTCTTCCAGAACCCCCGTCGATCCCCCGCAATATAATGTTTTCACATAGAGGTTCTCAATCTGTTCCCCCACCTTCTCTACCTGGTTCCACAGGCACTCGACCACCTCTCCCTTGTCCATATGTAGTCTACCACCAAGAGGTGCATTCCTTGCCAGCCAAACAGCCTGTTCATCCCCCCACCCCCAACGCAATCCCGCATGGCCAGTGTACCGTAGAGTTGATTAAATGACAGCTAAACATTTGGGTGTTCAACATATGCAGAACAGAGAAAATCACTGTGGCCTACACACGCTCCAGTTGGGGGTAAACTCTATGGAGATGTCAACTAGCTTCAGCTAGTTATAGTATGTCCCGAAAAGAATGCCTTCATTCACGATCAATTATTTTGAAAACCGTCTGTTGCATCTTTATGAAATTTTTCCAACCGTCTTATATTTACCCCCACCCAAGGAATATGTCTTTGATAGGTCCAAAAACAACTTAAATCATCGAAAGCTGCGACATTTCTTTGATGTTTTGCTGAAAAACTAGTGATTTCTCGCTAACAAATTTATGTTTACAGTAATGAAAGCCCCGCCAATTCAGATGACACACAAGGCGTATTAGGATTCGTATGGGAGTGGGTGCAATGAAAGAAGTAGCTTAAAATCGACAAGGTCGGCTGCATTGCACTGGGTTTTTATCCCATATGGCCCAGTTTCTTTCCGCAGCGCGGAAAGCGTCGCACAAAGCGCGAACTCCGGACCTCCAGCGACGACCCTCGGGAGTCTCCGAAAAAATGCACAGCTATTTGGAAGCTTTCACGAACTCAATATAAAAAGCTAACACGAATATTTGTGTACACATTATTAACCAGCAGCTGAAGAAACAAGAAGGAAATGAAAAATAAGGTAAGAAATATATTCCTTCTACTTTCCTGTCAATTTACAAATTATTTACCCCATGCCTCTGTAAATTCTCTGTCTTTACTAATATTACACATTGCACTCCTCTCGGGATTCTCCGTGGTGAAGTGGTCAAGCCTTTCGACTCGGGCTGCAAAGGTCGTGGGTTCGATTCCGGGCCGCGTCCTTCGGTTCACGAGTTTAATTTTTCGGAGACTTCTGTGGGTCGTCGCTAGAGCTGCGGAGTTCGTGGTTTGTGCGATGCTTTCCGCGCTGCGGAAAGAGACTGAGCCATATGGGATAGAACCCGGTGCAATGAAGTCGATCCTGTCGTATACCAAGTGACTTTTTAAAGCATTTTTATAATAGCTCGCCTTATGACATCTTTGTCAAAACTGTCTACAATAATCTTTCTACCTACCGTTTGGTTATTGCGTGATGGTTTAATTCCAGATTCTTGTACCCATCGACGAAATGCCCGTTTACTCAAACCCGATGCATGCATTGTTTTTTTTTTTTTGGTTTCGGAATGTGTAATAGTATAAAACAGTTTTCCTGCGATCAGCTCCTTGACAAAAATATGTGTACAACTTCATAGCGATTCTTTGAAGTGTATAATTTCGCATTCAATCCCATTGAAAAATATTCACACATTTCATAAGTGGTAAGATTTAAAAAAAAAAAACAAATAACATATTAGTCAAGTTTCATGAAATAACCCACATTTTGAGACACCTCTGAATGAACAGTCCTAGTTTAAACAACGCGGGGAGTTGGCATAAGGCCAATCCCGTAAAAAAACGTACAATATTCAACACTGAGCGCTGATTGTCTGGCTACGCTGTAATACATTTAAAATTACTAATTTCATCTCAGACCCGTAAATTATATACCGCATATAAACAAACTTTGAAATCCGCTGTAAAATCTCCAGAACAAAAATTTTTTTTGTTGGGTGGACATAATGATAAGGTTATATACTAAATCTCAAAATTTTCCCTCAGCTGATTACTGAGATATGGATGTTTACATTGGGGCAAAAAAAAAAAAAAAGACTATAACTGCTGCTTTTTTCAAATATATGCAGATTGACACCTGAAGATGTCCGAAGAAGAAAATAGCACAGATAGATTGTGACATTTTTAAAGAGTTGTATCACCCAATGTATGGAAGTGAATCATTGACAACTAATTTATTATTCTAACATACTTAATAATTGAGATACTTTATATTCAAAGCGTTCGAAAGCCATGTTTACTTGACTTACCAAATATTCAAAGCTTGAGAAAATGACCTTTACCTTGACCTGCCATGTATTCAAAGTGTGTGGAAACGACCTTTATTTGACTTACTATGTATTCATTGCGAGTGGAAACGACCTTTACTTGACATACTATGTATTCAAAGCTTGTGAAAACGACCTTTACTGACTGGCTATGTATTCAAAGCGTGTGAAAGCGACGTTTACTTGACTTACTGTGTATTCAAAGCGTGTGAAAGCGAAGTTTATTTGACTTACCATATATTCTTAGCATGTATGAATCACCAAAAAACGAGAAGTAGATTGTGAGCTTTACTGAAACACGATTACAAGAAACAAATTGGACGTTGTGGCCAAAGCCTTCGTCAGCACAGAACAAACAAACATAAACCGACACACAGCTACATGAAACACGCTACATGGCAATATTAAGAGTACTTATCTGAATCTGTATCCTTGATTGGAGCGACTGACGCTTTAGATTGTGGCTTTTGAACTGAAGTGCTACAGCAAAACTCTTGGAATACAGTTGATCAAGAAAAAGAAAAACACATACTGTCACTCTACAAGATCTATATGGAAGAAAACCGCTCATAAAAAGTTTCCTATCTCTGAAATCGGTTCATGAACATTATCCTATTAGGAAAACTTAAATGCTTTGACCAATTCAAGAGCCGCGTCGGTTTAGAAAGCACAATAATGTGAGTCATGGTGCCTGATAGGAGAGCCAGGGGCCGATCAACGGAAAGGTGGACGCGGATCATTAAAGGCACCCTGTGTCTGGAAACATAGGAGCCAGGGGAACTGGCGAAGGATTCAGAGTAAATTCGGAGAGCGGGAATAAGAACAACGTTGTGCAGAGGACTGGCTAGCTAATGATGATGATGGTTGTGATGATGAGGTTGGTTGTGATGATGATGATGGTTGTGATGATGGTGGTTGTGATGATGATGATGGTAGTTGTGATGATGATGGTAGTTGTGATGATAATGATAGTTGTGATGATAATGATGGTTGTGATGATGATAATGGTTGTGATGATGATGTTTATGATGATGATAATGGTTGTGATGATGATGATGATGGTGGGTATGATGATGATGATAATGGTTGTGATGATGATAGTTGTGATGATGATGCATGTTGTGATGATGATGATGATGATAATGATTGTGATTATGATGATGATAATGGTTGTAATGATGATGGTTGTGTTGCTGATGGTTGTGATGATGATGATGGTTGTGATGATGATGATGGTTATGATGATGATTATGTTTGTGATGATGATAGTTGTGATGATGATAGTTTTGATGATGATGGTTATGATGATGATGATGGTTGTGATAATTATGGCTATGATGATGATGGTTATGATGATGATGATGGTTATGATGATGATAATGATGTTTGTTATGATGATTGTTGTGACGATGATGATAGTTGTGATGATGATGGTGGTTATGATGATGATGATGGTTATGATGATAATGGTTGTGACGATGATAATGGTTGTGATGATGATGATGATGATGATGATGATTGGGATGATGATGATGATGATGATGATGATGATGGTTGTGATGGTTGTGATGATAAAGATGGTTGTGATGATGATGGTTGTGATGATGATGATGGTTGTGATAACGATGATGGTTGTGATGATGATGATGATGGTAAAAATAACGACGAATGCTGTAATCGCTTAAGAGGAACCGGATGTTTAATCAATTGCTAAAAAGTTAAAAGTTTGTTGCATATCCTTTACAATACGTCGCAGTCAACACCAGCATAGTTTGGTTACTTGAGATTTCTTGACAAGTTTACGTTCAGTAGTTTGCCATTGTTTTTGAACGACAGGCACTCATAACATCTTATAAAAACTAACGCCAGGCTGTCTGCTGCCAAATCGCCCGCAGCTATGTTTCGAACGTGGTATGCGGGATTGCGAACTGCGTCTGTAACTCCTTCCCTACAAAGCTGGTAATAGCTACATTTGTCAGAGGGAAAAAAATAAAACAACAACAACAACAACAACAACAACAAATGCCCCAGAAGAAGTATCCAGCGATGGGTCAGTGGTGTGACAGCGCCAGCACATTTTGTAGGTCGGGATAAGGAGGAAGATGTGGTAAATATTTCCATCACTTATGGTAAGCGACGAACCCAGGTGGAGGACACGCTTCCGACGTGCTCATGAGTTACTGGCGTAGTTGGCTATCAACTTCGCTAGTGCACCCGCCAGGACCCCTTTAATAATGTACTTGGCTTCCAGAAATCCCTCTTGTAGCAGATGCTGACAGTAATGACGTATCAGATAACCGACCATGTCATGAGAGATGGAGTGTGCCGGACACACGGCGTGTGCTGTCATCAACAAACAACACCAACTAGTATCGTCGACATGGTATTAAGGCACACTTTCTGGTGGTGCTGTATGACTGTTTCCGTGACAGAACGATGTCATCATCATCATCATCATCATCATCATCATCATCATCATCATCATCATCATCATCATCATCATCATCATCATCATCATCATCATCATCATCATCATCATCATCATCATCATCATCATCATCATCATCATCATCATTACGATCTCCGAGTGGACATCGCTGTCAACATCGGCATCTTTCAGCTGATTGTTGATTTGTTGGCAAGATTACGCTCAGTAGCTTGCCATTGCTTTCTGAGCGACCGGCTCACATACCCCGTAAGTTACCGACGCGGAAAGAACCGCTATCGATTCTCACGCACGTCACGTTACTCACGAGAGTATACGGGATTACGGAGAAAGTCGCCAACGCCTTGGCCAGGGAGACCGGCCCGCAGTGAATGCTGACAGTAAATGCTATGCAATAGCCTGTCTTGAGCCATAACTGTAATTGTTTACCAGACCCTATCCTCGAAATATCTTCATGTTTTCTATCCATTTATCTTTAAAAAGACAGGAGGTTTGAATTCCAGAGGCTCGACATCATTGCACCGGATTTATCCCATATGGCGCGATATCTTTCCTCAGGGCGCCATGTGGCAAGTGCCGCACAAAGCATGAAATCCATAACTCCAGCGACGGCAGCTGGAGTCTCCGACAAAATTACACCTGGGAACCGAACGAGAGAGTCGGCAACCAAACTCAGAACCTTCGGAACGAGAGAAGGTGATTTAACCACTTCACCAAGGAGATTACCATGCTTATCTGTGACTTTCCACTTCTGTTCAATAGAATGTGATGTCACTTGAGATGGCCAAATTGTCTTGCTCTTTTAACATGTATTTATTTCAACAGTGCCATTTGTGTAATTAATTATTTCTCTGTTATATTTTTGTCTTTCAAAGAAACTAGCGCGAAAACCCATGTTTTTAAAGCTGCTTATATGTTATTCAAATGAAGTGGGACAGTATCAGCCAATTAAGAGAGGTGTTAGGCAGGGGCGTCACTAGGGGGGTGCGGGGGGGGGGGTGCGGGCCGCACCGGGTGACACCATCAAGGGGTGACACCAAAATAAAAAAATTGCAAATTTGACAAAGCAGACATAGTAAAATAACAAAAATTTAACTTTGTCCGAGTTTGTCGAAGTTCTTTATTTATGTTTTACCTGAAGTATTGAAGTTATATTGTTCAATTTGTTTTCTTTCTTATGTCCTTATTAACTTTTTGACTTATTTTACAAACATTACTATATGCGATTATATATGGTACAGGAACACTCGGAAGAAGACCATGGTGAAAGTCTAGAGGGGTGACACCAAGAGTTTACCGCACTGGGTGACACCAACCCCAGTGACGCCACTGGTGTTAGGCAGGGATGTGTGATGTCTCCAGATCTTTTTTCCCTGTACAGTGAAAATATTTTCAGAAATGTAGAGGATATAAATGGAATCAGCATTGGAGGACGAAACATCAATAACATTAGATATGCAGATGATACAGTATTAATTGCAGACAATGCGCAGGACCTGCAACAATTAGTAGATGCCGTTGTTGTACACAGTGAGCAACTGGGGTTAGAATTAAATTGTAAAAAGACTCAGGTTATGGTCGTCAGTAGGAAGGAAGAAGTGCCACAATGTAATATACAAGTAAATGGAAATATTCTTCAACAAGTGAATCGGTACAGTTATCTTGGAACAGTTATAACATCTGATGGGAGATGCCTTGAAGAGATTAGAACAAGAATCGCCATGGCGAAAGTAGCCTTTAGCAAGATTAAAAACACTCTGACCAATAAAAAGATGTCAATTGAAACGAGAAAAAGAGTGTTGAGGGGATACATAGAGCCTGTCCTTTTGTATGGATGTGAAACTTGGACAATGAGCAGTCAAGCTGAAAAGCATCTGATGGCTGCAGAAATGTGGTTTCTGAGGAAAATGCTAAGAATACCATGGACAGACAGAAAAACCAATGACCAAGTACTACAGGAGACAAATGAAAATCGTAAACTGATTAGAGAAATTAGACGCAGACAGTCACAATTTTTTGGACATGTTATGAGAAGAAATGGATTGGAGAACTTAGTGACAACTGGCAAGATCGTGGGAACAGACCAAGAGGAAGACCGAGAGGAAAATACCTGGATGGCTTGGCCACATGGCATGGACGAGACAGGAACACTGAGCTAATCCACGACACTGGTGATCGAGTGAAATGGTGAGTCATGACCGCCCACGCTTTCCGGCATGGTACATGATTGATTGATTGATTGATTGATATGTTATTCTCCAACATGTCCGTCCTAAACCAAGATGTCCGATCTTCCCTACGCGGATGGTTAAAACTGTAAGTCTTAGTTTCGAAGGCGCATTGACCACATGTAGCTAGACCTATATTGTTGTAGATCAAACGGCATTCAGTGTCTGATGTGCGGCATTCAGTATCTGATGTGGTTGGTATCACGCCAGCCGCATAAACTTCCCAAGATATTCCACCTTAATTTAAAAAAATTTCAAAATCACTCTGATGCGGTTCGAACACAAGACCCCAGGTTCGGAAGGCGAGGGTCTTACCGTTAAGCTACAGCGTCCCTCATCCAATCCAATCCAATCCAATGTTTGGTACGAGTACCCCCTTTCAGCCTTCGAGTTTTCGACTTGGCTGTGTAGGGGTGTTTATGGTGTAGCTTGTAGTTTGTCTTTCGTACTTTGGGCTGTTTGTTGTCAGCTTCTCGGCTTCTGATGGGTTGATTGCGTTCGTTACTTTCTTGATGACGGTTGTCATGTCTGGGCAGAGTCGCGCACTTGTTGAGGCCCGGCGTAATTGTGGTCCCACCCCGTATTATGGTGCTGTTTCCTTCAGGGAGTTTTACCAGATGTCATCTCTCCTGGTGTTCCTTCTATTTCCCCGTCGTGGGTTGCCTTCGAATCTTCTCGGTATTCGCCAGTCAGACCTTGGTGGTGAGCGATACTGTCCTTCCTCTGTTTCGTATTCTTCTGTTTGTGCATCTTCTGGTTCGGGTGCGGCTGTCTGGGTTTTGAGCAGGTCAAATATCACATGAAGAGTGTCTTCTGTCTTTCGTTTCACTTCTTGTATTATAGATATCTGTTCTTCATTTTCAGCATTTAAAGCAGTCAATCGAGCGACATCCTGCTCTATCTTCTGTTGAACTTGCTTCATTTCGTTGAGGATGCGCTGGGAGGCCGTTATCTGTCTTTCTTGCTTCTTGTCTTTTTTCTTCCTCCATGCTTGATAGCCTTTGTTCTGTCTCAGCCTGTATAGCAGCCATTCGAGCGACATCCTGCTCAATCTTCTGCTGAACTTGCTTCGTTTCGTCCAGGATGCGCTGAGCGGCTGTTGTCTGAGTCTCTTGCATCTTGTCTTTTTCTTCCTCCATGCTGTTGAACTTTGATCGCAGGTCCTTCAGTTGGCCTTCCAGTTGCGCTTTGTCGCCTTTTGTGAGTCGATTGGTTGCCTCGTACTGCCTCCTAGCTTCTTTATAGGGCAGGTTAGTTTTGATGGCGATCTTCATTGCTTCTTTGCTGTCTTGGTGGCAGGGGCAGCCGAGGTACCTGGCGCCGTGGTTGCCGAGGCAGTTGGCGCACTTTCTGTTAATTTTAGGCCTCCTTAAGTCCTTGTCGATCTTTGCATGCTGGCACTAACTGTATGGATGAGGTCCAGAGCAGTATCTTCAAACCTCAACCTCACTCTTGCAGGTGGCACGGGTGTGCCAAAACTTCTGGCACTTAGAGCACTGCAGCACTCTCGGTATGTAGTGCTCTGGAACTTGGTCTCTCTTGTCCCATCTGATGTTTTGAGGGATCCCTCGGTTCTCCGATGTTGCTATGACGACTGTGGAGGGGATGTTGTTCTTTCCGATGATCCTCTCGGCACTGGTGATCTTGAGTTTCTTGTTCTCCCTTGTCAGCATCTCCCTGATCTGGTCGTTGGTGAGATGGGTCTTGACTCGTTTAATGGCCTATTGTTTCATCATGCTGTGTCGGGTGGCTTCTACTGTGATGCCGTCGTGAAGCTTGCTGTCGGCCTTCTCTCCTTGTGCAATCTTCTGCATAACTGCCGTGGTCTTTGGGTTTTTGTTGATGGAGACCACTACTCCATCAGTTGTCTTGCTCAGCTGGGCGATGCTGTGTCTTCCCAGCTCGTTTTCCAACAGACTGATTATCTTGTCTGTTGGTAGCGCCGACAGTTTGGCTTCTCCCACGCTTGTCTACTTGAGTAGAATTGTGTCAGTGAAGTCTACAGTAGTAGTTGTTGTTTCCTCCTGTGTGGAGGTCTCTGGTAGTTTGGGCTGCATCTCCTTGGTGTTGATAACTTCACGGCTGCTGCAGGTTACAGCTGGTGTAGGAGCCGGACTGCTGTTCGTAGATATGGGCTCAGCAGTCGAAGCGGCCTTCCTCGCCTCTACCTGATTCTTCCCGGCTGCATATAGCGCATGTCTCTGCTCCGCTCTTTTAACGCGAGACATCCTCTGCGTTCTTTGATAGCGATCTGATCTCGATAGTGCGTCGAGTCGATGTGACGATCCGATGCGTGATGAGTGTCCCTCGTTTTATGAATGAACTATTTACAATTTCAATTCGTTACCTACTTCCATGCCGGTCTTCATGGCGAAGATTATACGGAAGCGGTTCGTGATGCCGTATACCCCAGCTGCTTGCAATTGGGCAGCAGATAGCGTTGCGCTGAGTTTAAATGAATTGGTATGAGAGCCGGTCGTTCAGAAAACAATGGCAAACTACTGAACGTAAACTTGCAAAGACATCAACAACAGCAATATGCTGGTGTTGACTGCAAACCTCCTGTAAAGTGTATGCAACTAACTATACCTACTTCCATGTCAAATGTGTTATTGTTTAGTCAAAGTGTTGCTTGATACCTGTTCCAGTATTTCATTACGTACTGTCAATGCTGAACATTGCTTCTTTGTAACGGAAACTATGTTTTAATAGTGAAACATAAAACCACAGGGTCGACTTCATTGCACTGGTGTTTAGCCCAGATGGCTCGGTCTCTCTCCGCAGTACGGCAAGCCGTCTGTTCAGGGCATTGCGTATAGCGAGGACTCCATAGTTCCAGCGATGACACTCCCAGACATCCTCAGACATTTGATATCGTGGTATTTTATTTTCGCTTTCAACTCAAGGGTAGTCCATAACACTACTTCTACTAGCGCTGGATTTGAATTTCGCGAATGGATGAGCTTTCTCTATTACAAGTGTCCCTCGCCATTAGGTGAACCCACTCCGACTTCAGAGATACTTGTAATTTATGTCCCCAAGTCAAGGACGATAAGTCAACATTTTAGCCCAACTTTCCGATGTAGGGGTTGAACTCCTTACGTCGATATCAGCACACTGGATGTTTAAGAACGTACGTTCTTATCCATTCGGCCATGCTGACCTCCCATTCGTGGTATGAAAACGCTTTCCGAAAACGAACTCCCGACCTTTAGAGCGTGAGGTTGGCCGCTTAACCTTTTCGAATCAGAGACCCTCTATCCCCGGACATGAGGTTCTACCTTCTGCTAAACACACGAGTGAAACAATGCTAAAGACACAAGAGAAACAATGCTAGAGACAAAAGTGAAATAATGCTTAACACACGAGTGAAACAATGCTAAACAAGCACGTGAAACAATGCTAAACACACACGTGAAACAATGCTAAACGCACACATGAAACAACATGTTCACAAAGACTCAGACAGTGATGAACTACATACCCTGGAGGTCAGTGGCGTGATGTAGGAACCACAGTCTGAGCACGTCATCTTTTCGCAGTCAATGCAGACATTCATGTCTGGCCTTGAACCATCTTCTGTTAGTTCGGCTTTGCTGCATATGGGACACAATGGCAATCCAGCTTCGCTCAGTTCAGTCAGTGATGCCTCTCTCTCGATTTTTGTTGCCAGATCTAGATATTCCTCCTGGAGTTTTCTGGAAAGAACATCACAAACTGAATGTTAGGGTTCAGTTATGGACATTTCCGCTAATATGTCACGGGGTACCAAGAGGGAAGTAAAGAACAGAACAATATAAACGACTAGAGCATGCCGTAAGAGACGGCTTAAGAGGGTTGGTGTGAGATTGGCTACAATACACTGTAAAAAAACACACCACCCAACACTCAATCAATCATGAGCTGGCCTACAAAGGGGTTGGCATTCATTGTTGTGAGCTCATACTCCAAAGCAGTGTCAAGGACAGAAGGAGGAAGGGGAGGGGAGGAGGAAGATTAGCAGAAGTAACAACACGAAGAAGAAGAAGTAAAAGAAGAAGAAGAATAAGAAGGACTACTACTACTACTACTACTAATACTACTACTACTACTACTACTACTACTACTACTACTACTACTACTACTACTACTACTACTACTACTACTACTACTACTACTACTGCTCCTATTACTACTACTACTACTACTACTACTACTACTACTACTACTACTACTACTACTACTACTACAATAATAATAATAATAATAATAATAATGATATTAATAATAATAATAATAATAATAATAATAATAATAATAATAATAATAATAATAATGAGAGGGAGAAATGTGAGGAGTGTAGAAGAGGGAGATTAGGAGGATAAACATTACATATAATTTCTTCAATTTCCTGCTCCGTCTGGTCACAAAATCCCCACATATTCTGTACTTCTCTCTGTAAAGTGTTCAGTGAACATTTCTCGAGCGTTTACCAGGTTTACTATAGTCTGTCCAGAAATCAATGCCTTCATTCACGATCAATTATTTTGAAAACTGTCTGTTGCATCGTTATGAAATTTTTCCTGCCGTCTTATATTTACCCCCACGCAAGGAATATGTCTTTTATAGGTCAAAAAACAACTTATAGCATGGAAGGCGACGACATTTCTTTGATGTTTTGGTGAAAAACTAGTGATTTCTAGCTAACAAACTAGTTTTACAGTAATGACCCATTAAACTACGCGAGGCTCTTTTCATAAGGCCAATCTCATGTCCCACGTGGAAATTCAACGCTAATGTTTCCGTGTGAAGACGTAATACATTTACTAATGTGCACTTCATCTCTGACTCGTAAATTATATACCGCATATAAACAACCTTTGAAATCTTCTGTACAATCTCCAGAACAAAATTGTTTTTGTTGGGTGGATATAATGATACGGTTATATGCTAAATCTCATCATTTTCTCTCATTTGGTTACTGAGATATGGAATGTTATATTGGGGCAGACAAAAGTAAACATACTATAGAGCCGGTTGTAAATGCTTTAGTTCAGTGGTTCTCAACCACTGGGAATTCCCCCCCCCCCCCCCCCGAGGGGGGAATTTATAGGGAGGAAATACTAAAAAGGGGGGGGGGTGACATTATGAATATATGGTGAAAGGGGGAATGGGTCGAAAAAGACTGAGAACCACTGCATTAGTTTATAACTTGACACCACAGTTGATTTATCACTCACTGCATGCTTTCAATCCGTCTATCATATTTACTTTATAAGCGTACCCAAACAAGCCACGCGTAATCAACACAACGAAATAACTAGTAGAGGGCTATTTTACATGCCTTAAGGCTTATTGGGTTTGTGGTAAGTAAAGCAATTAAAAGATATTTGGTAAGTAAAGTCATCAAAGGGTATGGGGTAAGTGCAGTAATTAAAGGACTTTTTAAACACACCTGAGGCGCGTTGAGTATGTGGTAACTAAAGTAATTAAAGAATGCGGGGTAACTAAAGTAATTAAATGGTATGTGGTAAGTACGGTAATTAGAGGATATTTAGTAAGTAAAGTAATTAAAGGACTTTTTTAACACACCTGAGATGCATTGGGTATGTATATACGGCTGTTACAGGATTATTTCCCCAACCACTATGACAGTGGGATGAATCCTAGGCTGTTACAGGATTACCTCCCCCAAACACTATGACAGTAGGATCAATCCTCGGCTGTTACGGGATTACTTCCCCAAACACTATGGCAGTGGGATCAATGCTCTCTGGCAAAATGTTAAATCAAATGTTAGGTCAAATGTTAGATCAAATGTTAAATCAAATGTTAGATAAATGTGAGATAAAATCTTAGATAAAATGTTAGATAAAATGTTTAATCAAATGTTAAATCAAATGTTAGATCAAATGTTAGTTAAAATGTTAGTTAAAATGTTAGATAAAATGTCAGATAAAATGTAATATCAAATGTTAGATCAAATGTTAGTTAAAATGTTAGATAAAATGTTAGATAAAATGTCAGATAAAATGTCAGATAAAATGTTAGATTAAATGTTAGATAAAATGTTAGTTAAAATGTTAGATAAAATGTTAGATAAAATGTTAAATCAAATGTTAGATCAAATGTTAGTTAAAATGTTAGTTAAAATGTTAGATAAAATGTCAGATAAAATGTAATATCAAATGTTAGATCAAATGTTAGTTAAAATGTTAGATCAAATGTTAGATAAAATGTCAGATAAAATGTTAGATCAAATGTTAGATAAAATGTTAGATCAAGAGTTAGGTAAAATTTTAGATCAAATGTTAGTTCAAATGTTAGATCAAATGTTAGTTCAAATGTTGGATCAAATGATAGATCAAATGTTAGATCAAATGTTAGTTCTTCTTCTTCTTCTTCGTTCATCCGTTTGTTTTTTTCCGGATGTGATTGCGTTGTGCCTGTTTACAGCAGAGCTGCGTTCTTGCGCCGTTAGGCCGACACATCCGACTTCTGCGGGCATTTGTTGACCGGGTTAACCTTCCCGGAAAATGTTAGTTCAAATGTTAGATCAAATGTTAGTTCAAGTGTTCAAATGTTAGATCAAATGTTGTATGTCCTTTGCAGGACGCTGCAATCAACCCCAGGTTGATGTTCTATGCAGTTTTACGTTCAGTAGTTTGCCATTTCTGTCTGAACGTGAAGACAACGTTGAAATCCAAACTGACCGGTGTAGGGGTTGATCCCGCTGCCCCGCCAGCAGCTCATAGGACATTTACGAGCTAGAGGGATCTTGTCCTTTCCGCCAGGTTGACTGCTCTCACAAAACGAGTGTCAGAAAATTCTCTGGGCTGGAAATGCGGCGAGGAAGGGAACTGGGCTCCTTGCATCAGTATGTCGATGACTATGTGAACTGGCTCCTTGCATCAGTATGTCGATGACTATGTGAATTGGCTCCTTGCATCAGTATGTCGATGACTATGTGAACTGGCTCCTTGCATCATTATGTCGATGATTATGTGAACTGGCTCCTTGCATCAGTATGTCGATGACTATGTGAACTGGCTCCTTGCATCAGTATGTCGATGACTATGTGAACTGGCTCCTTGCATCAGTATGCCGATGAATATGTGAACTGGCTCCTTGCATCGGTATGTCGATGAATATGTGAACTGGGCTCCTTGCATCGGTATGTCGATGACTATGTGAACTGGGCTCCTTGCATCGGTATGTCGATGACTATGTGAACTGGGCTCCTTGCATCGGTATGTCGATGAATACGCGAATACAAAACTTTGCACGCCAGAGGCAGTACCTAAAATGGAACTATCGTTTCTTCAACCCATACCAAACAATATCTAAGTTGTGTTAACAATCAAAAGAAACGGATTGTGCTGGCAGCGATATACTGGCACAGAGACGGTTAATGGATAAACCGATACATGCAAGCGCTTGACAGACAGAATACAGCACACACACACACACACACACACACACACACACACACACACACACACGTTCTCACACACACGCACACTCACTGACACAAGTACAAAAACATGCACACACATTCACGCATACTCACACACACACACACTCACACACACACGCACGCACACTTACACGTGCACACACACTCACACACACTCACTACACATACACACATACACAGACATGCACACACACTCAAGCACACTCTCACAAACACACACACTCACGCTTGCACGCACATATGTACACACACAGTCACACACCCATCAACAGACAAACACACACATACACACACATTTTTGTTAAATTTTATACACATAAAATACCAAGTGGGAAACCCTTGAGGCCACCAAGCCACCCCATAAACACATTCTCAAGTACTGAGTGGCGCTCAAAGAAGCAGCAGAAGGAAGTAGAGACTAGAGGACACGCTGGTCATCATGCGTGGACATGGGTCCATTTCTGATATTGTTTCTCTCCCCGTTCTCTGTTTCTTGAGTTGTTTCTCTCTCCGTTCTGTGTATCCAGGGTTGTTTCTCTCTCCGTTCTGTGTTTCTTGACTTGTTTTTCTCTACGTTCTCTGGTTCTTGAGTAGTTTCTCTCTCCGTTCTCTGTTTCTTGAGTTGTTTTTCTCTAATTTCTCTTTTTCTTGAATGGTTTCTCTCTCCCTTCTCTGTTTATTGAGTGGTATCTGTCTCCGTTCTCTGCATCTAGAGTTGTTTCTCTCTCCGTTTTCTGTTTCTTGAATAATTGCTCTCTCCTTTCTCTGTTTTTGTTTAGTTGTTTCTTTCTCCGTTCTATTATATATTCACAACTTCATGTTAGTTTATATCGTCAGTTAAGGATACTATTTCTTTCTTCTCTCTGACCTTTTCAATGTTTTTCCTTATCCGCTTAGATTTCTCGGAGATTCTTAATGTTTCGTCAAAATTGTTGTCTTTTGCCAGTAAGACCCAATAGACGCCACAAACTTTGTTGAGAAACGCCCGATGATGGTCGTTGTGATTACTTGCATATTTGCCTTGAAGATGCTCTGGTATAGCTGATAGTGCGTTTGCGAGTGTCAGGTTCAATTCACAGGGATCTCCAACAACAATGGTTTTAGCATCGATCCATCCTTATACAATGTTTACCAGAAAATGGTTCTATTACTGGGAAGGAACGGCTGCGAGGAAGCGAACTGGGCACCTGGCATCGGTATGCCGTGGGGTATGGGCATACATAACACTTCAGACCTTAAAGACAGCCTTCTATGAAGTTATCGTGTTGTTTTTAAAATAAATATATTGATGCTGCGAAAATTAAAACAACCGGACTGTGCCGCCAGAAACATACAGGTATCCATCCATCATGTGCCATCCTGGTCATCATCATCATCATCATCATCATCATCATCATCATCATCATCATCATCATCATCATCATCATCATCATCATCATCATCATCATCATCATCATCATCATCATCATCATCATCATCATCATCACCATCATCATCATCATCATCATCATCATCATCATCATCATCATCATCATCATCATCATCATCATCATCATCATCATCATCATCATCATCATCATCATCATCATCACCACCACCACCATCATCATCATCATCATCATCATCATCATCATCATCATCATCATCATCATCATCATAACTATTATTATTATCATAATCAACACCATTATAACTATTATCACCATCATCATCATCATCCTCATCATCACAATCATAACTATTATTTTCATGATCGAGAGTGAAAGATAATGAAAACGAGAGAGAGAGAGAGAGAGAGAGAGAGAGAGAGAGAGAGAGAGAGAGAGAGAGAGAGAGAGAGAGAGAGAGAGGGGAGACAGAGAGAACTGAAGGCGGACGTCACGTCACTAGGAAGTTTCATTCCAATCAAATTGTTGATTTAGGTCAACATGGCCGAATGGATAAGAGCATGGTTTCTTAAACATCCGGTGTGCTGATGCCGAGTAAGGGGTGCAACCCCTACACTGGACAGTTGGACTAAACTATTGACCTCTCATCCTTGACTTGGGGAGTAAATTTCAAGTACCTCTGAAGTCGGAGTGGGTTTGCTTGATGGCGAGGAACACTGTTAATAGGGAAAGCTAACCCACACGCAAAATTCAGTTCATCACTACTAGAAGTATTGTGGATGGACTACGCTTGATTTCAAAGCGAGCGCACGCAAACAAAAGAAAACAAAATAAACAGCATTGTTTATTAAGGCTCAAGTAAGCCATCATGTAGCATAGGTGAATATACTCGTACAATAAACACTATCATACTGCCTGTCACCTGCGAATAGTCTTCATACATAATATTGTCCAAAACGCCCTCTATCCTTGCAGCTAGGAGTGTTTTATAATGATAATGGTGATGATGATAATAATAGTTAAGATATGTCTGCCTTCTCAAAATAATTGCTCCTAAAGTAATTATTTGTGGAAATTGTATGTCCATCGTGAGGCATCCACGTCACTATATTGCTTCTAAATGAGTCGCCAACATATTAGAAATCCCAGATGCAACAGTTCTTCTCCTGAAGTATCCTGATTTACTTCTAACATGATCGCTGATGCTGCGGTTTGCAGCTACCGTCCGCCCGATCCTTTGGTGACGACCAACAATGCGTTTAATGATCCCTGGGGAGCAGGGAGTCTGTGTGGTCGTTAGCTTCCTTTGAAGTCGTGCTCAAGGATTTCAAGGGGTGGAACAGTGACGGGTTGTGTAGCATTCTGTCAACACTGTGCATGCTCACCACGAGAAGCATGTGTAGCATTCTGTCAACACTGTGCATGCTCACCACGAGAAGCATGTGTATGTAGCATTCTATCAACACTGTGCATGCTCACCACGAGAAGCATGTGTAGCATTCTGTCAACACTGTGCATGCTCACCACGAGAAGCATGTGTAGCATTCTGTCAACACTGTGCATGCTCACCACGAGAAGCATGTGTAGCATTCTGTCAACACTGTGCATGCTCACCACGAGAAGCATGTGTAGCATTCTGTCAACACTGTGCATGCTCACCACGAGAAGCATGTGTAGCATTCTGTCAACACTGTGCATGCTCACCACGAGAAGCATGTGTAGCATTCTGTCAACACTGTGCATGCTCACCACGAGAAGCATGTATAGCATTCTGTCAACACTGTGCATGCTCACCACGAGAAGCATGTGTACTGTGATTGTATTTGTTGCATTATTTCTATTTAATTACTTTGTTCGATATTACAGTTTATAAAGTATTTGAGCTCACATGTCAACATCTCTCTATCTTCCTCTTCCAAACGTGCTATTATATCTCTGCTTTTACAAGAGGGGAGGGAGGAAGAGGGCTAGGGTGGAGGGCGAGAGAAGTGGAGGGAGAGAGACACACACAGAGAGAGGGGAGGGAGAGAGAGTTAGAGGAAAAGAGGGCCAGAGAAAAACAGAGATACGGAGAAGGGCAGTGAAACAAAGAGAAAGAGAGAAGCAGACATAGAGACAGAAAAGCAGGTAGATGGATAGAGAGACAGAGAAGCATACAGAGAGACGGAGATAAAAAAAAGCAGACAGAGAGACAGTTATATAGACACATAAGCAGACACATTTGTAGAGAGACAGAGAGAGAGAGACAGAGAGAGACAGAGACAGAGACAGAGAGACTGAGACACATGAAGACAGAATGTACAAACACATACAGAAATCCGACTCAGCCATTCATTTACCTTGTGTGCCACCCATCTCAACAGTAAATACTTTTATGTTCGCACATCTCTCAAATATGTCTCTTTCCCGATCGTCACATTTCTCTCTTTATTGTTTATCCTATCTCTCAAATGCCGGTCTCCCTGGTCGAAGAGTTAGCAGCTTTCTCCGTAACCCCAAATACGCACGAGAATTGGAAGCGGTTTGAGTCGCGCCAGTGACTTATGAGAGTATGGAGCCGGTTGCTCAGAAAGCAATGGCAAACTATTCTTGCCAAGAAATCAACAATCAGCTGGAAGATGCTGATGTTGACAGCGATGTCCTGTAAAGGATATGCAAAACATTTATTGATTTATTTCTCAAATGTTCCTCTTTATCACATCTCTCAAATTTCTCTCTCTCTCTGTCGTTTATCACATGCCACAAATGTGTCTTTTTACCGTTTATCAAATCTCACAAATGTGTCTCTTTATTGTTCATTACATCTGTTACATGTATCTCTTTATCGTTCGTCACATCTCTGAAATGTATCTCTTTATCGTTCGTCACATCTCTGAAATGTATCTCTTTATCGTTCGTCACATCTCTGAAATGTATCTCTTTATCGTTCGTCACATCTCTGAAATGTATCTCTTTATCGTTCGTCACATCTCTGAAATGTATCTCTTTATCGTTCGTCACATCTCTGAAATATATCTCTTTATCGTTCGTCACACCTATGAAATGTGTCTCTTTATCGTTCGTCACATCTCTGAAATGTATCTCTTTATCGTTCGTCACATCTCTGAAATGTATCTCTTTATCGTTCGTCACATCTCTGAAATGTATCTCTTTATCGTTCGTCACATCTCTGAAATGTGCGCCTTTATCGTTCGTCACATCTCTGAAATGTATCTCTTTATCGTTCGTCACATCTCTGAAATGTATCTCTTTATCGTTCGTCACATCTCTGAAATGTATCTCTTTATCGTTCGTCACATCTCTGAAATGTGTCTCTTTATCGTTCGTCACATCTCTGAAATGTATCTCTTTATCGTCCGTCACATCTCTGAAATGTGTCCCTTTATCGTTCGTCACATCTCTGAAATGTATCTCTTTATCGTTCGTCACATCTCTGAAATGTATTTCTTTATCGTTCGTCACATCTCTGAAATGTATCTCTTTATCGTTCGTCACATCTCTGAAATGTATCTCTTTATCGTTCGTCACATTTATGAAATGTATCTTTTTATCGTTCGCCACATCTCTGAAATGTGTCTCTTTATCGTTCGTCACATCTCTGAAATGTGTCTCTTTATCGTTCGTCACATCTCTGAAATGTGTCTCTTTATCGTTCGTCACATTTCTGAAATGTTTCTCTTCTTCATTTCTCGCATATCTCAAAATTTCATCTCTCAAATGTTTCCCTTCGACTTTCGTCACATATATCAGAATCTTCTTTTCCTCGTGAGTCATACACGTTTCTCAAACGTTCACCTTTTACGTTCATTATATTTCTGAAATACATGTCTTCCTCATTTGTCACATATCTCAAACGTTTCTCTTCCTCGTTCATCACATTTCTCAAATATTTCTCTTCCCCATTTGTCATATATCTCAATTACTCATCCTCGATCGATGCATTTCTCAAATGTTTATCTTCGTCATTTGTCACACACCTCAAAAACTCTCCCTTCTCCATCTACGCATCTTTCAAATGGACCTGGTGAATATAAAAGGTCTAACCCAACCTGGTACCTCTAATTGTCTGTCTCTTGAGTTTTCTAGCCCAGGCTGGATAATGGAGCACAACTTAAAGTGTTCAAGCACTTGGGAAATCTGAAGAATAAACCAGACCCTTTTCTTCACGCGTCCTCCCACACAGATTAACGACGGCGCAAGAGAAAGTGCAAAGGGAATCATTGCCCCAGAGAAAACAGTGACAACACGTCTAGACATGTTGAAACAAACCAGCTGACTCCAAATTATGTAGTTCGTGTGAGCGGCTGACATCCAGAAATGTCCACAAACTGTTGGTTAATTAAACACCGTACATTGTTGGGATTAACCCAGCTGCTTCGGCGACATTGCGTCTCTTCTGGTCGGTACAATAGAATGTGTCTTAAATACGAGGGGGAATTCAATGAAAACCTTAAAAGTGTGATAGAAATTGCAATAAGCATGTCATTTGTCCTGTAACCTGTCGATATTGTTGTTAAGGATGTCAAGAGAGTTAAGCCTTGTATATAGACATCAAGATCCCAAAACAAGCATTCACTTTAACGTTGTATGATTATGCATCTTGTATTTTTGTGAGATCAAAACCAAGTGACCTTGGTGATATGTATCACAGTCTGCACTTCTTGGGGTCTTTGCTGATGTTATGCTTGTTCTCCAACTTCTTTGTATTAAAATATAATCCATAACACCAAGAAACACGAATTCTGAAGAGACATGAGCGCCAACGCCTGTTGCCAGGGCACGTGATGATAATGATAAATGTTTCCACGAAACAATTAACAGACTCGCCGAGAAACGTCTAATTGCAGAGGAAATGTGATTTCTGATAAATATGTCATGAAAACCGACGACGGGCAGAGAAAACGAATGCGGCAGTTCTACACGAAACAACACAAATTAAAAACCGTAAATTGATTAGAGAGAGAGAGAGAGAGAGAGAGAGAGAGAGAGAGAGAGAGAGAGAGAGAGAGAGAGAGAGAGAGAGAGAGAGAGAGAGAGCGAGCAGTCAAACAGACAGACAGTCAGAGAGAGAGAGAGAGAGAGAGAGAGAGAGAGAGAGAGAGAGAGAGAGAGAGAGAGAGAGAGAGAGAGAGATTAATCGTAGACAGTTAAGATTGTTTGGTCACATTATGAGAAGAAATAAATCTGAAAACTTAATGGAAACAGGGAAAACTGTTAGGAAAATGGCAAGGGGAAGACAAAGAGATAAATACCTGGACGGCTAGGCCAAATGACATTTTTCGGGCAAGATCACATACCTGACCCAAGAATCTGGCTGTCGTGTGAGATGATGATCAGTGATCCGTGACCATCCAGAAATATCGGCATGGCATGTGTGGAATGTGAGTGTGTTCTCTAATCTCTATCTCTTACAGTTACCTCTCTGAGCACCACTCAACGTATTGAAATTCACTTGTTGTGTTATTTCAGTGATCCCAGAGGTTCCCCAATGATTGACACTGCCTGTGCGCTTGGAGAATCCTTTCTCTGATCGAGCGACTGAATCTAATGTTACCTTGATATATTCTAAGCATCAGAGGTTGTTTGGATGATGGATTGCTTGGTTGCGAATCCTCTGGAAGAGTTGAGTTTTAACTCTCCAGTCTGAAGCACTGACAATCACGTAATCAAACACCTGAAACGGGCCCTCATACATCGGAGTTAAGTTGATGTAGAGACTTTTCTCCGGACACGGTTCTAAGATATCATCTCCACGGGGACTGTGTTGCCGAGTGCAGCTTCCCCTCTCCAAGTTCAGAACTAGCCGGGTGTGAAAGACCCGTACTTTAACTCACATGTCTGGAGAGGTATGTTAGTAAGTTAGTTGCGGTTCCATAATGTTCCTTAAGTAAGTGAATATAACACAAAATGCTCCTTACTGCCTCTTGTGAAAATTGGAACAGACAGAAGTCTCGACAAACCAACAGCCCGCACAGGCATACAATGCATAAGGCCGCTGCCAGAATGCCAACACAGAAGTCTGCCACGTAAAATACAGTTCATCGCCGATGGAAGCGGCAGTAACTAGAAAACCAGCAGCCACACATTACTGCATAAGGCAAACCCAGTTAGTTCACCAACGGGCCGATCTCCATTTTACTGAACATGCAGTTCACGATACAAACAACCGCGGACAGATGTAAAAGCATTCCATATGAGTGGAGAGGTATATCTCTGAAGAGGTATTGTAAAATATAACCAGGCCCTGGTCCGGCATAGCTTATTGACCAGCTGGCATTAGGCGCCAGGTTGGTAACGATTTCTCCGCGAGATGTGGACATTTCATTGTAAATAGACATTGACCAAATATCTAGGGAAATATGTTACAGGCGGTGAATAGTAGATACAGATGAACGACTTCATTGCACCGGGTTTTAAACCTTATGCCTCAGTCTGTTTCCGCAGGGCAGCCTGCCGAAAGCGTCACACAAAGCACGAACTCCGTATCTCCAACGACGACCCCAGGAATCTCCGAGAAAACTGCGCTCGTGAACTGAATGACATAGACCGGAATCGAACTCAAAACTTTCAGAGCGCGAGGCAGGCGGTGCAACCACTTGGCCACGTAGACTCCCATTAGATACAGAATGAAAGATGACCGTGTCTACTTGGAAGTCTCGACAGTGCAGTAGTTTGTGCACACCATTCCAGCCCCAGTAGTCCAGGGTTCAGTCCTCGTAAAGGTGAGATTTCTTTCCTGAACACATTGCTCCGGGGATCGACACAATCTCATAGAATGCGCAATAGAACATTTACTGAAAGATAAGGCCACTGGCAAGGAGGAGGCAAGTGAAATATTTCAGCCACGTTAAAAGACATGATATTCTTATACAAACCATACTGGAAGGCAAGCTTGAGGGCAAGCGAGCAAGAGGTAGACAACGATACAAGTGAGAAGATAACATCAAGAGATGGACGAACATCAGCATGACAGAATGTACAGTCAGGGCGAGAGACAGACATTATGGAGACGTGATTGACTGATTGAAGGCGACTGGCCGATCATGCTCACATAACCCATCGAGTGCTGTTAGTTGACCAAAATATGGGCCTATGACCACATACCTAAAATACAGGTGAGGTAAGGCAGACGGCTGCTTTGTCTTTGATTGCCATTAAAGTCGCTTGCATGGCCCGGGAATGATTATCCCATGCGTTCAACGCAACGTATTCCCTTGGTGAATGTACACAAAGAAGCCCTCAACAATAGGCTGCACAGTGTATTGCCTGGTATATTCGGCTGCATCACGCAATGGGGAATATTGCATAGTTTCATATCACATGAAGTGAACAAATGAATCACATTTTGGCTGAAATACGTGAGACATATGGTCACTGATACTGTGCAACTGTGAAGCATGTGTTATCCCAACCGTATTCACAGATTTACTACTACATTGTTCAGTCGCCCCAACAGCGGTTTAAAACACTTAATGAATGACGCTTCAACATATTCGAGTATTGGCCTTTTGTTCATCGAATACACAGTACTAAACACCTTTGCTTTGTTGGCCACATGGCCGCAGTTTAGCAGCTGTTGACCGGTGGGCAATGCCGAGATTTACTGGCCTCTCCACTGCAGGGGTTTCCAGACGAATGGTTAACTTCCTTTAGCACCGACACTTTTATATTGTCTGAGTAGTGAGCACACGCACTCAGACACAGACGAACACGCACACGCACGCACGAACACACAGGGCTTTGATTCACCGAATTGATTTGTTATACTAGGTCACTTCTGGTCACGGGTGCTGGGACACTCACTGCAGTTGCCGGAGACTGTATTTCTATCACGTGAAATTAATAAACTCACTAATATAGGTCAACGCTGACGTTAATGAACAGTTTACACAAACATATTAACTTCCTACATTGCATTGTTATCAATGTTCAACCAAGGAACGAACCCGAGCTATTGTTTAACATTGTTCAACAATAAAAGCGGACACATGAAAGCGTGTCTAATTCTGCGTACACTTGCAGGCACACACAAGAAAAAATACACAGAAATCAGCGGTAACGTGAGATTTCTACTGGCTGTGTCTGCATCCCTAGGTGGGGTATGGTCGACGCCCTTTGGAATCGTGTATATAGTGCAAAAACACGGGTAGATCATCACGGGTTAAGCAGAATTGTGCTGCAGGGAGAGACCAGGGGATTTGGCCGACACCCAGACCAGAGGATCTGACCGGCACTCAGAACTCCGAGCAAAGGCCAGACGGACATATGATCAGACTGCTACTGGTACCATTAGCATTGGGACTCTTCGCTGGCTGTTAAAGATAAGGACGGAGCACGTATGGGAATGTCCCGGGGCTTGTGATGTCAGTTATTGACTCAACTCAGTTCAGCTCAACTCAAGGTGAGCTTGTTGACATCTCCACAGAGTTTATCTTCAAATAGAGAGGATGTGGACGATAATACTTCTCCCTGCCATGAATATGTTGGGCACTCCTGCCACGAATATTTAGCTGTTGTTTTACCAGTTCCACAGTTATATTAATCGTTATCTCATATCTTTATTAGAAACTCTTTCTTTCGTGCAGTGCCCAGCTTTTTCAGAAAATCTCCACCTCTTCCCTGTTTATCTCTTTGAAATGTGGAATTCACATTTCTCCAAGTCGCGTCTCATCATTTCCCGCCGGTTTTGTCTGCTTCCATTGATAACTTGATCCGCAGTTTATCCATCACTCAGCTAATGCCTTCCATCCTTTTATTGTCTTTACCTCCCAAGCAAACGCAAACACGCGACATATAAAAAAATAAATAGGTCTAGCAGTATGGACACCCGGGATGAAGTACCAGGACTGTTCGTTAATTGAATCATATCGATTGCCTGGGACCTCATTCACCCACCAGCATTGGCCTGGAACTTTCCGGTTAAGCGCGAGCTGTAATTTGGCATTATGTCACTGGCACAATGTGTTCATGTGACTTTTACACTGACATAATCAATTGATCTGATCTGTTCAATGACAGTCTGTGAACAATTTCTACCGGGTCGGTTTGTTTTGACTTTAGGAGAGGTAAGAATAGCAGGGAGTTGATGACAGCACTGTAATAGCACTTGAAATCAAGTATGCGGGTTTCATTGGGATATACGAGAGGGATGAAAGATAATTTAAATGACATATTAGACCAGATAGATTAAAACAGGAATCGCTATGGCGAAGGTAGCCTTTTTGCAACATGTAAAACATACTGACCAATAAAAAAAAAATGTCAATTGCAACGAGTGTTTAAATGCTACATAGAACCTGTACTTTTGTATGGATGTGAAACTTGGACAATGAGCAGACAAGCTGAAAACATCTACTGGGTGTCGGAATGTAGTTTCTGAGGAAAATGCAAAGAATACAATGGACAGACAGAAACACAAATGAGCAATCCTACATGAAGCAGATGAAAACCGTAAACTGATTAGATAAATTAGATCAAGATAGTCAAAATAGTTTTTGTATACGTTCTGAGAAGAAATAAACTAGAAAACTTGGTGACAACTGGAAAGATTGAGAGGAAAAGTACGAAGGGAAGACACAGAGGCAAATATCTGGATGGCTTCTCCACGTGGCATGGTCGAGAAAAGAACACTGAGCTGATACACGACTGACTGTGCTGATCGTGTCAGATGGCGCCAAAGCTAATCGGCATGGCACATGATGACAATGATTAGACAGACGGAAATAAAAATACCATACCGAGATGTCTTCTTCGTGAAAACATGACAAATTATGTTAAAAAAGAGGTGTTAACAATAAGCAAGAATATACTTAAGTTAGTTGCATATCCTTTTCAAGACGTATTAGTCAACAACTGAATATTTTGGCTGTTTGTGATTCCTGGACAAGTTTACGTTGAGTTGAGTTGAGCTAAGAACCGACATCACGAGCATTCCGACACGTGCTCCGTCCCCTCGTTCAACAGCAAGCGAAGAGTAATGCTGCTAATCGTTCCAACTGTCATCTGACTGAATGTTCTCCTAGTCTTCCCTCTCAGTTTTGAGATTCGCCCAGAACCCCTGTCAACCCAACTCTATATCATTCTTTCCACATACGGGTTCTCAATCTGTTCCCCCGCTTTCTCCAACTGGTCCACCAGGCGCGTGACTACCTCCCCCTTGCCCATAAGTAACCTACTACCGAGAGGTACTTCCCTGCCAGCCTATCAGCTTGTTCATTCCCCCACACTCCCGCATGACCAGGACGGAAAATCCATGCAATTCTCACAATTTGTGACCTCTGAAGAGAGGTGTGCCATTCTACACGAAACATTCCTTTCTCCCTTTTTCTCTTCATTTCTCACTGGGCACACTCCATGTGTCCGTAATGAACACAAAGCGTGTTGCAACGGTCTCATCCAATCATCGGAAGGCTGCAGTTACTGCTTCCACCTCCATTCTTACGCTGGAGTCGTAGTCACGTATGCCAGACTCTCCTTTTTGAAGCATCGTCCATTAGCTTTCGCAATGAAACCCCAACCACTCCATCTGTTTCTCACCACTGACCCATCGGTATAGATCAGCGTGTCACCTTGATGTGTCTTGCCCTGGATCAATTGTTGTACCTCAAACACTGTGCGGCCTGCTGTCCATTCTCTGCACTTACGACTCAGTGTTACTGTTACTTGTGCCAGTTCGACATGTCTTCCAGTATTTTTACCCACTCTTACTTCTTTTTGTTTTCCACGATTGATGTTCTCTATTTCACACACCTGGCTGATAGATATTTCTGCCGGTGCCATCCAGGACAGTCCTCTTCTCAGTCTATGACCCGTGACCATATCCATGGCTTCATGCAGGGGGTGATCTCTGTCTGCAGCGACTCTCATGTACCATTTTCAAGTGCCATTGCTTTCTGAACGATCGACACTTAAACCATTGTATGGGAACTAACGAAAAGCGGTTTGCTAAGAATAGACGTAGAAACAAAAATCGCTATATAAAATCAACAGTTAAGACAACCCAAATAATGTGCTAACTAAGGGCAGTTGAGTGCCATCTAATGGAAGCATCAATGCTGAAATCGAACACAGAAGAAGCAGGGAAGCCGGGTCATTGGTCAGATGCCAGCAACACTACAGAATAAACACGTGAAACAGAAAGAAAACCAAAACCGTCTTTCTATAGACATGATCTTGTCAATGCTAAAACTGGAAAATGCCAGCGACGAGCCCCGCTTCTGGTTCTCATTTTTCTACACTTGGAGTTGAATAGTTCTGTATATTTTATTTCCTGCCCGAGCTGCACTGTTTTAGTTAGACCTTGCAGGCTCACGCATAGTCTTCTTCTTCTGCTGCGTTCATCCGGATTTTTTTTTTTTCCGGATGTGACTGCGTTGTGCCTGTTTACAGCAGAGCTGCGTTCTTGCGCCGTTAGGCCGACACATCCGACTTCTGCGGGCATTTGTTGACCGGGTTAACCTTCCCGGCACGCATAGTCTGACACCCACGATTGTTTGATGCAATCATAGAATAGGCCTTTGTGAGCATTCGTGCAACGTTATATGTAATATGTAGTTTAACGTGCTTGCATACTTGTACATATTGCTATAGAAACCAGCCTTAGCTAAGTGTTGAGTTTTCGCACAGTTTGAAACCCTGGATTGTTTAAAATATCATAGAATAGAACTATCGAGCATTAGTGCATTGTTATATGTAATATGTAGTTTGAGGTGTTTGCCTACATGTACGCATTGCTATAGAAACGATCTTTAGATTTGTGTCCATATGATTGAGTTTGAACACAGTTTGACACCCAAGATTGTTGATAAAGTCGTAAAAGAGACCTTTGTGAGCATTGGTACAGTGTTATAGGTAATACGTAGTTTGGGGTGTTTACCTACATATACGCATTTCTATAGATCCGATCGTTATTTTTGTGCTTATATTGTTGTTGAGTTTGTTTGTATCTGTTCTGAGTTTAAAGAAAGAAACTTATCCAATCATATCCAATATATAATAACCAACCTGTAGTTCAACAGGTGGCTAAGTGTTTATATTTGATTTCTGTTATTGTACTTACAGAGGGGCTTGAAATGAAAACCTTTTCCTCCCAATGACTCTTTGAGTTGTCCAAACAGGTGGAAATCACTTGGAGCTAGGTCTGGCGAGTACGGAGGATGTGGTACACACTGAAAGTGAAGATGTCTTCGATGGTTTCAACCGTTGCATGAGCAGTATGGGGCTGAGCATTGTCATGTTGCAAAAGGACACCGTTACTCAGAAGTCCACGTCGTGTGGATTTGATTGCGGGTCGAAACTTCCTACTCCACTCAAACACTTGCTGAACTGACGGGCAATTAACACCAATCTGGACTTTCATTTACCGATGAATTTCTATAGCTTTCACCCCTCACTGATTAAAAGAAACGGATAACAGAACGCTGCTTCTCTTTGGCGCATGTCGAAAGTGGGGTGGGCATCTTTAAACTGTCCTTATGACGTCACCGTATTCGTCTGCTTAACATGCCTAACACTCTTGATATCATCAACAACAATATTGACAGGTTACAAGACAATGGCAGGGTTATTATAATTTCTATTACACTTTTAAGGTTTTCATTAGAATCCCCCTCGTATGTAACTGGAGTATCCCCTCGTATGTAACTTGAGTATCTGGTTGTTGCGTTCCAGTTTCTTCTAAGGCCAATTTTCTAGTCCTCTCATTTCCCGGTACACAGCAATGGGGTTTAGTGTCGTTGAACATATTTAGGGCAGTAGATCTTGCAGATCTGACTATTTCTTTGATTTGGGCGCCTGAAGAACAGACAGGGCATCAATAAGAATTATTACTGAATATGTTTTCCCCCTTGAGTTTATTAGTTCTTTGATTTGAGCGCATGAAGAACAGACAGTGCATCAATAAGAATTATTACTGAATATGTTTTCCCCCTTGAGTTTATTAGTTCTTTGATTTGAGCGCATGAAGAACAGACAGTGCATCAATAAGAATTATTACTGAATATGTTTTCCCCCTTGAGTTTATTAGTTCTTTGATTTGAGCGCATGAAGAACAGACAGGGCATCAATAAGAATTATTACTGAATATGTTTTCCCCCTTGAGTTTATTAGTTCTTTGATTTGAGCGCATGAAGAACAGACAGTGCATCAATAAGAATTATTACTGAATATGTTTTCCCCCTTGAGTTTATTAGTTCTTTGATTTGAGCGTATGATGAACAGACAGTGCATCAATAAGAATTATTACTGAATATGTTTTCCCCCTTGAGTTTATTAGTTCTTTGATTTGAGCGCATGAAGAACAGACAGTGCATCTATAAGAATTATTACTGAATATGTTTTCCCCCTTGAGTTTATTAGTTCTTTGATTTGAGCGCATGAAGAACAGACAGTGCATCAATAAGAATTATTACTGAATATGTTTTCCCCCTTGAGTTTATTAGTTCTTTGATTTGAGCGTATGAAGAACAGACAGTGCATCAATAAGAATTATTACTGAATATGTTTTCCCCTTTGAGTTTATTAGTTCTTTGATTTGAGCGTATGATGAACAGACAGTGCATCAATAAGAATTATTACTGAATATGTTTTCCCCCTTGATGTTATTAGTTCTTCAACAACAGCATGTTATAAAACAAAAACTGCATCAACAAAGGTGAAATGTTTGCGATAAACTTCTGACAAAAGACACCAGGTCAGAAATGATAACATCAAGAAACAAACGAACACAATTTCCGCAGTTGATTTTATCGAAAGACTTCGAGTACAATAGTTCAGTCTTACAGCAAGATGACCTCCAAACAGCAAACATCTTACTGTCTTTGTTTTACTCTTGCATTGAACGTGACTATGAATTCTAATCAATACCTGTGAATTGTATTTCTCTTGTTATTTCAATAACCTGAAAGATTCCTTCCATAGAGATTGATATTTCCGTGGGGAATGCAATAGCTTCGTGTCCGCTGTGAGTTGACCCGCCTCCCCCAAGTCACTTCTCAATCATTCATTTGCCCAGTTGCTATCTTGACGCATGGATCGTATAAAATCACTTGTGACCTCGTTTCAAATCTCCGAGACTGTCCCTGGAGGTTCGCAGCTCTACGTTATCGAATTTGTTCAATAGCCAGATACTCCCAGATTCTGCGAGCTTCAATAAGTGATTGCGTCGCAGTTTTCTCCCTTATGTTGTTAATGTTTGTATATTTAGACATGATATGGTGGCCGTCGGTTTGGCTATATGTATTTCAAATCTGTTAGCGCCGAATGTTGGGCGGTACTTACCAAACCCGACACCCCACATTGTGCCAACGGCTTCGGGCGGAAGAGCGCAATTGGGAGGGTACACGCCTTATTCTGGTGCGAGGAAATTCAACCTAAAGACAAAATGTCATGGCAGGGCAGACCAGGCCCTAAGCCTTGATTGGCAGCTGGTCTAGGATTGAAGCTCCGAAAGGCGGGCGGTTAGAGCATTGCTTTCTGATCCGGCAGCTTCTGCAGCTTGACTTGTTCCAGATGTATAGGTGTTAACTTTCCTCTAGAGCAGGGGTCACCAAACTTTTTTCACGGCGGGACGGATAATTGACAAAATGACGAGCGCGGGCCGGATACTCATTCTGTACAATACTTGAGCCGGTCTCCGTGGCGAAGGTCCTACGGACGCAGTTCGTATTCCCGTATACCCGCGTTCGAAACACAGCTGCGCACAATTTGGCAGCATACCGCGTTGCGCTGGATTTTTACGCTATGGTTTGGGTGCCGGTTGTTCAGAAAGCAATGGCAAACTACTGAACGTAAACTTGCCAAAACATTAATAACAGCAAAAAATGCTGATGTTGACTTCAAAAGTCCTGTAAAGGATATGCGACTAACTTTAACAATACTAGCAAGCCGGAACGAAAGCTCTGAGAAACAAGACGAAAAACTAAGTTAATCATGGGTGAGTGGCGTGCAATGCACACACCAAAAAAAAAAAAAAAAAAAAAAAAAAAAGACAATCAACATATTTATTTACTAAAAAAAAGTTATCAAAGAAGGCGACGTTAGCAAAAAGATAGTTACATCAGACCGAGTGTGCACATATCCGAATCTCACCAACCAAACAGCAAAAAAGGTTAGTGAGATTTGTGAAACTAATACAGTGTTTGGCTTTCAAGATACCATCAATGTTTGGTTTGGAATTGCAGCATCCAATCAAGAGAATTGCTTTCACATGTTCATCAGTCAGTCTCGTTCAATGTGTTGACTTCACATACTTCATTTTTTAAATCCTGGGGTGCACAAAGGACACACCAATTTTATGCATGAGGCATATCCTGGCGCTACCAACAATGACGGATAGGCATAGGGTCCTGCAGGCCAAATGGTACCTGAGAGTTGCCGCAGACAGGGATCACCTGCTGCATGCAGCAATGGATATGGTTAAGGGTCATAGACTAAGACGAGGCAGGTCCTGGATGGCACAGGCAGAACTTTCTATAAGTCAGGTGTGTGATCTAGAGACCATCAATTGTGAAAGAGAGTGGGTTGAAGTTCCGGAAGACATGACGGACTGGCACAATGTAATAATAACACTGAGTCGTGAGTGCAGAGAATGGGCAGCGGGCCGCACTGAGTTTGAAGTGCAACAGCTGATCCAGAGCAACACACATCAAGGTAACATAGTCATCTACACCAGGGGTCAACAAACTACGGCCCGCTGGCCGGATCCGGCCCGCGACGTCATTTCATCCGGCCCGCCGACGGTACTCGAACTTGCTTGATATAACGTATGGAACAAGAGACATTGTGATACAATTTAAATGTAAATACTATGATTAGAATAATAGGAGATCTTCACACGGGCGGAGACCTCCTGGCTGCTATGTGTCTTATATTTACTATTTTAAATTATACATTTTGTATCTAGATTTTCTTGTTTATTGTAATGTTTGCTTATTTCGCGCCATCCCAAGTTCTTCCCCGGCTCGTGGTAGCCTACGCTCTGGTCTCCGACGCTCTGACGTTACCATGGTTTCCATAGCAACAAACACAAACGCATCTTTCCCTCTCCGGGATGCGCCCGGCTGTCAACACAGGTCCTATGCTCCAGAAATATTTACTTCTTTTTTGCCAGTCGTCCATTTTATAGGTATGTAACAAGGATTTCTTTGTTTGACAGTGATAGATCAGTGAACTATAAGTGTGAATAGAGGCAATGAAGTAGCAAACGTAGCATAAAAATGCCGTAGAAGCCCCATGTTATTACAAAAAAAATATTATCCCCAGCTCAGAAGAATTCCCCGTTCAAGGTGTTAATCGAGCTGGTCTCTAGATCAGTGTTTTTCAACCTTTCTGCTGGAGCAGATCCTTACGCAAATGATCCAAGTGTCTGTCCTACTTTATGTAAAAAACCAGATGGGCAGAGATGATGCATGTAGGTGATCTGTTTCGGCGGAACTCCTGGTTGCCACTCAGGGAACACCGGTTGAAAAACTCTGCCGGCCCTATTTATACATTTTGCAAACCTTATTATGAGATATATTCAATTACCAAAAGGCACCTATAAACTTTATACGAACTTTTGGTGAGCCGTAGCTTCACCAGTGACCCCTAGTTCTCTGCTTTTTTGGTGTGTTTCTATAGGCATTTAATTACGTTTATAATTCAATGTCGTTTTCATTTTCAAATCCCTTGTACTTCACCCTTCGTTATGATTACTAAGAAAAGAAAAGTGGTCGCCGAGTGTCGCGTTAACAATGAATAATGGGGAGTAATGTACTTCTTTGTGGAAACAAAATGACCAGAAAACCAATTGTATAATATGCAGTGAAATTGTTGCCTTTTTGAAACAGTACAATCTTCGGCGTCACTATGAAACAAAACATCTATCAACATATTCAAAGTTTTCTGGAAAGTTACGCTCTGAGAAATATAAGTCCATGAAATGTGGTGTAGAAACACAAAGAAATCACTTCACGCGTTAAGTGTATTGAAAATGAATATGTCACTCGTACAAGTTATAAAATAGTGCATAAGATGGCAGAACGAGGAAAAATGTTTACTGATGGCATCTCCCTGAAAGAGTGTATGATGGAAGCAGCAAATGACTTGTGTCCCGAGAAAGCCGATTTGTTTGGAACTATCAGCCTTTCTGCAAGTTCAGTTGTGCGAAGAACAGAAGAGCTTGGAGAGAATATAGTGCTACAAATACACGAAAAAACTAGGAACTTGTTGTGGTATTCTCTGGCGCTAGACGAGTCTGCTGATCTCTCGAGTACGTCACAACTTCTCGTGTTCTGTCGTGGTGTTAGATTGGACTTTCAGATAACGGAAGAGTTGGCATCCGTTTGCAGCATGCACGGGACAACAACTGGAAAAGACATTTTCATAGAAGTGCAAACAGTTTTGCAAGACTATAACCTTCAGTGGAATCAGCTTCGAGGTGTTACAGCTGATGGAGGAAAAAACATGACTGGAGTGAGGAAAGGTCTGATGAGACAGATCAGGACTCATTTGGAAGATTTGCACGTTCTGGGCGCTCTGTTCATACACTGCATCATACATCAGCAAGCACTCTGTCTGAAAGACTTAGATATTTCTTGTGTACTGAAACCAGTCGTTTCTGCTGTGAACTTCATTCGGGGAGATGCTCTCAATCACCGTCAGTTCCAGGCTTTTTCTGAAGAAATTGATTCTGAATTCTGCGACTTGCCTATTCACACAACTGTGAGGTGGCTCAGCTGCTGTAAATTCCTGTTTCGATTTTACAAGCTCCGAAACGAAATAGACGTTTTCCTCACTGAAAAAGATAGAACTGCTATATAGCTGTCAGATCCTACCTGGCTGTCATAGTTGTCATTTTTGGTCGACATCATATCGCACATGAATGAACTGAATTTTAAACTTCAGGGAAAGGATAACCTCGTCTGTGATCTCTACAGAGTCATCAAAGGATTTCGGAGAAAGCTGTCATTGTTTGAAGTGCAACAGGAAGGAGAAAACTTGTTTTCATTTTCACTGTTTCAAAGAGATTTGCAGTACAATCGATGAAGATGTCAACCTCGATTTCCTATTTAAAAAAATAAAATAAAAAATAAATTATTCGTGACTTGAAGAAGCATTTTTTGGAGAGATTTTCAGATCTTGACAGAATTGAAGGTGGCATTCTTCTTTTCCAGAATCCGTTTGATTGTATCCTTGCTGATGTGCCAGTTGAACTACAGTTGGAGCTCGTTGATTTGAAAGCAAATGACTTGTTGAAAGAGAAGCACAGAGAAGGAAATCATTTTGAATGTTACCGCTGCTGACCTGATGTTGAGTTTCCGAAACTGAAGAATTTTGCCACTGCTGGTATGGCGTCAGTGTTTGGAACAACATATGTCTGTGAGCAAACATTTAAAAAATGAAGTTGAGTTGAGCTGAGTTAGCCAAAAACCGACATCACGGCACTCAGGACATTCCCATACGTGCTCCGTCCCCTCGTTCAACAGCCAGCGAAGAGTCATACTACTAATCGTACCCACCGCTATCTGATTAAAAGTTTTCCTGGTCTTCCCTCTCAGTTTTGAGATCTTCCAGAACCCCCGCCGATCCCCCGAAATCTCATTATTTCCACACATGGGTTCTCAATCTGTTCCTTCGCCTTCTCCACCTGGTTCCACAAGCGCACGACCACCTCCCCCTTGTCCATAGGCAAAATTCCAAAATTATCCATACAATTCTTACGATCTGTGACCTCTGAAGCGACGAGAGCCATTCCTTACGAAACATTCCTTTCTCCACCTTGCTAAGCATACTCTTTGAATCCGTAATGAATACAACGTGTGTTGCAGTAGTCTCCTCTAGCCACTGGAATGTCGCTGTTACTGCCTCCACCTCCATTCTCATGCTGGAGGTCGTAGTCTCATATGCCAGACTCTCCTTTTTCAAGACTCGTCCATTAGCCTTTGCAATAAAGCCCCAGCCACTACGTCTATTTCTCACCACTGACCCGTCAGTGTAGATCAGGGGTCACCAAACTTTTTTCACGGCGGGCCGGATAACTGAGAAAATGACGAGCGCGGGCCGGATACTCATTCTGTATAATACTTGCGCCGTTTCCGTGGCGACGGTTTTACGGACGCGGTTCGCAATCCTATATACACAGCAGGGGTAATCATCCAACACAGTAACTGTAGAATGATACACAACACTAGCAATTATCAGACAACAAGATAGAACAAAGGTCAATCATTCAGTAGCATGTCCTTTACAGAACCTCGCTCCCATAACAACCTTCCGGGAAACCTCTCGATCATAAGCAAGATGCCCCGCTTCAGGTACACCCATCTGGAGATCATCTGCCGCATCCTGCACTTATCATCTCTTTGGCCTTCCTCTTCCTCTCTTCCCAGACATATACCCCTCCATTATTGTTCTCTCCAAACTTTCGTGACGTTTCAAGTGACCACAATATTTCAATTTTCTTTGTTTTATCGTCTTTAATAGTCAACCATCTTCAATATTCAGCTCTTGAAGTATGGATGCATTTGTTCTTTTCTTTATCCAAGAAATTCTTAGAACTCGTCTATAACATTTATATTTAATGGCATTTATGCGCTGTTCAGCTTGTTTAGTAAGTGTCCAGGTCTCAATGGGACAGATGCATGCTCTTAAAAATCTAATTTTTGTAGTTCTATCTGTCCCACTCCACAAACTAAAACGCCAATCACAATATATGCTACTCCATACTCTTTTAGAGCCGCGGCAGGCGGCTTCATTTGGTAATAGAATATATCTCATAATAAGGTTTGTAAAATATATAAATAGGGCTGGCCTAAATAAACAGCCTAGAGTAGCTAAGAGGTCTCCACACGTGTGAAGTTCCCCTATTATTCTAAACATACTTACATTTAAATTGTATCACAACGTCTCGTGTTTCATACGTTACATCAAGCAAGTTCGAGCACCGTCGGCGGGCCGTAGTTTGGTGACCCCTGACCTATAGTAATACAGCGTGGGGTTTTATTGTAAACACAAGTGGATACTGTTTTTTTTTTTAAAGTGGATTTTGACATACGTTCCTACAATAGCTAGCTTCATTTTCAAAGGGTTAAAACTGGGCACGCAGGTCTGTCTGACATTCTACTTTTCTGATTTCTCTGATCTCATACATTATTTCCTTCATACATCATTTATGAAGCTAATCTTTGACAGCAACGACAACAACAGAACAATACGTATTAAAACACATGGGAAATGTGCAATAATCAATAGAATGGAAGTTGAGGCTGTGACGCTGCATCTGATGATTGGCGGGACAGGTTGGGATTGTAAAGGACTCACAGAGAATGGTTCGGGAAGTGGAAACTGACATTCACGTTCAAGTTATTTTTTTGAAAGTATCTTTTGCATCTTTATGAATTTTTTTATTGCCGTCTTATTTACCCCCACCCAAGGAATATACCTTTGATAGGTACAACGGCAGCTGAAATCATGGAACTCGGTGAAATTTCTTTGTTTGGCGAAAATGTTTTGAATTCACACTATCAAACTTGTTTTACTGTACTGCACGTCAAATCCGGTAACGACGCAAGGCATATATGAACACTCCCGTTCCAATACGTGACGTGCTTATCATAAGGAAATTCCCGTGCACCAATATATGCACACATATGTGCAAATATTTATGATCGAACACTGATGTTTTCACATGAAGATGTAATGCATTTCATAATAAGCACTTCATCTCTGACCTGTAAATTATATTGTAAATTATATACCGCATATACATAAATATTTAGATCTGCTGTATAATCTCCAGAACAAAACAACATTGTTTTAGATGTACATCATTATAAGGTTATATGCTAAATCTCACAATTGTCCCTTAATTGGTTACTGAGTTATGGATTTAAATACGGGGGAAACACTTGTGAACGCACTATAACACAAAAACATATCTCAGGCGTTTCTGTCTCTTTCCATAAATAATGATTTATACCAGTCTGTCCTTGGCCTACATAAAGTGCTAGCAAGTCTATGTAATATTTGCTAGTTTAGCTCAAAGTCTATCCCACAGCTTTACTCTCTTGTGCAGACGTCAGCTGAAATATGGCTTATAATGACTGTAATGTACAACGAATTATTTATGATACGAGTGGTGGGCGGGGAACGAAAGTAAAACGAAACAGTACATGAGAACAGGAGATGGCAGAACTGAATACTTAAACCAAAACATAATAATTTGTGATACTTCAAGCAGAATCCGTAGTAAGATAATAGCTAGTGTACTTAACTGCCGACCAAGTTGTCATGTGTTTTTACTTGTTCATGTTTCTCGGTCGCACTCAGAACTACACATTAATGATTCATATGAAAGCTGTAGGTAGTTTCAGGTTCCTGGCATTGCCTCCGCATAGTTTAATAGAAGGTAGCTGATTGATGTCATATTTGTTTAACGTTCATTACTATGAGTTGGAGTATAGGGGCAGTCTGCGTGGCCGCGGGGCTAATGCGCTTGCGCTCGAACTACTGGTGTCCACCTGGTGGGTAGAGGGATCGTTCTCTATGCCAGTCAATTGGTCTTCGCTATTGACGTCAAGTTCAGAAAGCAATGGTAAATGACTTCCAGCAGAAATGGCTATTGACTTCCAGCAGAAAGCAACTGGACATAAACTTGCCTAGAAAATCAACCTGGTGTTGGGGTTGACCGCGAAGTTCTGCAAACGACATACAACATATTATGAAGTATAGGGCAGCTTTAGCAAACATAACAATTTACAGTACTGAATGTAAACAAATATGGAATACACAAACGTCCCTTTATCAGGCGCCAGTTCCGTTTGGGATCAAAGAGCACACTGGAAATTAAAATATGGGGCGGGGCGGAAAGCAAGATCTACACAGAATTACCCAGAACATTTACGTTACACTTTAACGACAGCAACCATGGGAAGCGGTAGAAGAAGAAGAAGAAGAAGAAGAAAAAGAAGAAGAAGAAGAAGAAGAAGAAGCAGAAGAAGAAGAAGAAGAAGAAGAAGCAGAAGAAGAAGAAGAAGAAGAAGAAGAAGAAGAAGAAGAAGAAGAAGAAGAAGAAGAAGAAGAAGAAGAAGAAGAAGAAGAAGAAGAAGAAGAAGAAGAAGGAGAAGAAGAAGAAGAAGAAGAAGAAGAAGAAGAAGAAGAAGAAGAAGAAGAAGAAGAAGAAGAAGAAGAAGGAGGAGGAGGAGGAGGAGATAAAGAAAGAAGAAGGAGGAGGAGGAACAAATGAATAAGAAGAACAAGAAGAAGGTGACCAGCCTTCATCAACAAAGAAACAGGAGAAAACACAACATATAAACCACAGAGATGACACTACGGATAGAAGCACTTTTTATTACACATCCGGTGCGCTGATGCCAAGGTAAGGGGTTCAACCCCTACATCAGACAGTTGGACTAAAATGTTCATTTCTCGTCCTTGACTTGGGACGCAAATTACAAGTACCTCTGAAGTTGGAGTGGCTTGGCATGATGGCGAGAGACACTAGCAATAAGGTAAGGCAATCCACAAGCAAATATCCGTCAAGCGCACAGGAAATAGTAACGTGTGTATGGACTACGCTTAAGTTCATAACGAGCGAAAGTTAAATTTAAAAAAATAAATAAATAAATTGCAATACGGAGCTGACGAGATGCAGCGAAATATAAATAAATAATTGATCTAGCAGTTAGTGAGTGAGTGAGTGGGTGAGTGAGTGAATAAGTGAGTGAGTGAGTGAGTGAGTGAGTGAGTGAGTGAGTGAGTGAATTAGTTAGTCGCCGTTCCATCTTCGCGGCAACAAGTCGTCCCCATAATACTCCGTTCCTGTGCCAATGAATATAACACAAAATACTCCTCAATGCTCCATGTGACAAGTGAAACAGACAGGAGTCTCGACAAACCACCAGTTCACACAGGTATACTGTACATAAGGCCGCTGCCAGAATGCCAAAAGTCCGCCACGAAAGAGACGGTTCATCGTCGATGGCAGCGCAAAACACTAGAAAACCAGCAGCCACACATGATTACTGCAGAAGGCAAGCCCAGTTAGTTCCGTAACCCGCTGGCCGCCATTTTTCTGAACATGCTCTAGCAATAATCTCCTGTGTGTATGTGAAGTGTTATACTATCACATTTATAAAGCCCATGTGCACTGAGATTTAGTTGCCAGTCATTCCCTCCCGTAGCCAACGGTGAGTAGAAGCATCCAATATTCGATCTACAGCGTTTATGCCGTTGTCAACGTAACCAACTGTGTTGTTTGTCCATCAAGAATGATGATGACCATTCATTTCATCCAGTGGGGTTGAAGGTATGGAAACGTGAGCTCGAAGATGGCTGATAAGGCCTATTTTGGCTCGAAATATTCTTTGACAATGTGGGCAAAAAATACGTAACGTTCCAGGAGGAGGATCTCCTGCAGTGGTTTTTCTGTCCTGCCTTTTCTTAACAGCTCTTGCAGTCCTGGTTGCTTCACAAGTGACTGTACCCTTGCGTAATGATGTACGCCACGAATGTCGGTCTTTGGTAGCAGTCTCCCATGTGTCATGATGAATTCCAAGAAGCTTTCAGTGAGATTTTCAGAGTGTCTTTAAAGCGCTTCCTCCGGCCGCCTTGGGAGTGTTTACCACAAGGCACCTCGCCATAAAAAAATTCGTTTAGGGAGCCTGATCTGGCATGCGAGTTTAGTGGCCAGCCCAGCGAATCTGATTCTTCATTAGTAGAGTGTGGATACTGGGCATGGAAACTCTTTCTAGGACTTCAGTGTATGGGATCTTGTCTTGCTATTTAATCTGCAATAGCTTTCTAAGGCAGACTGTACGGAAGTGGTTAAGTATCCTAGCGTGTCACTGATAAACAGTCTAGATTTCACAAGCATATAGCAATGTGGATAATACAACTGCTTTGTAGACTTTCAGCTTTGTTTGCAGGCTTATTCAATTTCTGTCCCACGCATTCTTGTACAGTATGCCAAAAGCCGCACTGGCCTTGGAGATTCTTGCATTCACTTCGTTATCAATTGTGGCAGCTTGTGACACAGTGCTGCCAAGATAGGTGAATTTGTCCATAACACTTAGTCTATGACCAATCTTCTGATAGATAGTCAAATATCTTAGTCAGATATGACTGAGCTACCGTATAACAGTAGACGGTACTACCTGCTTTCTGTTAGCGCCGAACGTTGGGCGGCGCTTACCAAACCCGACACCCCACATTGTGCCAACGGCTTCGGGCGGAAGAGCGCAATTGGGAGGGTACAAGCCTTACCCTGGTGCGAGGAAATGCAAGCTAAAGACAAAATGTCATGGCAGGGCAGACCAGGCCCTAAGCCTTGGTTGGCGGCTGGTCTAGGATCGAAGCTCCGACAGGCGGACAGTTAGAGCATTGCTTTGCTGATCCGGCAGCTTCTGCAGCTTGTCTTGTTCCAGATGTAGGGGTGTTACCTTTCCTCTGGAGTGAACTAGGCAGGACGAGAGAGGGATCATGCTGCATGGGCAACACATGATATCTATATTTTAGCCCAGGCTTTGTGCTATGGAGAGGCAATAACTCCATCCCTGGTCTTAACTGGTCTCGGAATCAAAGCGAGAGGCAACTGTTAAGGATTATAAGTCCCTGTCAACTGGCGTAGACATGGGGCCCCACGCGTTGCCTCTGACGGTGGGAGACACCTACAGGTGTCACTGATCAGCTACCGCCCGCCTCAAGCTGGGCAGCCCCCGGCCAATTGGGTACTGATCCGCCACAGCCTGCCTGCTTCAATGGGTGCCTGGGGCTAGGAAAGAGAAAAACAAAAGTCCTTGTCTATCAAGCCTGTGTCCTAAGTACTCTTCTTTATGGCAATTCTTCTTCTTCTTCTTTCGTTCGCTTGAAATATGTCTATATCTGCAATGTCGACTCTTGCATGAATTGAACTGTTTTTTTCAGTTCACACAGTGGTCCATAGAGTTTATCTTCCACTGTCGTCTCTCTAGGCCAGAAGGTTTGCCTAGATATGTTATATTTTGGGCAGTCTTGGAGTATGTGCTCTGCTGTCTGCGACGCCAATCCACATGTGCACATGGCTGTTTCACCAATCTTGAATTTTGTATACATGTGGTTGCGTAATCTATTGTGTCCTGTTCTGAGGCGCAGAATAATGACTTGTTCTGGTCTGTCCATAACGTGGTAGTCATCTTGAGCAGGTTTTGGTGGCTTTCTGACTGATTTGATCATTCTATTCTTTTGGTGGTATGTAACGGGCACATCAGGCTGTTCTTCTTTGGCTCCTTCCTTAGCCAATTGATCATCCCTGTCGTTTCCGGGTACTCCACAGTGGGATGGTATCCACTGTATGGTGACTTTATGCTGACTGCTAAGTTCAGAAAGTAGTGTCCTTAGTACTGGCAATTTCCCAGAGAGGAGCGCCTCGAGTACTGATTTTGCATCTGTTAGTAGCACCACAGGTTGTGTACCATTGCTGTTATTTAGTAATTTCTCTGTTGCTATCTTGATTGCCTCAATTTCGGCATCATAGTTATGGCAGTATTTTCCTGTCGGTACTCTGGCTGTGTCCCTAGTATTATTTGGGTATTCTATGTACACTCCCGCTCCTCCATTTCGAACAGCATTCTGTGCTGACCCATCTGTGTAGACTCGGATCCAGAGATCCTGTGGGTATTCTTCATCAAGGAAGCTGAGAGTGGCTGTTCTGCGCTGCACACTGTTCTGTTCTTCCTTGTCAAATATTCCTCTCACTTTTGTCTGGATTTGTAACGATAGTCTATGCTCATCTTTCCATGGAGTTCGCTCTGGAATAGTTGTTAGGGGGATACCAACTGTGGGCAGATCAGTGGTTTCTCTGCAGAGTCGTTTGGCCTGGTGGATAAAACTACTTCTTTTCAACCGCCCCATAGCTAGGTTTTCAAATCTGTTCTTCATAGGGTGGCCTGGCAAGCTGAGGAACTTTTCTGCTTGTATCAGCGTTTTCGTATCTCTGCGCTCACTCAGTGCCTGTGTCCTCCCCATCTTCTCCATTTCCACTATAGGGGTTGATCTCATCCCTCCTGTGGTGACTCTAAGTGCTTGATTTTGCACCTTGTCCAGCTCTTGTAGTGTGGTTTTTGATGCTGAACACCACGCACTTGACCCATATTCCAGGTGTGGTCGTATGCTCTGTTGGTAAACTTTGCTAAGTATTTTCGTACTGGCTCCCCATGTGGTTCCACTTAGCTTTCTCAGGATGGCTATTTTCCTTCTGGCTTTTGCTACTGCTTTGTTGATGTGCTTTCTCCATGTCAGCTTGCCATCAAATGTTACTCCAAGGTATGTTGGTTCTTTATCTTCTCTTAGGGGTGTTCCATTTATCTGGATGATCCCTGCCTTTTGTTTTGGAGAGAGGGTAAATAGGGTGGTGCTGCACTTGTCAGTGTTTATGCTGACACACCATATATTTGCCCATGCAGCAAATGTATCTACAGCTCTTTGTAGCAATCTGGTGGCCACTGATGCATATTCATTTGTGCTCCATAGAACCAGGTCATCGGCGTACATTGCCGCTTTAATTCCATGCGGTAGGTGAGCAACAAGATCATTGATGAAGATTAGAAAAAGTGTGGGGGACAAGACTCCGCCCTGGGGGACACCGTGACGCAGTAGTACTTTCTTGCTCTTGAGTCCGTCTATCTGTACTCGGGCTCTTCTGTTGTGCAAGTATGCTTTCACCCATTTGTACATTCTTCCATTGACTTTGCAGTTTCTCAGTTTCTTCATCAGACCTTCTTTCCAGACTTTGTCAAAGGCTTTCTTCAGATCTATCCATGCCGCAAGCACCAGCTTCTTCTCTTGGAATGCATCCTCAATTTCTTGAGAGAGGTAGGTTGTCTGATCTTCCGTAGAGTAGCACTGCCTAAAGCCAGCCTGCTGTGGCACAAGGATGTTTTTACTTTCAATGTACCACTGCAGTCTGTGATTGATGATGCGCTCCAGTGTTTTGCAAAGACAGCTGGTGAGGCTAATTGGTCTGTAGCTAGAGGCAATGGAACCATCTTTCCCTGATTTTAGGAGGGGTATCATGATTGCTTCTCTCCAGGCTTGTGGAACACTGCCTAAGGTCCAGCTGTTATTGAAGATCTGCAACAGCTTTGTTTTGGCCTCTGTTCCTAGGTTCCTGATCATTTCATTGGAGATACCATCAGCTCCTGGTGACTTTCTCATTTTCAGTTTTGATATGGCTAGCTCCAGTTCGCTGATTGTGATGGGTGCCTCCAGAACCTCATGTACTATTTCCTTCTGTCCTGTATGTTGTCGTTTCTCTCGAATCCCTTGTTATTTCTCTGGACTAATTTTGATATTGCTATCTTGTGCGAACGAGTCCGCAAAATGGTCAGCTGCTTGCTTTCTTGTTAAGATTTTTCCATCTTTATGTAGCGCAATTTTTGAGTTTCTCCCTGTGCCCTCGTCATTAAGCTGTTTTATAAGCTTCCACAATTTCCTTGTGTCTCTTTCAAAGTTCAGAAACTCTGTTTTCTCCTGCCAGCTTTTCCGTCTAGCCTGCAGCTTGGCCCTTTGAAATTTGGCTTTTGCATGCTGGAATTTATTGTGGTGCTCTTGGCTGGGTGTGGCCTCTGCTTGCTTTCTACACACTTCAACATCATTATGCAACTGTTCCAGTTCACTACTCCAGTAGGGTTTATATTGTTTACGGGCTCCTCTTGGTACTGTTTCTCGCGCTGCCATTTCCCAAACTCTTCAACTACTTTATTTCTAACCAATATGCTGGTGCGATGCTTGTACATTGCCCAGTCTGCTTTCTTGTAGTTCCACCTCGAGAGGGTGCTGCTTTCACTTACAAGCTCATTTTCTACGGTTAGAAAGACTGGCCGATGGTCACTGCCACCAAGTTGTTTCCCAACAATTCGTGTAATGTTCCACTCCAGGTCTGGTGAATGAAAAGCCAGGTCAGGTGTAGTTGTAGAGTGCCATGATCTCGAGTAGAAAGTATGTGGGTCGGACGGCTTGTTAATCAACATGAATCTATTCTCATCCTGCCAGTCTTCCAGTCTCTCTCCTCTCTGGTCCATGTGATCATAGCCCCAGCTCTGCGAGTGGCTGTTGAAATCGCCACACACAATCATTTTTTTTTAGTGGTAGTGTGTCCAGTGCCTGTGGGCGGTCACTTGGACAGTAGTAATTGATCAGATGTAGATCTGTATTACCTGTCTTAAGTTTAAGTGTCTGATACTCAGCCCCTTCCATGTAGACTTTGATTTGGGAAGCCATGATGTTATTTCTTACAAGGGTCAGTATCCCACCTTTTCGCCTGTCCTTTCGGTCAGATCGGTAACACTGGTAGCCTCTGATTTTGAAGGCTATATTTTCATTGAGGTGAGTTTCTTGCAAGCAACATATGCTTACTTTTTCTTGGTCCAAGATTTTTTCTAATTCTATTTTTTTGTTGCTGACTCCCTCCGCATTCCAGTGCATTATTTTAAGTCTTCGTTTGGTAAGGCCAGTCATCCTATTCTCATGTCCCCTGGCTCCACAGGACATCTGAGAAGGACCTCCAGTAGTTGGGGTTGGACCCTTTCGAGACATAGGGCCCGGCACTGAACCTGCCTGGGGGTCCAAAGCAGGGCGAGCACCATAACGATTAGCAGTAGTTGACATATTCCATTTTGCGTGATTGCGTGGCATCCTGATTTCTGTGGTGCGCCTCTTGGCTGGTTGCCTCCGACTTCAGCACCTTTCTTTGCTAGAGCAGACTGTGGTCTCACTCGAGTGTAGATGTGTACACGCGCACACACCTGTCTGCGCATGCATGTACGTGCATACACATCTAGAGCATACTGGTTATTTTCCGGCGCCAGAGATTCGCCGTCGCCCCTTCTCCTGTTAGTTTAAACAGGTCCGCCGCGTGAAGGCCAGGAGTTGGACTTTTGCTGCATAGGTTATGTATTCACGAGCCATTGAGGTATTTAAGCAATGTTGGGCGCTCACCCCAACACCGCGCCTCGGCTACATACAGCAACATTTGGAACCCTTTATGGCAGTGAAACCTGGACAACTTACTCACACCAAGAGAAACATTTAAACAGCTTTCATATGCGGTGTCTGCGAAGAATTCTTGGTATTAAGTGACAAGACAAAATCACAAATACTGAAGTATTGGAAAGATCAGGTTGTGTGACAGTTTATTCCATGCTCAGTCTTCGTAGACTTAGATGGATAGGGCATCTTAGGAGGATGGATGATGGTAGAATACCAATGGACATCTTTTTTGGTGAATTACAGATGGGTAAGAGATCTCAAGGTCGGCCTCTACTACGATACAAAGATGTGTGTAAGCGGGACATAATTGATACAGGCATTGATAATGCACATTGGGAGCAAGTCGCCGCTGAACGTGTTGCATGGAGGGCAAACATCAGAAATGGAATAAAGACAAAGGAGAAAATTATTGCAGATAAGTCACACACCGAGCGTTTGAGACGTAAGATGGTGCATGATGGTAGAAATGACCACGTGTTCACATGCACCTAGTGTGAACGGACATTTACAGCGCAAATTGGCCTTATCAGTCACATTCGCTACCGCCGTAGGTAAAAGTTATTATGCCTTTTTAAAGCACAAACTATCGTCTGTCAAGACGGCAAGGTGCCAATGTAATGACCAATCACTTTGATATTCGGCACGGTGTGATTGATTCCTGAGCCGGCTGGTACATAACTACAGTCTTCTCCAATATGATATTGAGCCTAAAGTTGGCACAGACATATGAGAAAGCTGAAACATTGTGTTGCATGTCTGCCTCTGATTTGACATATTGAGCGCAATCATCAGCAAACAGGAGCTCTCTGACGGTGTCGCTGTTAGTTTTGGTGTTAGCTTTCAGCCTTCTGAGATTGAATAACTTTCCATCCATGCGGTAGTTGATGTCTATTCCAATGTCATTGTTCTCGAAGGCATTCGTCAGCATCGCTGAAAACATGAGGCTGAATAGTGTTGGTGCCAGGACACATCCTTGCTTCACTACATTGGTGACAGGAAAGGGCTCAGACAGTTCACCATGTTCCTGTACTCTAGCCTGCATGCCATCATGAAATAGCCGCACTATTTGGACAAATTTTCGTGGACAGCCATATGTTGCCATAATCTTCCACAGTCCTTCTCTGCTGACTGTATCAAAAGCCTTGGTAAGGTCAATGAAAGTAGAGAACATTTCACAGTTCTGTTCCTGACATTTCTCTTGCAGCTGCCTTGCAGCGAAAACAACAGTTCCTCGTTCTTTTCTGAAGCCCAGTGACTCTCTGGAAGAAGACCTTGGTCGAGATGGGCTGTGTGGTGATTGAGAAGAATTCTGGCGAGTATCTTCCCTGCAATTGAGAGCAAGGAGATGCCTAGGTGGTTGTAACGGAATTGGCGGTGTCCTTTACATTTGTAAATGTGGACTATTAACGCGTCCTTGAAATCTTGTGATATGATCATGATGGTTTATCTGAAATCATGTGACATGTCAGCAAAGCCTTGAATTTCATCAGCGTTGTTGCTCAATAGTCCCGCATGTGCCGAAGTTTCTGCTGCACTACTCTCCGAATGTTTTTGAAGGCATGTTTTCTTTATGTTAACTTTGGGTCATTAAAATATGCCTTGAGAAGATGTTTCTCGGCCAGCAAATGGTCGATGTCTTCGGAATTTTCATCAAACCAGTCTTTATGCTTCCGGGGGACTGGACCCAGGATTTCCATGTCAGTGTTGTAAATTATGTCCTTTAGGGCTCTCCACTCTGTTTCCGCATCCCGTTGAGCTGCAGCATTGCGCTTGAGGCCGCCTTCCAGCATATCTTCAAACGACCGCTGCATATTTTTGCTGTATAGGCGAGTGACATTTTT